>VXAL01002530.1:364866-426981 GCA_013399475.1 Chauna torquata
TTCTTTCTTTCTTTCTTTCTTTCTTTCTTTCTTTCTTTCTTTCTTTCTTTCTTTCTTTCTTTCTTTCTTTCTTTGTCTTTCTGTCTTTCTGTCTTCTTTCCTTCCTTCCTTTTCCTTCCTGCCGTCCTTTCTCAGCTGGGCTTGTGTGTTGCAATATACTGGCAAAAGTCATGAAAAAGTTCCCTTGCACTTCTACTGCCTGGCCCTGCCTACAACTGAGCAAAAGTGTCCAGAAAAGATCCAAGGCTACTGAGATTCAGTGGATGCCTTGGGATGTGGCAAAAGGAAGAACAACATCAGATATAGATAACAGAGAAAACATTTTAGTTGCATCCAGCTATAACTCCATCAGAATTACCATTCTTTCTGGGTCCAAACCAGAAGGCCAATAGCTGCTGGTTTGCAGCACCCTCTGGGAATGTGCTCTACAGAGACTCCTAATTCACTGCTTTACTTGGCTTCTTCCATGGGAAAAGTTGTCTGTTCCTTTAACCATTCTGAATGGTGCAGGAAGCTGGAAGCAAAACAATATTATTTTACTTTCATGTTTTCTGCTTTTCACCAGCAGATGAAGCTCTGCATTGCTCTAGCCTTTCCTGTAGGTTCAGTGCAAGACTTGGGTCTGACTGTGTAGTCATAACTTAGGCCTTAAGTTAAGTTTTAGTTCTGAATCAAATCAGGTCCATTTGTGGATATGATCTAGCAACTAATAAGGAGCTGTATGCAGAGTAAGATTTGAGAAGAACACCTCCTTCATACACCGTATCTTCTTTACCTGTCATCTGGTACTTGATTTTGGCAATGACACTATGAAGAAATATAGGACTGAAGCAATAAAGACTCTTGGCAATAAAAATTCAGTTGGCATAGCATCTCTGGCCAGGAAATCCCATCCTAAACCTTTCTTCCTGGGGAGAATTATGCAGGCTGCGATTAGACTGAAGCAATGCCACAAATTGGTGATGAACAGGCTCTTTCTAACCTTTAGAGGTTAGACACATCATTGCTACAACATGGCAAAGTATTATGCTAGTTATTTTGAGAGGTGTAGGTTAGAAGATTTGAGGGGACAGATACAGCAGACCTCAGGGCCTACATTGATAGTTTGTGAATGGGATCACACTGCCTTCATTGGCTATGTGAGAGCAGGAGTTTGTACTTGTCACCCCACACCCCAGCCCCACTGCAGCTGCATTGGCTGGGGAGAAGGAGAGTCCAGGCAGGGTCTCCCGATTTCTAGTCCATTTGGCTTTGCCATGGTCTGCAGTCAGTGTGGAAGCTCCCCTCCAGGCACCGTGGGGACCTGGGGAAAGAGGGCTTTCAGGGTTAGAAGAATAACTTCAGTTTCTTTCACTCTGTTTGGTCCTAGTGGAAAAGAAAGTCTGAGTTAGCAAGAAAAAAACTCATGACAGAAAAGTCATCTATTTATTAAAAAATATTGCTGCTGGTGCTCCTGGAATTCTTTTCATTGTACATTGTACCAATTTTGGGTAAAAGGATTTGCTGGATTTTTTGTTAAAATTGGTTTGAAGACCTCCAGGGTCAAAATAATTTCTAATTGTACATGTCTAATTTTTTCCCCCCATTTTTGTTGGTTTAGGAGAATATAAAGAATTTTATTTTATTTTTTAAATGTAATTAACTAAGAAATCCAAGTCACACTGGGTTGGAATTTGAAAGTCTGGATTCAACTGAGATGAACTTCTAAATATCAATTCATAATGCCTCAAAACATGTGTGTATGAGGAATGCTTTTAATTTTTTTTTTTTCCATAGTCCTTCCAAGAATGTAAGCATCCTTTTTCTTTAGACTTTGGGCTTGCTTTCTCCTTGATATATCTTCTCATTTAGAATTCTAAAACTATTTTTTTTTTTGTGCTGACAAAGAGAATAAAGGGCTCTACACTGTTTTCTTTAACATTTTAAAATCTCAAACAAACCTGAAAACTGCAAGAAGCCACTTTAAAAGAGTTATATTAAATAAATTCTACAGCAGGATTAAGTCCTTCTCTCTAACGAAAAGTAAAAGAAAAATGAAAAAAAAAGGACTCTTCAAATAACCATCGAGTTTCCCCTTGTGGTGATCAAACACTGACTGTTCTCTCCAAGGCTATTTGTTTCAGTCTGTGTTGATCCTTAACAACCTGAACATCTTAGCATTTGGAGATCAAGTGTGGGGCCTTAATTTTGTCTTGTGTCTAACCAATGGCATTGTAAGTTACCTAGCATGCTAATAGCTGCCTATTCAAGCAAATTTTGTAGCCCTGGTAGAAACCTCTCATGCCACTGACTTCTGTTGCTACTATTACCAGGTAGCCATTTGCTGTACATACATCAGTTCCTCGCATCCAGTCACAATGTTTACCCACAGTCTAACAAGCCTATGCTCCTTGCTACACAAATCCCAAACCCCCAAAGCAACAGTGGGAACAAAATCCTTGTTATGTTCCTGTTTCATACCTGGAAGTATCCCCTTCCAATATTTCTTTTTTTTTTTTTTTTTTTGTCATTGCAACAGTTGCTAACAGAAACCACTAGTGTGAAAGTTTATAAGAGCTTGCATTACACCCTCTTGTATTTTTTTTTTTCACACACATTCAACTTTCCCAAGCATTATGAAGTGAAAATTTCCCAGGCTTGGTTATATTCAAAAACAAAATTATTTGGAAAGTTTGAGTAAAATCTCGTAAGCAGCTTTTAAATGAGGCGAGAACGAGGAGCATAGGAAACTTGGTAAGGTCAGAAGACATGATCCTGCTCCCACAGATGTCAGCAACTATGTTCCCAAAGTCCTCCCAGAGGATCTAGAACCAGGGACAGGGACTGTTGCTCTGCATTCCTTGTATAGACAGAGTTGCCAATGAATTTTGGTAGATTTTCTAGTGTAAAGGCCAAATCCCAAACCCAACAAGGCAACATGAACCTGCACAGACCACTAGGTTCTGGGTGAACCACTTAATTAGCCGCAGGACCCATTAGTTCAGGGTTTTGTGATTCTCATTCAGCAAAGCACTACTCAGAAAACTTGCATGATGAATGCGGGTGGGAAAAAGCTGAACATGCACCAAGTCCTTATTTTGTGGTTGTCCATAACTTTGCTCTTTTCAAATAATACTTTCACTTAAAAAAAAAAAAAAAGAAAACAAAGCAAAATGCAAGCAAACAACAACAACAACAAAAAACAACAACAACCCCACAGCACCTAAGCATTCCTTGTGTTTCTTATGCAGAGACCAACACTCTCTCAGTCTTGGTGCTGGAAGCACACTCTGCTAGTGATCAAGGAGATAAGCTTGTTTTTGTCTGTATCTGTGTTGTGACTAGAGTCCTTTGCAAAGCTAGCTTCATGTTCTATGCAAGAACCGTCAAGTGTCAGTACTGTACTGTATAAATGGTCAAAGGCTGAAAAAGTTTGCAAATTTAACATGTCACTCTTTGTAATGCAGTTGTATCCTTTTCTATTTTTTGCATTTTCCCTTCCTCCAGCAGAGAGATCTGCTTCTGCCACACAGTGTGTTGTATTTCACAACAGCCTCATCCAGCAGATCCAGGGAATATCATAATTGGATTGCAACTGTAAAGATACCAATGTATATATGTGCAAAGCCATATCTAAGTATCCAAGCCACAGTTCAAGCAAGCACATATGCCTGATAAGGATTTTGACTGCCTAACTTTTGAAAATCCTTATTTACAAAAACGAAGAGAGTGTTCTACACAGAACTGACTATAAGTATCAGGACAACCAAGTTACCACAGCACCCAGAAGCACAGCTGGAGGATACGATAAGGACTATGTCAGATTTGTGTTTTAAGATGAATTGCTCAAAGTCCCCTGAAGTTAGTTAATTCAGCAGCTACTGGACAAGACTAACAGGGACAATGCAGGTAGAAAGAGAAAGGACTGTGTGAAAATCTCTGCCTTTTGATCCACTTTGTTTGAAAGGATGGGGCAATCTGCAAAGCAATACCAATCTACTATGCCTGAACTATGGTAACTGCTACATCAACCTCCAGCTTCCCTGTTGTTTGGATCAGGGTATTGCAGAAGAAAACTGTCCACTCTTGTCACAGGGACTTGAGTGTACAAAGCAGGGTGAATTCAGAAAGTCTTAGTCTCTAAAATACGTAATGTTTATATTTGCAGTATCTGCTTCTTCTTCTAATTTAATCATTTAAACATCACGAGGAAACCCTTCTTGCTTACAAGATGTATATATTTTGTATTGTAAGCAAGGACTATGTCTATCATGCTCCAGCATCTTTTTCTCTATGCAAACATTCTGAGCAACTGTGATATAAAGAGCTGCTGGCAAGCCTTCAAGAAGAGTTCAAGATGGAAGTTAAACAGCCTGAATTGTTATGGTTCAGCAAACAACATTTCTTTTGTCTGGTAGATCCTACAGCTTCTTAATAATTTTGGAACATAGAACAGTATGTCTCACAGCTAGGTGTCCTTGGCTTGCTGTAAGAGCTATCAACACAGGTGATTAAGTCCGTGGACTCCAGCTTGGAAATCCTGTGCCCTGCCAGAAGAGAGCTGAAAAAGATACATGTCTAGCTGCTACCAGAAGATTATATAATACATGATGATCATTGAATTGCATAATCTTCCAAGGTCTTTCGGGGTTCTTGCTGCCTACAAAAGGCAAGACCAAGAAGAGAACTGATGGTGACTGTCTCGAGTCCTGTAAGGTGACAAATTAAGTGACAACCCTTGGGGATGATACAAAACAAAGTTAAGGAGCAGTCTTTCTATTCTGTCGTGATTCAGGACATTGCTCTGGTACAAGAATCTGTGTAGGCTCAGAGGAAGTCAGTGGAGTCCAGCTTGCAGGAGACATATTTGCACTCTCTCCCTTCCCTGAAGCATAAGTGTTTGACATGTTAAAATCAATTAATGGTTATAAACACTTGTCAATCAGTGGCATTCCTGTGATCTCCTTGACACTCCAGAGTCTTCCTCTGATAGATCAGCTCAGTTCCTAAGCCTGCAATTTTACTTGACAGTATTCCTTATATTTCTTCTCCAGTTTTCATCATGGCTAATAATTTTCCCTGCTTTCAGTCCTGAAACCTCATTTGTGGTAGAAGTACGCAATTAAAATGCTGTGTTTGGTTGGCAGGTGAAAGGATCCTTGCTCACAGAGTATAAAATTTTAAAGAGATTAGCAGTCCTTCAAAATAAAAAGCATTAACGAATCAAGTGCTTTCATCAAAACTAACCAGTATTCCTTCAGAATAATACAGCACTTTCAGTCTTGTTTTTCCCTTGCGGCTTCTTCCTTTAAGTGACTTAAAAAGTGACTTCTGAGGGTGTTTTTATCCCTGCAAGTTGCTCAGAGGGAGTACATTTCTGAAGAAGGAGTTAATGAGGTTCTCAATCCATCCACCAGTCTTCTTTCCCATCCTAACTTCTCGAGAACAACATAGCTTGGATTAATGTCATCTTTCATTATCTTCTTTGGGAGCTGAGACAGGCCATCTCTCGTGTGTGCAGAATGGGTGATGAGATATTTATTCAGTTAAATTATCTAAGGTGGAGTCTAGGGTGCAGATGATGAAGAGATAGAAAGCAGAGTATGTCTACTTTCATGTGTGTGTCTGTGTGTGTGCGCAAATCACAAAAGGATAGGTAAATGCTTCCTTGGGTCACAGGGCTGCATTTAGCCGGTCTCCCTGGGTAGAGGGCTAGTGGTCTTCACCTAAGCCTTCACTTATGCCAGTCACTGAGAGCTGATGGTGAGAGCTGTGCTGAGACTTCCATCTCTTAGATATGTTGGCCGCAAGGATGAAAAAATGTCTCTGCCACCATGTGATTACCCTTCCCCTGGTGAAGGTTATGCGACAAACTGGTAGCTGGGGCACTGCAAAGGGCAGTTCATGCCCCAGCAGTGCGTTGAACACAATCGCCATGCTGATGGATGGACCTCTCTCTGTTGGGAATGCTCAAAGCATATACACTTCTCCTGATTTCTGCTGTCACCAGCAGCCCTTGAGAGCATCTGAATGACCCAGACACTGTTCTCATTTTACTAAACCTTGCATATCCTCCTGCAGATAGACCTAGTTGACTCCAATTTTCATCATGGGACATGACAATGGGTGGGAAAGATGAACTTTCTTATGCTGGCTGTTCTCCAACATTGTGTTAAAAATGTCTGTAAACAAACCAGCCTTCTCCTTAACTCTCTCCCTGACATTTGAGAGGCTAAAATATGATAACTTTAATTTTTCGTAAAACACAGGGTCTAGAAGAGTTGGCAGTATTCCCCCTGAGAGGAATTTAAATGAAAAAAAAAAGAATCAAATCCTTGCTATCTCCAATGGTGTGATATTAAGGGAGAGTGGATGTCCTCTGCAGATAAGTCTTCAAAGCTGCACTAGTTTGGGAACTGTCCTTCAGAATTGGCCCTTGCTTGTATGCAATTAAATCTCTGGGGGAGGGAGACTCATGCCACCACTTGCTACCTTATACAGGTAGTACCTTTCACCTTTGTCTTATTTGGTGATCAATGGTAGCATATCATCCGGAAGTTGGACACCTTCCTTCTGGCGACATTGTGCACATGGGAGCTTCCTTGCTTTTTGTTTTCTCCTCTGTCCTTGCTTCCCCATCAAGTTTCCTGAAAGCCAGAAAAGGATCTCCTAACACTTCTAATTCCACTAAAGCAATTTCTTCTCTCAGTGATGGTTTAGATTTCTGTCTTGGCTTGCTTTCAGGGAAACCAACCACATTGTGCTGTTGGGAAACAGACCTTGAGATTTTGAGAGCTGTGTCTGCTTAAGAAAGCATGATGGCGGTGTTTGCAAACTGTAGTCTCAGACTTCAGGAAATAAAGACACCTCAGAACCAAGTTTTTAAACTAAGGTCTAATACAGTCAGAAGTCTTTTTAAAATAAAGTCTTATCTGTGCTTTCTACACAGGAAATGAGGGAACTCCTTTGTCAAGGTCCCACTTTAAGTGAGCGGTCTTTCAGAGGGGGTGTTGCCTCAGGGCTGGTCTCCTTTACAACCATTTTACTCCATGGAGGCCTCTTCTATTGCCCTAGTGTGACTTTGAGTTTGCACATGCGCAGGTGTAAGAATCTATGTCAGACATGCTAACATGACCCTACAGATCAGTGCTTATATTGCAGAGTTTTTATTGACATTAAGTGCCTAAATAATTGTGGAACTGGGTCTATACACCTAAGAAAGATTTCAGCTGTTGCTAACTTCCAGCCTCCCCATTCTCACTTTCTTTTGCTAATCCAAGTGAACAGATTACTGAAATGCTTAATGCACTATTTCAGACCCAATGAACCAAGGTCATATCAGCTTCTTGTAATGATTTACCACTGATCGGTGGCAGTGTTATTGTTCTGCAAGACAAACCTTTATTTTTTTGCCAGCATTCAGAAATGCAGTCCTGAAATCAGCAAGAACTGTGTGCAGCCAAGAGTCGAGCTGGATTTAGGACCCAAATTTTGCTCGTGAGTAGCGTATCTCAAAAAATTAAGTCAAACCAAAGGTGACCTCTGCGCCTCATGCAAGGAAGATCAGCTCTGCTCCAAAACCCACTGCTGTTTCACTGGCTGTGAAATACAGAAAACCAAATTGCTGACATCTCAGCCCACCGACAGACAGATCACATGCCAGCAACTGATGACTTGTGCTTTCTGATTTTAGGCTTGCTGCAGCCTGGAGTCCCCGCTGCTCTCCCTTCTTTCAAAAAGGACCTGCTGAGCTGGTGATGTTTGTTAGCTCACCAAAATCACAGAGTTGATCCTTGGCTGCACGAGGCCCGCCACTGAGAGGCTGCATTCTGCTAGTGGAGTGCCACAGGGTATATTGCAAGCTTTCCATATTAATGGCATAGCATGAGGCTAAGCAGCAGGGGCTGCTGCCTGAGAACCTTTCAAGACACCAGCACTTTTACTTATTTATTTTTTACCAGCTTTTGTTATAAGATCATCAAGAATGTTTTCACTGGTCCCAAGAGCCATAGCTTTGCTTTCTTTTTTGAAGGAGGAGTTGGTACCTCCTGCTGCCTCCTCTGCCCCATACTGTGGTCACTTCACTGGAGGACAAGTTATTTTCTTCAGGCACCTTTTTTCACTACCAGTACAGTAAATAGTGAAGGGACACAGCTTCAGTGTGTCCTTCTCCCTGCCCCTAGCAGAATTGAAATTCCGCTGAGCGGAGACACCGTTTCTTCCATCCCAGAGCTGAAGGGAAACCTGGAACCAAAGCAGTGGGAACCCCCCAGCATGCTATGCCTTCTATTGCCTTCTGGAAGGGCAGAATTAGCCCTAAACTTAGTCTCCAAAGCAGAAGTATGAACATATTTGAGAATACATCTAATATAGTTAGAATTGAGAGGGTAAACATACTATAAACATTTCTTCATCTTGCTAAAGTGGAAGTAAACCTGAAAAACATTTGCATATGTGTGTGTGTCTATCACCGGTGTAAATGTGTCCACCAAGTACTGGAGAGTTACACCTGTGCAAAGCAATTGTACTTTCTATACCATCTCCCTACTGGGATGTTTTGGCTGGTTAAGCACTGCTCTGCCTGTGGCAGTGGGTGGTAATAGCTGCCTTCTGAGGAAACATGCATTTCTATCAGTAACACTGTATTTGTAGAGTTTTCTGCCTAATTGACTTCAACTCTGGGGTCAGACTGAACTATTCTGTTCAGCCAAACAAGAGAAGTTGGTCATACTTGACTCATGTATAAGGAAATTGGAGCAAAACAAAGGGAATGATGGAAATTAGAAGCTGTCACTCCTTCCTGAGCCATGGTCTCCCCTTTGCATAGTACCTACAAGTGTAGTGGGATTAGCATTGCTACACAGAGCTTTCTTAGTGAAGAACCTGACTGATTATTGTGGTGTCCTGTCAGGGGCCCATCATGCTAATTGCTGTACAAATAAGTAACTTAAAAACAGTCCTTGCTCCAGAGAGCTCGTAGGCTATGTTTAACACAAGATGCGACACATAGGCATGTGGAGTAGTGGGAGAGCTGAGAGGCTGATGCATTTCTATACACTCTCTGTTTCAGCATTTCAATACCATGAGAATGAACTGCTGTCCAAGCTTCTATCTCTAGGTTTGAACCCCGATCTCTCTCCACTTTTTGGAGTCACTGAGTTCAAAGCCGAGATCCAAACACTGCTCAAGCACTTGACTTTCAGAAGGGGGAAATATTCACATTGATGTGATTTGAAGTCAAATGCAATTTAGAGTAGATACTATAGTTGAGAAAACAGTGAAGATCCACGAGATTTCTTAGAAGGAAAAGAGAACATCCAGTTACAAGCTATGGATTGCACTCAGTGGAGAAGACCTTGCTTACACACAGTAAGTGTCAAGCAGAATTCTACGTTCGATTCTGTTTTCTTTGTGTAATGGTGAATTGGAAAAGAGCTGCACTAATCAGAAGATACACTTTCTGGGAAGCACGCCCATTCTGTTCTTACAGGATACCTTCCACTGCAAGTACCAGACCTCAAAACAGCCCAGAGAAAAAACCTCTCTGATCCAAGCAATTTAAATTCAATGAATGTGATTTGGTTTGCAGTTAGTTCCCTAGGAAGTAATGAAAGAGGTAATTAAAGACTGGACAACTACCTTAAGTAAAACATAATTCATTAGAGCAAAAGCATTTCAGAGAAACTGTGTTCAGGCTGTGAAAGCCAGCTCCATGCCTGTCTGTACATCACTATGGCTGTCCATTTCCAGAGGAGTGAATGAGGACTCTTTCTGATGGTCCCACCGCAGTTTGCTTGTCCCAGATGCCTGTGGAGGAGCAGACTTGAATCAGTGCTTTGTGGAAAAATCAGGTAAGTGGCAGGATTTTCCTGCACTCTCTTCTCTCCAACAACATTGCTCCGTGATTGCAAGCTGCAATCTTCCCAGCTTTGCTCACCCAGTCTCCTATGCCATCCTGAAATACCTGCCCTGAACTTTCTTCTGGCAGAACAGTGGCAAAAAAAAGCTGAAGGTGTGGTTTAGAGATGACGGCTCTTGCCTGAAGAAAGTAGATTACCCTGGTTAAAAGAAGTGTGGGATGTTGGGGGGACACAGAGAGGGTGGAAAAGAGTCATCCAGGGACAGTCTTTGACCAGGGAATTTGATTAGTACCATGCTTTGGAGAAAGCAGTATATGTTACCAACTTCAAGAAGAGTATGTCCCAGCCATTTAATGGACAGTGCTCCAATGATAACAACAGAGCAGGTAGCAAATTGCTTCTCTGAATTGAATTGAAACAACGTTTGCTATTCAGTCAAGGAACGGTGCATTTTATAAGATCATAAAGGCAGTTTCTCAGAAAAAATAACAATTGAAAATATCCAAAACCACTTTAAGCAGATTTACCAAGGTGAAGATAAATAGCAGCATAACTGTATTTGTGCACAGCTCAGTGCACCCACCACTATAGTATTATTAAAGCTTATGGGGAGTGTCTAACTACTTCTGTAGTGGGTTTGAACACGTCCTTGCTTTCCCAACATTTGTCCCTGAACAGTGGGTTTCTAGTCTAAGTTGAGGTGAGCAGTACTGATACTAGCTTCATTTACAGCATTCAGTTTTGATCCTTATGGCTAGTTTTCCACTGCATCTCGCTTTGCCATCCTATAGCATATGCTAACTAGAATAGTGACTTGGAACTGCACTATGTTTCACTCTGCCACCGATCATTATTTTTGTCCTTACCACATGCCTTGTTATCTGCACATAAAGCCTAAGGGACCAATGAAACCTCACAAGAAGCAAACATCACAGTAGACCTTTATAAAGAAGTATATATGACTACCAACTAAACCATCCATTTCATCTAGCCTCCATGTCAATTTTTTTTTTCAATCTTCCATTCTTACCAGCTGAAGTTAAATCATACCCTTTTTACTTGCAAATACTGATCCTTAGTTTAGATAAAATAACCTGACCGTTGAAAGTTCACATGTTCAATGCCTCAGTGAACCACATGAAAGAAAATGCTTGCTGTATTACTCTGTGGAAAGAGAGAAGGGTTAACAATGCTCCCTTACTGATAGGATACCTTAAAAGTTATTTTGTTGTGGCATTACTGCAGATGGGACTGCCAATGTGTACAAGGAATACTGGGTCAACACGGGCTTTGCAGGGAGGAATTGGTACTATTGTCTTTTGTAGCATTTGTAGGATGCAGCTGTTCTTATAGCTGCAGGTTCTTATGGCTCTGACCTTTGTGGGTGATTGTGGCTCCTCTGTCCCTTCTTCAAGTTGAGACTGATTACGAGTGTACCTTGGGAAGGAATGACCTGTCAACCACCATGCTGTGCTTTTAATATCACCAAAAAGCATCATGAGTAATCAGAAAATAGATCATATTTTCAGTGTTGTAACTGTGGGACTGTTTCATCACTGTAAGCCAGTGCAACAGCGCAATGAAAACACGGTTAATATCCTCTAACAGTTCCCTGGGTGCATCTTTCTCTTCAAGATTATAGGTTGTTAACTCATTGACAAAGTATTATATATGAAGACTGTGAAAAAAGAAGACAAGAAAATTATTAAAATTTCAAAACAATTAAGTTATCATGAAAATTGGCAACCTTTTCCAATTCTTTTGCCATTACTGCGGGCTGACTCCATCACTGCAATGTTATTAAGAATATTTTAAGCATGACAAATGTCAGCAAGAAATAATTCAGGTGGAGTTGGTCTTAGGGTAGAAAGAAGGACCAGGTGACATCTTGAGATTCCTTCCAGACTAGTTTTTTGTCTAAAACATTCTGAAAATCTGCTCTCTCAGATCAGTAGTGATTTGCATTCATTTTGCATGGGTGGAAATGAGTACATGAGCTTCTTGCAATAGAGAAGTCGATGGCATTCGGGTCAGGCCCATTTTTAGCTACTAGGACTCAAGATATTCAAACACCTGAAAATTATCTGGCTTTGATGTTATGCATGCTACTTTGCAGATTTCTAATGAGAAAACCTCGTGTCTGATATATTCTGGACCTAGAAACTAATCGATGAGTAAGCTTAAAACATTCACTAAGATATTCTTCTTATAGCTCAGTGTTATTTTCATTCTGCCCATTTAAATTCTTTCTTGTTCCATCTTTCTTAGCATTTCAATTATGGTTCATCTTGAATGACTAAGAAGGAAATACTTTTGCAAAAGAGTAAATTATTTCCTTGGTGTAAAATGATTTGTCTCTCCTTAAGCAAAAACAAGCCTGGCAAAGATCTTCTCTATTTTTTCCTGTATTCTGTCTCACAAGGTGATATTTTAGGATTAACTTTCATTAAACTTTTACATAAACAGAAAAAAAAATCAAATTGTATACAAATTCTTCATAACCTGTTAATCATTTACAAGCTGACCTTAAAAATTCTTTAAAACATCTCTACTTTTGAACAGTAGAAAAAATTAGTATGTAGAATAGTACCAACCAGTAGTAATGACTCAGAACAAGCCGACTGGCTAGTTTAGTTTTTGTTTTTCTTTGTGTGGCATATATCTTCTCTGTTTACAGGGTCTTAGTTCTGCTGTCTTGGACCTTCATCTAGAAAAAAGTCATGATCCAGCCAAGACTGAATGAGTAGTATGACCTCAGAACTGCTCATAACAATCACGTGGAGTAAGAAGTGGTTTTCAGATTTGTTAGTGTTTTTGTAAATAGAATCAGTGATGTGAAGACAAGCTGCTAGATTTTTGGAGAGGAACTGGATAACAGGAAAAGATTTCCCAAGAATAGAGTAATTGAGCTGTGGGTCTGTGTGTGTATATGAAACTCTGCTGTTGAGTATGGAGGCTGGTGCAACAATGTAGGGACATATGGACATACTCCCTCAGGTATGAAGGTGCAAGAAGATGTTAGCAAGCACCGGTAGCTGAAACCACTGTTCTGAGATTATACTGCAAGGATAAGCTGGGTAATTGCACTCTGGACATGTGTAGTTCCCTCTCACCTGTAGGTACAAGAGTTTTGAAGAACTATCACTTGCAGAGTGCAGCTGCTCTTCAGTGCTTGGTATCTACACGTGTAAGGAGTTCTGTGCTCTGTTTGAATGTGCAGCACTCCAGGACAACTTGGTATGTGGATAGATTAAGGAACCACAGAGCCTGAGGGAGAGGAGTTTGCATCCCTCAGGGGATTTCTGATGTCCGTCTATAAATGTGAGTTGGTATTTTCTCTCCTGCATGGTGGCCTTTTTACTTAGGATGAAGCCTATGGGGTATAGGTAGATAAAAGACTTTTTGCTCATTTTTTAAAGTCTAAAATCATTATCGTAACCTGTAAAGTGCACCAGGATTCATTTGACATGTTCTTAAGTGAAGTGAATTGCAATGGCACTTTTGAACCCAGCAGGCTAGTTTACAGATCCACAGCGGAGAGAATGGTCTACCTCCTGCTATGGAGCATACAGGATTTGCTCATGTACATCTGGTACCAACAGACATTTCTTTGGTCTGTTGCCATGTTATATCCTAGGAGGAACTCAAGAGCTGAATGACTGAGATTATTACCTACTCTTTTGTTTTCCTCATGGCCACTGTGCAGAACAATTACCCTAAACAAAACCTGTCAAAGATAGGGAGAAACATAGCCTTTATTTTCAAGCTTCCTCCAAACCTGTGCTTCCCTTACAAGGTGTGTAAGGGTGATGGTATGTCTAACTAAAACAAAAGAGAAGTGCTTTTCTTTTCTAGCTAGACACCCAATCCAGACAATCAAAGAAATTTTTTATTTATCTTGATGTTAAACTGGATTGCTGTGGAAAAAAAAATCACTTGCCTTGAATATCTGATTTATGAACAGATCCTTACCCCATTCAGGAAGTTTCATCAAAAGAGATAATGTTTACTGGTGGGGGGGACACAGTGTATGACAGAGGTCTTGCACAGGGAATGACAGAGTTGCCTGGCAGTTTATGAAAATACAGATACTGAGCTATCAGCATGCCTGATTAATTAATGATTGTTTATATGCTGGTTCTTTCAGGCTTGTTTCAACAACCGAGAACTGATTCTAATAAAATCCCTTTGCGGGTTCTTTTTCCTTCCACACACTTAACTCATGATTGCAAAAATCATTACCACTTTTGATTATAATCTTTAATTAGCAGAAAAATATATGTGTTGAATTATTTAGTTAGTGTTCATTTTCATCACCATGTTTTGATAGCTTTTGCATTAATAAATCTTTTGTAGACCTAGAGACCCTGTATAGCCTTGGACTGAGTTGCTTAAGGACTTCTCTTAAACACTTTGCTTTCCAAAGACCTTAAAACATGGTGTGCTACCAAGGATTTTTCATTCCCAGGTGAGTTTCCTGATTGCTAGCCTGTCTCTTCTGCTCACTTTGTAGCTTAATGAATCTTTAAGAGCTTTTCTTCTGAGTGGAACCAGTTCAAAAGGAGAGGAGGAGATAACATCTCTGCAGAGCCTGTCATGTGAGAGTGGTTGTGTGGCTTGAGGCCAAATTCATCACTTGTCTGCTGCACGGCTTTCTGGGTTGGTTCTGGAGCTACTCAGTTGGTTTTCCATGGAGAAAACCACTGAGTATAGCTTATTCTTTATGATGTTCTCAAAGAAGCCTTTATCTGCCTCACGGAAATGCCCCAGCAACTTTATGCTTGACCCAGCATCCCTTGTGTCTTAAATCTATATTTCTGGTGAGTGGTTAAAATGGCTCAAAGTGTTCTCAGAAGGGCCACAGCATCCCTGTTGAGGCCTTTGGGGCTGCAGATAGCAGAAGTTAAGGGTGTCCTATGGGTTTATTCAGCTTATATAAAGGAAAGAGCATATCCTGCATTGAGCTTCAGATGGGAGGACACTTGGTTTTCTGCCCATAACCATGTTAGACCCAGTGGAGGTCCTTGCACGTGGAAGTCACTACCAAGTTGTAAGAAAAAGCCTCTTTGACTGGACCCCTTCTTGGTATTTAAGACACTGTGCAGTCCCTATTTCTTCATCTCCAAGGTCGTTATCTGAGCTGGTGTGTAAGACTGAGTGCAGCTGCCAGTGAACTGAGATCACTGAAGTTCTGTGCCACTGTCTGAAAAACCCAGGATTTTAAGCTGTGGATAAGATGCTGAGGTTTAGGTTTTGTCTGATTATTGCTTTTCTGTGTTTTTCTATCCAATTTGATGAAATTACAGTGTTCATAATTGTAAGCATTGTGGGTAGGTATTTCTGCGTGCATGCAATTTACCAATTTAATGAGTAAATAAGCACCTAACTGCTGTGGCAAGAGATGCTCCCCAAATCTTTAAATAATAATAAATAATACTGCCACAATGGAGTGCTCAGACTGGAACAATTGCCCCATGTGCCATTACACCCATACAATAAACCATTTAAAGCTGTTTTAAATGGTTTCTGTCATCACTGGTGGTGGTAAAATAATTTTGCATGGTTCATTTGCTGCAGTACTTAATTTTATTCAGTGCTTCTGGAAGGAGTCATTATTATCAGGAAAAAATGACTATAACAAGACTGTATTATTAGATGTTCAGGTTTCCATCAGGAATTTCTCAACCCATGTCAAACTAGAATCAATGCAGAGGAGGAGCGTTTGCAATGGAATATCACTGTTCGTTCAAACCAGGCTGGTTCTGACTAGTCATCTGGAAACTGATGAACTTCAACAACCCATTGCATTTTTCAGCTGAAAACCTTGCAGTTAGGTTCTGTCCATCATTGTTCCTTCTGTTGTATGTTGTGCACAAATGTCCTACAGACAAGAAAGGTGAATTAATGGACTATGTGCTGTGGTGCAGTAGACATATGGAGTTAGCTGTATGTCTGCATTTGCCATGGCCAGGGCTCCTGCCCACTTTACATCGTTGCTGAGATTACTCACTGTGCCTCCGGCTATAGCACTGTCACCCCCTGGGCCATGGGGTAGTGAACCCCTGTTTCCCTCTTAGCACTTAGTAACAAGGAGGTTAAATTGATCTATCCTAGTGAGATTTGAGGAGAAAATCTGCCACAGAGGAGAAGTCCCTGTAAGGTTGCCTGGCAGGACGAGTGTGAGCAGCCACCCAGAGGTTTTGTGCTTGCCTGAGCACTCTTGCCATAGGGACAGACCTTCACCTCTCTCTTTCCCAGACTAAGCTCCAATTTGCTTTCATACTCAGAGGTAAACTCTGATATTCAGATACTGTGAATAAATCCCAGTTTTAAGACTTTGACTCCTTTTGGGAGTACATGCAATGAAACAGCTCTGCAAGTTCAAGCTGCTGTGTGCTAGCCACCAGGAACAAGTGTGCCATGTCTTTGTGATGGCATCCTCAGCCAGCCTTTTGCTCTGAATTCATCCTGGAGAGCCTGCTGTGACCCAAAATGGTGGTGATCTTCGTCCCAAAGTTTAAGAGCTCAAACCCATGGCCTCAGACTCCACATGTACCCGATTCTTAAAACCTCGCATCAAGTCTTCCTCTGCCTTTTCCAAATCCATCCGCTCTCAAGCCCATCCTTTTCTCAGTAATATAGGACCCATTCAGATAGCACTATATGCTTGCCCTCCTGAGCAACAATTATCTAGGAAATAAGTAAACTGGAATGTTACAAAACTTCCTATAATTTTCTTCAAAGAGCTTTTAACTGGAGGTTATGCAGCAAAATGTTTGTCTGTTCTTCAGAAATGTGAGTTCTCTAATTTTTTCGCTTGGGCAAATTGGGATCAAAAGTCAACATTAAAAGGAAAGAAAAAAACAAATTGAATTGCACATCTTAATATTTTTTTCACTCAATAACTTCATAATCTCTTGTCTTGTTTTAGGGATTTGAGTTGTATGAGTTATATGAAAGTGTATTACTACTAATCAACTCTGATGATGACCTGCTCTGAACTTAAAAAAACAACCTGGGACTTTTTCACAGCTTTTGTTTAAAAAAAAATATTAGCAATGAGAAATGGTGATTCCTTCTGAAAAATTTCCTTTTGACATTTTGGGACCAACTACACAAAAAATATTCCCCAAACAAAATACTTTTTACATGAAGTTGGCTAAAATGAAATTCAACCACTGTGATTCTAAGTAACAGTATCCATTTGGGGTTGTACTAGAGTTTAACAACTGCACTTAAAATACTTATTCAGATTGATGCTTCTGACTGTATGTTGCAATGTCTGCAGCTGAATACAGAAGTGTGAGTACTGATTGAAGAAGTAGCATGTAGATAATACATAATCTGTATAACGTGAAAAAAGTTCCCAGAGCCATATCACTTTTTGAGGCATCCTTGAATGCAAGATGCTGTATCTCAAGGACTTGTCTTCTGACTTGCTTCCTGGCAAATTAATCTTTTCAATTGCTTTTCCTTGCTTGTCAACTTTGTATGTCAGTCTTTTCAGTAAATGAGCTGTTTATAAGTAGCACCTTTCAGTTAGCTTTAAGGAGATGTTTAAGCTGTGATACTACTATTTTTTTTTTTTTTTTTTTTTTTTTTAAGGGACTTGCAAGTCTGGCATTTCCATAGGTGTAGAAAAGATTAAAACAGAATTCCTGACAGCAGAAATGATTAAGAAAAGGCTCATCAGAGTGCACTTGTGTGTTCATTGTGTGGGTATCATTATGTTTACTGAGACGGCTGTTAACGAAGCATCAGAAACACAGAAGCCATGAGCATTCTTATGGCCTTTAAAAAATTCCTAGTGCCCATTGCCCTCTGTGAGCACAAAAAAAAAAAAAAAAAAAACCAGCCAGGAGTCTGGAGAGTGAAGGCAAAATCCGATCAGATCTTTCATGGACAAGTGTGGTACTTTGACTGAAAAAGCAAAAATCAGTGTGCATGACAAAGAACCATTCCCAAACCTACACCTGCCTCCTGAGCATCAGGTAAGTACTTTGGCTGATGAGCAGATGAGCAGGGGGGGTCTTGGCGTGAGCCCTTTGCCAGTCGTGCTGTGGCTGTGCAGCAGTGGTGAGGCTGGAGCTGTTCTGCGCCCAGGAACGTCTCCTGGCCTCAGTTCTACAGGCTGCCTGGGTCCTTCAGCCTTGCCACGCTGCCACAGACCTCAGGGGGCTTTTTGCTGCTCCAACAGAGAAGGTGACAAAGCAAATGTGTCTGGCATCCTTCCACGCTCAAAGGAAGACTGGGCTGCTTAATGGCCAGGCTTTCCAGCTGCTTGTGATATGTTGTCCTTGGCTGCTGCATGCTGGGAGGAGAAGCTGGGGAGGGCGAGGGAAGGAAGACCAGTTAATGTGAAGTTAGTGGAAAGCAGGACAGGAAAAATGAGATTGGAAGAGGGAGATAAGAAGGGGGTCTCCTGGGTCATGGAGTACACTGCTGAGATAGTAAACAAAGTACAGATCGATTAATTAAAGTGGGAGTAATTAAAAACAAGTTAATTAAAGATTAATTTTTTGATAAGTAGATACATAATTTGTATTCACTATAATTAGATTAATTGATTAATTAGAAATAACATCTATTTATTAAAATGTAATCAAATTTTAGGTCTGGTTGGTGAGATTGCTTTCACTTTTATTTTATTTTCTGTTGGTTCCTCTCTCCTGCCAGATAACTACGAACTTTCCTAAAATTCTGGCTAAATTAATTCATAACCACATTTAGCTGGTTTGTTTTTGATCCCATTTAGAGAGGAGGGTATGCTTAGCCCGACTCGATGTGGTGGCTCTGCCAGTTGTGCTTTGTGACCTCCAAATGCAGAGGTGTAAGAGGTGACCATGCCCATCTGCCTGCCCCTGCCCGCGGTGGTGCTGGTGTCTGCAGTCTGAACTAAACCAGCAGCGCAGCGCCGTTACCTTTTGTCAAGGAGGTCAGCACTGCCCTATATCTGCCCTGCCTGTTTTGTCAGTGACAAACTAACCCTGGACTCTAACTAGTGCGTTCTAATTCCATCATAAAATGGAAAGAGGTCTTGTACCCTATGGTAGAGACAAATTCCAGCCACAAAACCTAACTTTCCTAGTTCCTCACGCAACACGCACAGGGTCACAGCTCCTGGTCCTTCAGAGAAGTGCCACTCCAAAGAAGAAGTAGGATGTGGCCACTGTGATTGTGGCCAGTGTCTTGGTAGGTATTTCCAGGCTGTGAATGCCTTCCCTGAAACTCTTTGCAGTATTTGACTTGACAACTTGCAAGTAGCAAGATCTCATTTATTCAGCTGGCATGTGGGGCTCTAAGCCTAACCACTGGCATTTGCAAGATATTTCATGTTGACAGTAATTATTGTAATCAGTCCCTTCAGTGGCAGGCTTGAAGCCTACTCTTTCCATTGACATAGCTGATGTAACTGCAGAATAAGTCACGTGTTAACAGCTGGACTAAAAACCACCCACAGATGTTGCTTGTTAGGAGCCTGAGTAAGTCCACCCACTGCCGATACTTTTAGTCCTCCTAGAACAGGCAGGTGTATAATCTAGGAAATTTTCCAGTTCAGCCCTTGGAGACATGAATTATTAACGTTTAGTGCAAAGAAACAAGGTCCTTTTTACCCATGGGGGGAAAGGAAAAAGACCACAAACATAGAAGAAAGGGGTAGGGAGGAAGCAGTTTTTCTTTATGCCAAAGCTAGCTATTGGTTTTCAGTATGACAAATAGCTCAGTGGTCTCTCCCAGAACTCAAATACTTTTTCATGTGTTATCTAGAGTGTTCACACTGCCTGCAAGCCGAGGTCAGAGGCATCAGGCTGTGAATCAGCTGAAATAGTTAGGGACTTCTGCTGCTGGCAGCTCTGGGAAGTGTGCTTACAGAGCTCACTACTGTAGCTGAACATCTGTAGTTTTCCTTGAGGGAAATAAGCTCATGGACTCACTAAGGGTTTAAACGGCTCTGAGGAGTCGTGGCACCCATAGCAGGTCTCTCCTTGAGCTCTTTGCCTTCCGATCACATCCTGTCACAGTAGGACAACCCTGGCTTTCCCTGCCATGAGGGCTGCAGGAGCACAGCACTCAGGGTAGATGAATTTAGTAGAAAGTGTGACCTGGGCATCATCGTTACTACACAGTGGGAACCAGTAAGAGGTCCATTGGCCCATTTTCAGGAAGGAAGAGGCTTTCAGAACAGAGCCCATAAAAGGCATTGACAAACGGAGCCCTGGCTATTCCCATAGCCCTGATAGTGCTGCAGATGGCTAAGTAAATAATAGCCTGAGAAAAAGAAAGCAAGCCTATCTTTTTTCCTGTTCTGCAGTTTTCCTCATTGTCTTTCTGGACCTTTACCAAAACTGTAGTATTTTGTAAAGTTAGAGTGGCTCAAGCCTCAAACAAGCTGCAGGCAATGGGGAGAAGGGGAAGGAGTCCAAGAATGGCCGTCCCAAACCTTAGCTTTGAGTAAGGACTTTCATGGCCATTAGCAGGACATTTTTTGATGGTACTGGAACATCTCCTGACTTGTGTGACCTCGGTGAACCAGATTCTTTTGCCCATGCAAACAGGCATTTTCTCCTCTGTATCCAGCAGCTCAGGTTTGGTATAAACTGGCTGTGTCTGTGGCTCCAGACATTTACATCTTCACTTCAGTTCTCTCTCACTTTGTATTTTGTTCTTACTTCAGAAAAACTTCATTTAAAGAAAGAAGCAGTAAGAAAAGGACTTTTCAGTTTTGATCACTGTGATTTACTAGAGAGATGACCGGGTGTGGAGCTGCTGCCTGGTCCCTGCAAGGTACATATAATGTAATTAGTCACAGGGCAACATAAATAGACACATTGGAATTGTAAGCACTTCTGTGACTAGCAAATGTCCTGTAGTCTCATCTGGGGAAAGGATGATTTTTCTGGTACTTACAAAACAGCTGGCAACACCTCTAGAAAGTTTTCTGCTTTTGCCCAGAGCTCTTAGTTACGCACCCATGAGTTTCATGTGGCATTAATCAAGAGTTGAGTTAGCTATACATTTTGATGTGACTGTTGACTTCTTAAGGACCTTAACTACATTTTAGTTTCTTACCTATTTTTGTTGGAATGAATATCCTTGCCCTGGAAAAACTAAAACCAAAAATCTCTTATTACATTTTTAAAGCCAAGATCAAAACCCTCTCAGGAAAAGTTCTTGACTGGGGATGAGGAATGAGTTGTTTTCAGTGCCTTCAGTTTGGTCAATTTTCTTGGAAGATTTGTTTAATGACTTCTGACTGCTGCTTGTCAAACAAGTGGCAGAATATTAACTCCTGCCCTGAGATGTTTTTGGGACCTGTAATGGGGTTACTGGAAAATATTCAAGAAGAACAAACAGCAGCTGATTGAATGCAGAATTACATTATACTATGTTGGGGGCGGCGGGGGGGAAATCACCAAAAAAGTTTTTTCCTATTGCATCTATGAGTACTTTCTTCACTGAAGACGTCACTGGGGTGGGGAAAGAAGAAGAGTCCTCATTGACTGTGCATTCCCACAATAAGAATTACTTTTAGTACTGTGACAAAAATAAAAAGATGAACCTTTGGATGAGATATACTATCAGGAGGAACTATAAAGATCAGCCAGGGTAGACCTAGGTGGGTCAGCTGCTTCTCATATGCACGTTGCATCTTTCCCTGGATATTACAAATGAGGTAGCTTTTATCCAGTGCTTTGAAGTCCTTAGATTGAAAGTGTGCAGCTCTAAAGAAGAACAGATGAAGGGTGAAATACACAACAAGCTGTTTTAAAAAATATACATATATACTGACAGATGGTATTCTACCAAAGCAATGACCAATTCGCTGTTCTGTTGTTGAAACCCCAGTCCAACAATCTGAATTTATAAGGAGTCAAGTTTCCTTTTGAAATACGCAAATTGCCCTTAATCACGAGATTACAAAGTAATAAACACTTCCCCTTTAAATGGCTTTGGCCAAGATAAAATCAAACCTATTTTATCAAATTACCCCTCAGGACAACAGATTATAAAGTTATTTTGCTTTGAATTCTTACGTTTTTTCCTCTGAGAAACATTTTACTCTGTAGTTTTCTGTCTCTGTCTTCTAAACAGTTTGTCCCCAGCACAACACATGAATTCCACGTGCCATGTTTCATTGGCAAATTAGCATGGACACAGAACAACTGCACCAACATATCATAAAAAATACAAAAGCATTGAATGCTTATTTACAGCTTGAGCTGTTCCAAAAGACTCAGTAGCTGAAATGGCTGAACACCTACAGTTTCTAGAGCTGGCTAACTGTCTGAATTACACCTAATTTTCTGGGATCTATTGCTGTCATTAGTGGGGAAATCAGAGGTAGATGAAATGAGCAATCCACTGTTGGCAGTGATGTACAGGAGAGTGTCTGATTCAGAGCAGATGCTGATATTTTATCTGGCAGATGCAGTTCATGAAGTCACGTGCCTTGAGGTGTAGCATGAGTGAGTGTATGGCTGGTCTCTTCTTGATATTAGAAATAGACTTGCTCAGGCTAGTCAAGTCATTTGCACAGCTGCTCAAAGGCTGTTCAGTCATATGTTTGCAAGATGAGGTCTGATCAAGACTATGATCTAACATTGTCTTTTACTGAGTCAGAGGAGAGTGCAAGCTTAGAGCCGCCATCTCTTCACAATTCCCTTTGGGACACCTGTTCCACAGCAGCTTCCTTTTGGGGAGAGGATTGTTAACATGGAAACCATATGTCGTACCTTAGATGTGCCTCAAAGCATGTGTTGGACAGGAGGAATCACTTCCACGCATGAGGAGGAAGATTTTTTACAGGACCCATTCCAGGTTGCAGATGAAGGATTTTCTAGTGGGTGTTGTTTAATGTCTTCATATGGACTGAGAAGACCAAATCCCACCACATTTCAGATTTAAATGCTTTACTGAGTCTGTGGCTTAGTGAATTAGGCAAATCTCCACAGCAAATATGAAGTAAAAAAAACAAACAAACAAAAGAAAACAAAAGAAAAAAAAACAGTTTAAACCTTCTTCTTTGATACTGTGATTTACTCCTCACTTATTATGTCCTAAGAAGGTAAAAATGGTTAATTATGATGACTCAGGTGCTGGGCAGCAATTTATTAAACTGAAAGAACTTAGATGGTGTGTTGGATCCCACAAAGGCCCATGCAGGAATTACACAGGGACCTGCTATACTCCAGGGATTCCTGATGGCTGCAACGTCTCTTCCTGGGTCCCACTAGAAGGAGCTTGCCATAGGAACTCATAAGAAAGCAAGAAATCTTTGCTTTTCTGATAAATAACCTCGGAGTAAAGGAGGAGGTGTCACTCCTGAACACACAGAAGGGAGATAGGACCTTCACTAGAATTTCCTAAAGACTTTGTTTTAAGGGAAAGGATGCAGAGTGAGTAAGACTATCTCAGTCTTGCATTGTAGCAGTTCAAATGGGAGTGGTACGTTCATATCCCGGGGAGAAGCTGCTATCTTTTTTGGGAAAAGGGGATGTATGGCAGGGGCTTGCAGCTGACTTGGCGTGGAGTTGGGAGCAGAGGAAGGAGGCTGCAGCGAGTCTTTCTGCTTGGATGGAAGAAGCTAAATAGTAGTGCTTGAGTGTGTGTACTCCCGCGCTGATAAAATCTGGGAGGGGTTAGAGGGGGTGACAGACTATTCCCAGTGCCCTGTTTGTGTAGGACATTTCTGTTTTGGCCAAGGTGGTTTTTGGATGTGTGGATACACTGCTACAGAGAGTGGTCCCAGCAGGCCCAACAGCAGCAAGAACAGTTAGTTGGGCTTTCTGGAACAGCCAGCCTCTCCCCAGCTCTGTGGCAGGAACAGATCCAAATCTGTCCCTTGGCTCCACTCAAGCAACAGCCCTCCAGAAGAACAAGAAGGGTGAATAGGGAATGCCAAAGGAGCCACTATTTTCTAGTCCTTTGCCTTTTTGCTGCAGGAGCACTTCCCCCCACCCCCGCCCACCCCTACATTTCCTCCATTACTTCAGAAGCTTTCCAGTCTTGAAAACAATTTAGTCATTTTTCTAGCTTTTAGAAGCTGGGTCTTGATTGCCTTATTTCATGGCTTCCTTGCAGTTCCTAAATGTTCTCCCCCCAAAAACACTGAAGTTAGTATCTAAGCCTGTAAAAAAGTGTTATAGAATATTTTTATATAAGACAGGTTAATGATTTTGAAAGACCATGCATTTGTCATAAGGCACCATTTTGGCAGAGAAATGAGCTTCAGTGAGTAGTTGTTTTCTATCTTGTCACGTGTCTTCGAAGATCTAACCTGAATTTTCTCTTGAATTTGGAGTTTTACAAAATTGCAACTCAATGCTATAACAAAAAGGAGAAAATATTTTAAAAGTATGAATTCTGATAGAGAGGGGAAAGGATTTTTATAATTCCTTCTCTGTACTTTTGTCTATGTCCTCCTAAATTGCAGTTTTGCTTGGTGGAGCTGACCTAATCACATAGAAAGGTTTATGCATTACAAATGAACACCCTGAATTTTAAATCAAATAGAAACTGTAAAAGCTAGAAGAGAAATCTTTACATAGTATTTCTGGAGGTCACATACTGGAATTTCTTTTTTCTTTAAATAAATCAATGTCAGTGTCCTATAGCAATTACAACAGGTTTTGGAAACAGCATTTCATTCTGTGTAAGGTACAGGCAAAGAAACTCTTCCAGTGATACGGAAGCAGCAAGAGATAACTGTACATTCTTTGTCACTGTCATTTTTTTTCAGAGTAAAAGTCTAACAAAACCACCCAAAGTGGTTGCTTGAAGCCTATCCCTTGGGAGCCTCATCAGGACGGCAATCTGCCGGCTCACTCTTGAGTGCGGGCAGAGCAGGAATTCTTTCCTTTAATGACACTAGTTCTGAGAATTGCAGTATGTGAACTTGGCTTGACCCTGAATGACAGACTTTCCTAAAAATGACTCTTAGGTAATGTGGCCATTTCAGCCAGTTCAAGGTCGTTCCTTTTGGCATATTCCCTGTTTTTTCGTTTATCTCTAGAATGAAGCTGGATAGTAGTCCATTATGCTTCTCTTTGCAAAGCTCAGTGGGTATCATTTGCAACTTTAGGGAGGAAAGAAAAAAAAGAGAACAGAAAGGACAAGTCGGGAGCAGGAAACAGTGGTGCTCTTATGGGGGTCAATTAAAACCTAACGCATAAGGATATTGTTCTTTAGAAAAAAAGAAGAGCATAAAACAGACCAGGAGATCTGTCTGAGAAAATTTCTATTTCAACAGCCAGCTCTGGGTTTGTGCTAGTGATCACGTACACCAGAAAGGTGATGTGTTTCACGCTGAGCTTCCAGGTATTTGCTTTTATAATGCAACATCCTGAAAGATGAGCAGGCTGGACCGGAGTGAAGAGGGAGAGGGGACAGAATGACAGCATCCACCTTCTGTTTTCCGCCTTGTTCAGCATGCTTTGCCTGCCTGGATCAAGTATCTCAAACATGCTGGTGCCCTTTGCTGGGCATCCCCTGGCACAGGCAGGCACTGAGGACCACGGCAGCAGCTCTGTTGGGGTGGGAGCTGCAGGGCTGCATGGAGCTGGAGTCCTTCCAGGACAAGGTGTTTTTCTGGCTGCTGGGAGGCTCTGGGTTTATCTGAAGGGCTGGCATGTTGCAGCAGGGCATGAGTATTACAAGTTTGAGGTAGAATGTAGTTATCTGCAAGGGGGCTGACACTGTAGTAGTGACCTTGGGCTGCGAGAGCCCCACCTGAGCGCCGTGGTGGAGCCTGAGGCTGGGGCAGGGAGGACGTGGCAGCACCCCCAGGGTCGTCTTTGGAAGCCAAAAGGGGGAGAAGCTGAAGCTTTCTATTTCAGCTGCCCCGACAGGCTTTGAAAGACAGACAGTGAAAAAAGGCTGCCCTGCTTTCACCTGTGGAAAGTCTCCAGTGTCCCAGAGTATGTCAGAAGGTAGTTCCTGGAGAACACAAGGGACAGAGAGGTCCTTCTCATCCCAGCTCTCCCCAGGAAGCCCAGCAGCAAGAGCTGGAGGGTTTCTGCACTCCCTGTACTGCTGTCAGTGCTTGCATGCTTACCTTCTCCTCCACCATGAGATCAAGAACTGTCACACCATCGCATCATGTGTGATCCTCTGGAAGTCAGGAGAGGGGGAGGAGGTGGAGCAGCAGGACCAGTCTTTCCCCGCAACTGGGCTGTAAACAGGCAAACTGCAAGAAGCTGATACATGACTGAGTACTTTGCCCATGGGAAAGCTTATTCTCTGTTCCCTTTCAACTGAATTAGTTTTTATTCCTAAAATACACAGATTTCTCTCTCTTTTAAAATCCCTTTAAAAGAAACCAGGCACTTGCAATCATGTTTTAGGTGTGGAAGTCAGTGACTGTGTTTTGTTTAACAGATGTGTACTTCTTTGTCTGTAGGCTGTGGATTTGCTACAGACACTCTGAGAGCTTTGGGGTCACACAGCAACTGTATATTAACTAAGGCTATTGAAGGTTGCTGAGATTAAAGTCTCAAGGGTAATCAGCGCGCTGGTCAACGTGCTGATCTCCGTGTGTCCAGCTTTGTTATGTACCACCTGTGAAATGGGAAACCAGGATTCTATGATAATTATGACTGTTATTCAGGGAATTGGTTAGAAATTAAAGGTCATCAGGAAACAAACAAACAAACCAAAACAAAAAAAAACCAAAAAATCCAGCCTCAAAAAGAAAAGACAGCGAAGAAAACATCTTTCTAGCACTAGGAAGTAAAAAAAAAAAAAANATCTCCACAGAAACTCGACACAGGGACACAGGGGTTACAATGTATTTTGTGACTTTACTGGATTTTCCTGCTTGTTCCCAGAACAGAAAACAAATGCAAATCACTCTGGGAGCAAGTAACCGTCAAAGGCTCCATTCCTTTCATTCCCTTTCTTGTCATTACTCTTTCAAACCCCAATACTTGCTTTGCAGAGTTTATTATTAGCAGCTGTGCCTGAGACTGGGGAGAGTGTTGCAAGAGGAGAGCTGTATATATATTTTTGCTTAAGATAAAACAATGTCTCTTGGTGTTTAGTGTCTTGGAGCACTTTCATTGTTCAGCCACAGGGTGTTGGAGTGAAATGGAGAAGGTAATCTCTGAAAAATCACCATGGACAACCCATTTAACTCCCAGGCTGCTCTGTATTCATCTCTGGGGCTGTCCAGCAACCCTCAAAGCTCTGTTGCCAATTTATGGAGGAGAAAGCAGTCAATACACGTTTGCAGTATCTATTGTGGAATGTCAGCATTCAATTAAGAGGAGAGCAAAACAACCCACTTCCATTTGACACCAAATATATAGGAAATACAGCACAGCAGGAAATGTCTCTCTTCTGTGTGTTAATTTCACCAGGGATTTACCAGGCTTGGTAACTCTCAGTCATAACGATCCTAATAATAAAATTTCCTGCTAAGTCAATCCCAGCTTTTTCCCAGTGAAGAAGTCTTCACAGTATTGAAACTCTGTGAATATTAAAAGTGGTCATGATGCATGGGTGGCTCCTCCACTGACACAGATCCTGCCACTTACACAGCAGTGCAGAGCAGCTGACACTCTGCTCCAGCGTGCATTTGGTCTGGGGCCAGCAGAGAAAATGGGCAGCTGCTCTTCTCGCTGCATGGAGCAGTGCTGTGGGGAAAAAAAGCAAACAGAAGTTACATCAGATCAGGGTATCTGGCCTGAGAGCAGTGCTGTGGGTTCAGGGTGCAAGTGCCTGAAATTTCTAGATACGGGTTCAGAAATGTCCCTGTGCCACTATCTCTAGGCATTACTTAAGCCATTTTGCTTACAGAGTAGTAAAGCAAGGATAATACCGAGATGGTTACAATGCCTCATCTTCTCTTATTTAATATGCCAGGTGGAACAGTCTCCATTAAGTTCCTGTAAATTATTAACTCTTTTTTCCTATCTAGAAAAGAAATGAAGTTTTGTCTTTACAACTTCCTGACAGATATTAAAACAAGATAAAATGAAAATAGCTTCACGCTATAATTCACTGGGATTTCTCTCCTAAGAACAGAGTGGAACAATGCAGGGTTAGTGTTGATTTTATCACTGCTATCTTCTGTAAGGGAAAAAGTCCTTGCAGATTTAAGAGAACAGTTTTTGTGTGGCAGTCTTTGGGTACTTGTGCTGCCTCTATTTAAGGTCTCTAGAGTTCCAAGTCCCTCAAGACTGTATGGAGGACAGTCCCAGATTGAGGGTCAGAGTGATTCCATACCATAAAGAATTAGGCTGTAAGAAGATGAATGAGGATAACCACAATGACCATTTAATGGCTTGCTCTGGAGCCCATCAGATACAATGAGCTTTGGATCAGTCTTCATCTAGACTTCCTTTCTCAGGATTACTATTGCAGATGAAAATATTGTGCAAGTGTTTGTGTTTCTCTCTTCCCAGCAGTGCTTCCCTCTACTGAAGAATTAAGCTTACAAAGTAGAGTTTAGTGGGATTTTGGCCACCACGGTCCATCCCAAGCAACACGTTTGCACAAGAAAGTTTCAGATATAACTTTCAGCCACAAAAAAAAAAATGTTTGCCAGATAGTTCCAGCCCTGGTTTTGTGTGTGCGGCTCACCAGTGTCAGGGGCAGAATATGGAGGCAGGAATGAACAGGATGCAGACCAGTGTTAGATAGGTTATATGGAACTGGTGTATGACTGCTGGTAGAGAAAGAAAGTCAAATGTGGCATTCATCACCGTATTCACAGTCTGATAAATATATCTGTCTTTGCCCTCAACTGTTTGGCTTTTGACACCCACAGCCTTCATGACTCCATCCTCATAATGAATAATTCAATAAATATTTAAAAACTCCAACTATTATTGCCTGTTTAAACCTTCCTAGTTTATGGTTTGTGGGGTTTTCAGGAATTACTGACTGACAGTTCTCTTAGGTTTCTTATAGGTTCTTATAGGTTTCTTAAAGGGCATAAGGAAGAAAGCAGGTGGTGTTTCTTGGTATAGAAAACAAATGATTTGTTGAAAATGGCATAACTGACAGGCTGGAAAAATATAATTACAACAGTGGGTAAGAAAGGAGAAGAGACTAGTGAGTTCTGGAGGGATCAAAGCAGAAGAAAAAAGGTAAAAGAAGAGGAGCCATTTGTGGCATTCAACAGTGGAGAGATTGCAAGGCATTAAGGTAGACATGAAGGAATATGGGGAAGTGGCATCTATTGTTGGTACAGATTTGTGCAAAAAGAGAGAAATGCCAGCAAGGCTGGGAGGTGAACAAGGGCAGGATTTGCATTGTAGCTTCAGGGAATAAGCAGTTAAAATGGGATATTTGGGCTATGGCTGAGGGAAAAATATCAACAGAGAGCAGAGGAGTATAACGGACAAGCAAGAAAGCAGTTCTGAAACAAAGCAGTATTGAGGTTCACCTTGCCCTTACCTAAAACATTTTTGCCCTTCTCTTTGCAGACAAATCAGGAAAAAAAAAAAAAGCGATTGCCTCAGACCAACACTATGCCTAAAGGAGAGTAACACTGCATGCCCTCAGTGCCTGCAGCATTCCAAGGCACAGGACAACAGATGCTCCAAAGTAAAAGGACCTTAGGTAGCAATGTGCAACGTAACAGTTTTCATGGGTCTTGAGACTTCTGCTCTAGTCCTGCGAAATGTTCTTGCTTTGATTGCTCACTTCCTTATTACATGGAGTTAAGCAAAAGGAATCAAATTTCTGTTTACTTTGTTATTAAAGATGGTTTCTAAACTGTTTCCAATGTCTGGTAGATTTGACATTTCAAGGACATAACAACATGCTGTTCCAGAAGGGAACTTGGGAACAGGTCCTTTTCCAAGAAATTTTCTACATCCCTGCACATTTTCCCTGTTGCTAACAGCCACCCCCATTTTCTAAAGTGGTGGGAATTTCTTATATGGCAACAGAAGATAGAAAAAAATGTGTAGATGTTTCCTCCTCTTTCTTGTTTTCTTTCTCTTCTCTATTTGACTTTCACCTGTGTAAATATTGGTGAATCTGAATGCCAGCGAGAAGGGTTTCTCACTGTTACTTGTACCAGGAGATATCAATAAATTTCATTTCCAAGATCCTACCCTATGTGCATTCTTCAAGTATGGTGAATGTACCAGTCCTTTCCCATTAAGCAATAGGATATTTTGATATTAAAAATGTTTTAAAAATTATTTTTACTGTTTCTTGGACAATTTGGAAAAGCCAAGATAAAAAGAAAATATTTCAAGTTGCTGAAAAAATAATCTAGAACTGTGCTTTTATCCTAGAAAGCTATAAGCTAGTATTCAGAGTTTGTGGCAGGGAAATTGAAAGAAGTTATAATAAATAATAGAATTATATAAACATGAGTAAATTAGGTATATGAGTAAGAGTTAAAACATCTTTTTGTGAGAGAGATGAAGTCTCACAGAGGACTTGATGAGTACTCAGACATCAGTGGCACAGTTAATATAGTGCATTCCACTTTCCAAATCTTTTTGTTGAAGACTCTCTTGAATTAGCTATCAAAAGATAGGAAACCAAATGAAAGAGTAAATGGACGGCTTTCTCATGGAGAAGCCACCAGGGGAGTTCTGCTGCATATGTACTCATCAGCATATTTCTAAGTGGTCTGGAAAAGAAGCTGAAATTCAGTGCTAATAATGTGACTTCATAGTTACATAAAAAGCAAGCCCTTAACACTATGATGGGCTATAGATTAGAAATTATCATTCAAGAAAGAAACCATACTGGTATCACAGAATATCCTGAGTTCGAAGGGACCCACAAGGATCATTGAGTCCAACTCCTGGCTCCACACGGGACCAGCAAAAACCAAGCCCTGTGTCTGAGAGCATTGTCCAAACGCTTCCTGAACTCCGGCAGGCTCGGTGCCATGACCACGTCCCTGGGGAGTCTGTTCCAGTGCCCGACCACCCTCTCAGTGAAGAACCTTTTCCTAACACCCAACCTGACCCTTCCCTGTCACAGCTCCATGCCATTCCCTCGGGTCCTGTCGCTGTCACCAGAGAGCAGAGATCAGCGCCTGCCCCTCCGCTCCCCTCGTGAGGGAGCTGCAGGTCGCCATGAGGCCTCCCCTCATCTCCTCTTCTCTGGGCTGAAAAAAACAAGTGACCTCAGCTGCTCCTCATACATCTTGCCCTCTAGACCCCTCACCATCTGCAAAGCCCTCCTTTGGAGGGTCTCTGATAGTTTTATGTCCTTTTTATATTGTGATGCCCAAAACTGCACACAGTACTTGAGGTGAGGCTGCACCAGCGCACAGCAGAGAGGGACAATCCCTTACCTCGACCAGCTAGCAATGCCGTGTCTGATAGACCCTAGGGTATGGTTGACCCTTTCGGCAGCCAGGGCTTGCTGCTGACTCATATTCGTCTTGCTGTCAACGAGAACCCACAGATCCCCTTCTGCAGGGCTGCTCTCCAGCCTCTCATCCCCCAGTCTGTACGTATAGCCAGGGTTACCTAGTCCCAGGTGCAGAATCTGGCACTTGCTTTTGTTGAACTTCATGTGGCTGGTGATTGCCCATCCCTCTAATTTGTCAAAATCCCTCTGCAAGGCTTCTCTACCCTTGAGGGAGTCAATGGCTCCACCCAATTGAGTATTGTCTGCAAATATACTTAGCATAGCTTTGAGTCCTGCATCCAAGTAATTTATGAAAACATTAAAGGGAACAAACTACTGATGGTCACTCTGGTTGTTGACAAAAGACAAATTAAGTGATATGAAGTATTAGAAAAAGAATAACCAATGAAAGACAGACAGGCAAAGTATCATTATGGTATATTGTGTCAATCTTCATTATGGTAGTTAACAGTCCCCCTATCTCAAAGAGGATGCAATAGTACTAAGGAAGAAAAAGAGAAGGATGATCACAGATAAATGGTTTCTATATACAGAGATCTTTAAAATAGACTTGGCCTCTTTAACTGGAGAAAAAGGCTACTTTTACTCCAGGCCGAAGGCAAGACAAAAGGAGAGATGAGGTCAAAATAAATGCATCTTCCAACACAGAAAGTCTCCAAGTCTCCACTGGAAACTGAAACAATATACCAGGGGAAAGATGTCCTTATAGATTTCCTTTCTGTTCCCTCCATAAGTTTCTGCTACCAACCACACCCACAGGAAGCTGACTGGAGCGACTCGATCTGACAGGGTACAGGTGCTGTTACAGTCCTCATTTTCTCATCCTTCTCCACACAACTCCCCTCTCTGGAAGTCAGAACACCAACTGTGGAGTTAAAGAAGATTACATGGGTGAAAATGAAGGGAAAACTGCATTTGTCTGGGATTTGCAGATGCTGTGACAGGCTGCCTTAGTTAGGAAACATCAGAAGTGTAATCGTATTAATAGAATCATTTTCTTATGCATGTGAAAATGAAGATGATGTATCATTTACAAGTGAATGAAGACTCAGCATTGGTAACTGCTGGACTGCATAATATGGCCACGAAATGTTTCCATAATAATGAGTCCAGGAAATTATTGCACAGCTGTAACACAAGTATGGAGGAGATTAGTAGAGACTTTCAATAGATTTTTAGGTTCTCCCTTTTTAAAAATACCTTCCATCCTCAATGCAGCCTGATTGCGTACGGTAGCTGGCATGAAGGCAAGAAGCAACTACAGCAAAGTCTTGTAGAGAAAATGTTAACATATGTGGATGTGCTGACAATGTAGCTCCAGGATGTAAAGAACTTCCAGAAGCCAAATCACAGGAAGAAGGACAAGGTCATGATTTAGGCTTTGCTCAAACAGAGGAGGAAATCTTCTGAAGAAATCAGTTCCTCCTTGACCTGAGTATTTGTTACAATATTTTTCACATTCGCTTGGCTGTATCAATTAGAGTTTGATTATAAGTAGACCCAAAGAGTCTGTGGAGCCATTTGTTCTGCTGTGATGGCTTGTGCTGTGTTTCTCCTGCCCTCAGGTGGAGAAACTAGGAGAAGAAAGCAGATATCTTGGGACGCTAGCCCCAGATGACTGGGAGAAGGACATTGGGAAGGGATATGGCAGGTAGATCTGCCCTTATCTAGACAATTTTATTTCCCTGCTTACTCAAGGTAACAAAATTACTTACCAAGATACATTTTCATTCATATGCGGTTTCCCCTGCCAATTAACTGAACTCTGTTGCAGGCTGAAGCAGTAGGTCCTCCTAGCCTTGGGAAGTCCCTGGAATTTAATCTTAGAAGTCTCTGAGGGCAGGAGACATGTTAACAGGAAAGGCACACAAGCTCCCATTTGACATTTACAAGGAAAAGAAAAGAAGGTGTCATTGTGAAGAGGTCCCAGTTTTGACGTGCATTATGACCGGCTCTTCTAAACTATCAACACACATGGATAAAAAAAACCATATAAATTGCACAATAGAGCTTTAGTGATAAGATCTATACTAGTTTGGTCATATCCTCAGTTGATATTAATCAAAACTGAACAGAGGATATACTCTAACTGTGCAGATTTACTCTGGTGGAAGATTCAGGCCCATGTTTTTTGCTTGGCTTTGGGATTATGACATGTTAGATTTACTGGTTCATTTGCTACAGTAAATGAGAGTCTCTGGGCTGAGACACATTCGATAGCAGAATGGTGGATGGACTGGCTGAGGAGTGGGACAGGAACAAAGAGAGAACATTTGTTCTGAAAGACAGAACCCAGTCCTCATTCCTCTCCTAGTCCATCATTACTGCTTTCCACATCCAGTGAAGATAATCTGCTTTGAGACTTTAAATGAGCAAAGGCATTTTTCCCTTGAGTGAGAAGTGTTGTAATGAAACAGATTTGACAGGCCATAAAACACACTATAGAGTTTTGTTGAAGTGGACTAGCTGAATCAGAAGGGATCATCTAATTTCTGTGCTAAGAATTGAAGTGTTAAGTGTGCAATGGATTACACAGATGCTTGTATAGGGCATGCCAGCGTTGGATTTTACAATTACCCGCTGCCTTTTATTGAGATCTCCAGACACGAGCTGGGAATCATGAGAATTTGAGGAACTTGTGCCAGAGAGCATAGGCTCCTGAAATAGTGGATCAAAAAAATCATAGTTATGATCTTAAGTAAGTGAATACTTAAATGAGTAAATATAGAGAGATGAGACGATGACTTTGTGTATGACAATAATGTGAAGCTGGTGAACGTGATGATCGCATGTAACAAATGAGAAAAATATTTTCCTCACTTAATTTCTGACTTAGATCTTAAATTTTTCTTGGAAGATCACTAACAAGTGGGCACTTCAGTAAGGACGAATTCTGCCTAACTTAACAAAATTCGGAGTCTAAGTTTCAAAGGAGATTTTAGAGCATCTGCAGATAGGCAGCTTTTACTCTTTTAAGTATAAAACTCCTGGTACCATAAAATGATTTATACAGTATCCTGGTATTTACAGTTGCTGTGACAAATGGTTTTAGGGTATATGATAAACTCCTTTATCAAAGCTGGCTTTACATGTCTACTTATAGTCATAAAGAGCAATGTTTGGAAACATATCCTCCTAGTTCTCCCTAGAAGGCACAAAAGGACAGTTTGTTCAGTACAATAGTTGACGTTAGCGGTGGGATTTGTTTTTGGATTATCAGCTTGTAATTGAGGGAGTTATTAATGCTGAGAAGAAATTTTGAGCTCAATCCATAATCCATTATCAGCTTTCATGGACAAAAATGTACTCAGCAGAAGAGAGAATAGAAGCTGTTATGATGTCAGTTCCTTCACTGGTGTGAGAGGTGCAATCTAAGTCCGTGGAACTTCACCGACACATGGGAGCTGGAGACCTGGAGTGGCACCGACAGAGAGGCTGTTAAACTCTTCAGAGCAGTAGTGTATTTTTTGACTTTCTTCCACTGTGAATCCTCTCCACTATTTCTAGTAGTGGCCAGTGAAAACCTTCCTCAGCCATTATATGGTGTTCACAGCTCTGCTCAGGTTGCCTGGAATAGCAGAGCTCTTGCTAATTGCCTTGAGTCCCTGTGGGTTATTTGTTACATGGGCATCTGTCCGCATCAGTGCTGTTTGGGAGGCTAAATTTTGCATCTTTAGGAATCTAAATACCTTTAAAATATGATTTCCTTTTGAGCTTGAAACAATGTTCAGAGAATCTGTCTCCCCTTGATTATACAGCTTTGCATCAGGCCCAGAAGGTTTTTTTTTTTTTTTTTTTATAGGAGTGGGGTGGGGGTGGAATGTGGATGTTCAGTGCACTCTTCTGAACTACCTAGCTATAGCTTGGCCTCCTGTGACCACAGACATCAGTGTAAGGCATCAGTGTAGGGCTGATCAAGGCAGCCCTACAAGGGCCTATGAGGCAAGATAATCTCACTAATCACCACTTCCAATTTTGCTAGCTCTTTGTTTACTGATGTTGGACAACAACTTGCTACCAGCTAATTGCTGCCTGGTGTGTGGCAAAGCCCAAGGATGGGAGCACAGTTCAGTGACTGTTGATAATGAGGCAACTATCAGCAAAACATGGGAAAAAAATGGGGAAAGTCAGGTAGCCATCACTCCCCTGCCACTAAGGAAGCTTAATCAATTGACGAGAAAGATCACTTGTTTCCTAATTGCAATTAGTTAAACAAATGCCAAGCAGGGTGACTTTCCTGACAACTAGGAGAATACACTGCAGAGCCCATCCATCTCAGAAGCAGTTAATTAACTTTACTGCCTGCTCCCTCACATTCAAGGAGGAAACGAGATAGCAAGTCTTGTTCTGTCTTTGTAACCTTTTACATTTATTTATTTATTTTGTCATCACTTTGGCAGTGATTCAGTTGATACTATCTACCTTGCTTGCTGCACAATCACCTCTCAGATATGGTCATTAATTATTCCATGGGATTCAAAGGCCTTCTTTGCCTCCATTGCTGTCCCAGGAACCAAGATGACTTCCCTCACCTTATCCCACAGACAGCATGTGGAAGTAAAATACCATTGCCTGCTGCTGGTATTCAATGAAAATGCATGCTTGGGTTTGTCTTAGAGATTTTGCAGGGAGACAGGCACTGTGAACACAATTTTTCATCTTGCAATGGAAGAATTGCTCAGCTTGTTCAAAATATTACAAAGAAAATTACAAATCAAAATTTTAGATCACCAAGAAATTGAGCAAATTACTTTTCCTGTGATTTTTTTTTTTGTTTCTCCTTCTTCTGCCCCTGCATATTTTGTAGTCCTTCTGTTACTCCACAGTTTTTCAAAGCCGTTGTACTTTTCCAAACATCAGAACCACTAAGTTGCACCTTAAGTTTGGCTTTTCAAAGCCAGCTAAAATTTTTGAAATTACAAACTGTGCAAAGAAAATAGTAATTCTCTTTCAACTGTTCATTCTGTTCTTTTCTTATTAGTTGGGGAAAATGACAAGGAAAAAATTAAAATGCTGAAATAGCCAGTTCCAACCAAAACTGGAGTATTAGTAACAATTTTTAAGGAAAAGAATTGTTTACTCATTTCTAAAAAGCCATTTTCCAAATCTAACTTTCTTCGTTATGTAGTCTTTACTAAACCTAACAGTTTTTTTTTTCCTCCTAGAATGAGCAAACAGTGCGTATAACCTTAAAGAAAATGTAAAAATATACTACTCCCATTAAGTGTCAATGTACTAGTCTGATGATATACCAGCCCTGGAGAAGAAAACCCAGGAGGCAGAAGCCCAGGCTTGCCTCATGGCTCATCTCAGGCATTCCTCTTAACACTGGTTCTTGTTAGGGTTCCTGTTTAACACTGGCACAGGTTGTCTGAAGAGGCAGTGGAATATCTTTGGAGATATTCAAGACCTGACTGGACAATGTTCTAGGCAACCTGTTATAGCTGACCCTGCTCTGCTTGGGGCTGGAGCAGATGATCTCCAGAGGTACCCGCCAGCCTCAGCCATTCAGTAAGCCCATTGCAGAGGCAGCGCTTACCAAGGAGGAACATCACAGATGTGAGGGCAGTTGGGCCTCTCTAGTGTTCCCCCTGGCTCTCAGTGGCTGTCCTTTGGGAACGTAATGGCCCAAAGATCAGAGACCTGTATGACTTTCCCAAGCAAGAAGCAAGAGACATTGTGTAGAAGGGCAGAGAGTTGGACTCGCATTTCTAGAAGACCAGACCATCAGGGCTTCCTCCTCCTGGCTGTTCCTGGATACTTTGCATCGACTGATGTCCTCCTCTCTGGACTGGAGCATAATAATTCACAGACTGTGCTTGCTGCCAAGCCTCTGCTGCCCTGAAAGGCTTTTTGTCCCAAGCAGAACTGAGTAGAAATCGCTCCACTACAAGTACATTAAGCACATGAACAGCTCTGACAAGAGGCAGAGCAATACTTTGTTTAGTAAACTGGCTTACGCTTTATTGCATTCATTTACCGGCTGTCCAACAGCTCCATCAGGCGCTTTTGCAGGAGCCGGACATAGAGTCATGACCTCAAGTCTGGAGTCAAATCTGAAGGTCCTCCTCACTTCTTTACTACAGTGGTAAAATGAAAATCTCCTCAAGCAAGCAGAGGTGTCCTGCCACAGTCACTTAAGCTGTGTGCTGTGCAGACTACACATTAATATCATTTCAGCAGAGGCAGCGAGGCACAGTTGTGCCAAGTTTTAGCAGGTTAATGTGCTCTGGACATGTCTGAAGTGCTTAACAGTTTGATGTGGCAATGGCAGCAAATACAATTTTAATGAAATCTGAGCATTGTTCTCTCTCCAGATGTAAAAGCTTCATGAATGCAACAACCTGTAATATCTCACATTATGTTTTTCATGCAGGTTGAATGCAAATTGTAGCGTGTCTTTTGCTACACTGATGTGGTAACAGACAGATTGCAAATTTACCAGTGAAATACTGAAGAGGACATTTTGTCTTAATGACTTTGTGAAGTGGTAGAAACAAGTCATCAGAAGTCTACTTTTCTACAGAGAAGCCTGAGAAAAGCAATTCAATGTTGGCCACACATGTCTAAAGCAATTATGGTAAATAAGCCGTAATACAGAGAAATGTTAATCTATTTTGTGAGTGATAAGGCAAAGGTTGGCTGGCTTCTACGGGCTCAGCATTGCATTGCAACCTACACACTCAAAATGTATTGCACAGAATAAATGGAGTGGGAATAGCTGATGAATATCACAAAAAGGAGACACGGAGAGCTTTGCTGCACCATTGGATAATGTTTGGGTATTTGCTACTGACAGATGGTAGGCCTTTTCATGCGTATCTGTGCACCCTGGATGGAGGATTGTTTGATGACACATGAATGGTTACTGTCACTCTCTTCTTTGTCATCTTGTAGCATTCTTACAGCTTTGACGGCCTGCGTGTGTTTAATCATTTATGCAGAGATTTTATGAGGCAGGTGCTTAAGACTGTGGTAGGAAGGAAGAGAAAACAAATAAATTAAAGTCAGTTCCAGTTACTCTTAATTCCAACAAAGGCACAGTCTGAGATCACTTAGCTGTACCTAAACGGCCTGGGTCTTGTATTGCCATTGGAGCTGACGACACATTTTGTGTTAACTGGTAGCATGCAGAGGCCAAATAAAGGAACACACCAACATAAAAGCATGTATGGCCAAATTCCCTCCACAGTGGATGCCAGTGGGAAGACAAAATGTGCATTGAATACCAGAAAAATAATTATCAGCTGAAATACCCTTCAGATCAGTCTTGCACTGTTCTGTTGCCCAGACCAAATGTTGCAAGAGACTGGAGGTCTCTTTTTGTTGTGGCCCAGCTCCCAGAGACGTGCATCCCACCAAGAAATCTCTGGTGGCAGGGCACCACAGGGCCACATCCGCACCAGTCTCAGTGGCTTTCTCCTGACCGAGGTCTCTGCCTGCTACTGAGAATTCTTCTGAACACTTGTTTAGCTGCATTTTAATGGAGAGAGAGAGAGGAAAAAAAAAAAAAGAAGAAAGGTAAATAATTATTCTTGGGAGAAATTCAGGGCTTCCAAAACAGCCCAGACTAAGGCGAATGGGGTCATGTTAATACAGAGCTTTGCCTTCAACACCTTCTTTTGCCTGTTTACAGACAGGTGATACCAGGCCTCTCAGCAGCCTGGCTCTCTGGGACCTGTTTCTGGAGCATGACTCTATCCCGACAAATTGGGCTCTGGGTCCTGCTGCTACACTGGGCTACGTAATTAAGATCCGAGTCCTTACTATTGCATAGCTCTATCATCCCTCTGCACGTGGTGTATTGCAACCATTTTCTTCTGGAGGCAAATCAATATGCCAGGAGAGCTGCTCTGTCACATATCCTTCAAGTGCTTCAAACATCAAGATGCACATGGCTGTCCTCTCTGCAGAAACCTGAGATAAAACAATTCCAGCTTTGATTAGCTGAGGCTAGAGCCTTAGTTTGCAACTATTAAACAACATTTCTCTTAGACCTGTAGTTTTTGCCTCCCCATTTATCAGCGTGTCTTCCTCTGTTCCCAGAGGAATTTGGTCTTATCTGTTGAAATATCTCCCAGCTGTACTGTCTTCAAACATCAACTGTAAGCCTGATTAATTATCAGGGAGATCATCACAATTCATAATAAGTCGTGTGCTAATTACATGTATCCTATGAGTATTTTCCTCTCATTTGTCCTGTGAGTGCTCTTTTTGCAGATTAATAATGAACATGACAACTGCAAGTGAAACCAGCATTGCGGACTGTCAAATTAAGGCATGGGGGGATTGGGCTCTTAATTAAAACTAGTATTTACTTGGAATTACAAATGCTACTACTCATTTTGCTTCCAGAAAAGGCTATTTATTAAAAATGCAGTATTCCCAAGAGAAAAGACACTGAGGCACTCTGTTAACACCAAAAGAATCACTTAGTATTTAAAACTATTTCATACCCACATTGAATTGAATACTTTATGAAAAATATCAGCTTGTTAGATCTGAAGACCAATTCTTTCTCTCTTTCATGCAGACAAGTGCAAATAAGCTTTTTTCTTTTGTCTGCTCCAAAGAACTCAAGTGTGTGGCTTTCTCTCCCCACTTGGGCTTGTCTCAAAAGTCTCTCAATAAAACGGTCTGCAAGTCTCACAAATAATTTTTTTTGTAGTTAAAAGTGCAATAAAGTTGGTTGTGAATGGTCATCTGTCAGAAGTAACTGTTTTGGTCACTGATAGCTTTATGGGCTACGTGAGACTCTGCAGTCTGGAAGTGAAAAATGGTTTACTTATATTTTTAAAAGAGCATCTCACCCCTTCACACAGTCTAAGAAACAGTATTTGTAGTTTTGAGACAAGAAAAGATGTGGCTAGCAACGTGTGCTGTGACATCTCTGGATTTTAAGCTAGAAGCCAGCACTGCAGCAGCCAATGTCAGAGTAATAAATCCTTTCTTTTGGGCTTTAAAATTCTTCTAGCTGTGGAGTTTATAGTTTGATTTGGGATGGATTTCTTTTGGCTGGATGGAGGTGTATTAACAATTAGCTTTGGTAGTGCTAACTTTATGTCAGAAAAGCAATCTCGATCCTATAAATTCTATTCAAAATCCCACTACTCTTAACTTCCTTTCTATACTTTTCTGATCACCATTTGTGTAATTCTTTATAATAGCTTAGCTAAGTTTCTAATGAATGTGCTAATTTCAGTAAAATGTCTTGTGTTCCTCTAATAAGCCCTGCATTATATTACTATAGAGCTGTGTTTCCCTAGCAATTCCCTGTCCTCCAGTAAGCTAACTAACCTTAGTACTAAATTCAAAAAATCATTTCCAAGAAGGAACAATTACTCAAAACCCTGGGATTTCAGAAGTAACAAAGATGAAGACAACCTCTTGTGGAATGGCTTTGAAAAGCTCCCTCCCACCCTCGTTCGCATACCACTTTTTGGGTGTGAAAAGGATGAACTTCATCCTTTTCACACCCCCAAAAGAGCTAATTACAACCCATGTAATTACTTGCTCTATTAGTCATGACTCCATGACTCAGGTGCCATCTCCCATTAGTCAGCATGACCTCCCATACATTTACATCACAACAGCATAAAATTGCAATTGCAAATAGTTTAAAAGTCATAGAGCTTGTCTCTTGAAACACCAGTTTTTCCCATCAAACTGACTTTCTTCTGGTTAGTCAAAACATACTGCAGAAGTAACAAACTGGTTGGAAGGTACATTACTGTACTATCTCATTACCGAAACACATATCTTTTATATAAAAGGTAGATCATTCAGACATCTTATTACCCTAGATACCACCAGAGATTCTGGTTTCTGGGGCTACTGCCTTTCTAAACATAGATTCTTCCTTAATTAATGCAAGTGCATTTGCTAAAATGAAAACCATGATGCAAAGCAATAGTTGATTCACGTCAGCAGCTGTTCATTCATCAGAGGACCAAAACCAAACCATCCTTTCTCTACTAGATCTTTCAGTGCTGATCAACTCTCCTGTGAGTGGCTGACTGGCTTCTGGAACTGCCTTTAATACAGTGCTTTTCTGTACTCCTGCTTTCACACCTTTTTTCTGCAAAGCAGAGGAGAAATTCTTAAACAAAATCTGCAGAACTGCTACCAGCTAACATTGCTGCCAAATGCCTTTCTTTTCTTTTGGTACCAATCTGAATACAGAATAGGCATTGAGTTTGCTGACACACATACTTAAATCAGAATAAATTTTCTTATCCAGTATGTTTGTTTTTATGACCTTGCTTACATATTTATAGAATTCAGTTTTTCTGAGGGAGAGATTTGTTTGTGTTTGCCCATGTAACAGCTGTACTTTGTCCTTTAAAAAAGACAGTATAGTCCTTATCCCTGGCTATTTTTAAACTACCCAAGTCTCACTTGTTATCTAAAAATAAGTTTCTAATAGTCACATGTAATATACATACAACTATCGTTTGATCAAATATGGTAGCTAAAGGCGTCCTCATCAGGCTTTTAGCTTCTTCTATAGTGGTAATAATGATTTTAAAATTAAAACACAGCAAAATTATAAACTGATCCTGTACTTCCTGTTTGCAAAACACCATGAACAGAATTTAGTGCTTTTATGCAAGTAGAGTGGACTAGGCACACATTCAGTATTCTCATAGCACCAATCAAACAATAAAGTTTTTTAATTACCTGAAAGGATCCATAGAATATCTCAGGTTGGAAGGGACACACAAGAATCATGGAGTCCAACTCCTGGCTCCACAGAGAACCACCCAAAAATCAAACCATATGTCTAAGAGTGTTGTCCAAATGCTTCTTGAACTCTGGCAGGCTTTCTGCCATGACCATTTCCTGGGAAGCCTACTTCAGTGCCCAGTTAGTCATAACTTCTGTACAGCAAGAAAGTCCATTATTCTGAAGGGAAAAATAATGTTGGAATGTAAAATGAAAATTGACCCTCATAAATAACCATGAAAGATCCTTCTTTTAAATAAGCATAATCAAAATGTCTTTTTATCATGTTTTCTAATCAGATTTCTTTTTTTTTTAAAGGCCATCCCAAAACATCCAAAACATTTCATTCCCAAGGCTTTTAGGTTTCTTCTTCCTTATTGACCCTAACAAATTCTTGGAGAGCTTCAGGCTGCCTGAACTGAACATGGGGCTGTACCCCCAGGCAAGAGACCTAGAGCAGCCTGGGAGCCTTCAAGTCTCTTGAGATTTTAGGGTTGCCAGGCTCAGAAGAGGGACCCTGGGGTTCTTGGCTGCTCATACCCAAAGCAATCCCCATAATGGAGCAGGCCTGGACTTTGGCTGTCCAGGCTTTCTAGAAATATGCATGCCAAGCTGGTTGAGAGAAAATGCCAAGGGTCAGTTAATGTTCAGACAACTGAACTACATACGCTTTGGAAAATGTTTTTTGTTTTGATTAAGTAGGTATTTCTTTGACAAGAACAAACAAACAGAACAGAAAAGGTTTGTAAAGAGCAAGTCCTTATCAAATCGCTATCTGTCAGAGTTTAAAAGAATACCATGAACAGTAGAATTAAGAGGGTCTGGCTTCTCACCAGTTTGTGTCTCACAAATGATCACCTTTGTGGCCTTAATCATTTTAAGTAAGGAGTGAACTGGTGGTTGCAGCCTCTTTCTTACCTTTCCTTGGGCTGTTTTTCTCACTCGTCTGGGAGGAACTTTATACCTTTGAGACAACTACCTTGCTTCAAAATCAGTAAACATCAACTGTTTCATTCCAATGTTATTGGGGAAAGACGGTCAGGTTGGTGTACACAAACACACAAAGCACAGGGCAGTATATCACCAAATCAAACAGTCTTTGGTTATAGAGTCTACAATAGAGACATTTACCAATACAAGAAGCTCTGATGTTTTGCTTATAGAGTTGTATGTCTAAATTAGCATACTCTGCCCCCCATGCTGTTCTTTAGTTGCTGGAAGCATCAGGTTAACTGTGGTGAACATAACAGAATTAAAATCAAATTAGCAGGATTGTATGGCCACCTAATGTTTTAAGGTTTAATCATTAAGACCCCTCATGCAGCTGTTTGGCTTTAAAAATAGTCAGAGCCTACTTGTTTGATGAACTGAGCAGGAACACGAGTCGTCGTTTTGAAATACTTTCAAAAAATATTTCTGTATGACAGAGCATAGATGGTAAAGGGTTATTTTTTGTGTAATATTTGAGTGCATTGCAAGTCTGCTAGCATTCCTCCAGAAGAGAATGAGTCATTACCCACAGAATATATATGCAATAAATTTAACTTGCTTTTCCGCTCATGCAATACTATAAAGCAAAAGAATTTCCAGAGATGTGTTTTTTACTGGAGCTCATTTTTCATTGAGAGTATATATTTTTTAGTTTTTCTGCCATCCCTGTACCAAGTTCTAGCTGTGCATGGTTCTGACCCATCGGATGAGCTGACATTAATATTGTTTCCTTATGTAATAAACATGCGACACAGATTTCAGGTAGGGTTCTGCACCCTACAAAACTTTGAAGTCCTGCTTGCATTTTACGTGTCTTACCTTTTAAATCTTCTCTTTAGCTTCCCTTCCACTGTTTTCCTGTCCCCTCTATTCAGGTTAACACCGCTAGTGCTGCCTGTTTAGATCACTAACAGCTCTCTTCCTTCAAGCTTTCTCTGTCAGTGTTTTACCAGCATCTACAATAACAAAGCCCCAGCATCACAGTTCTGTCCTATTGTAATACGTAATAAACACACCTTTGTTGTTCTCTTCTGCAAGCTGTGGTATGACTGACATTTTCTTAAATATTCAATGTTTCACTTAGACCAACTAGAAAGGCTCCAAGAGCATTGTTATCTCATTGTAATGGAAAGGGTTCTGCATGTACGACAATATGAAAGGCCATTTTATAGCATGGCTTCCCACAAAACAGAGGAAACAAATTTCTGTGGTTTCAGCTCAGCATGTGAATTTTTCAACAACATTTCAGGGCTTTCTGCAGCAGCTGTCTTCATAAGCAAAAGTATATGCACACAACTATAAGAATGGATTTTGAACTTCATGGTAGGATGGATGACCTAGTATTACAAGGCAGCTCCTAAGAGAAAACTTCTACAGTGGGAAATTTGTGATGTTTATTGAAATGTAAGTACGTTTTTTCTTAATTCACGGCAGTAATGGCTCTCATGTACAGCATGCTTTGTTGAAAAAACAAAGTCAAATTATATTTTCACGTAGTTCAAAACTGAGCGGTTCAGATGCCAAGTGATTTCATGCCATTCAAAACAGAGATGACCCTTATTGTTGTTGCTTATGTTATCATATGAACCCTGTTGTGGTTATATAAGGTATTTTTAGTGCTCAGTAAAGCAACAGTATTGCAAGAAAAAGTTTTATGCAGACTGCATTATTCAGCTGGGATAAAGGGGCACAAAGAGTATTCAGAAAATCACTTGCTAGGAGAGCTAGGTAGAGATTCCCAGAGTATTGGCTTATCCAAACAAATAACTCATTTAGTAATCCTGTATCATGAAGGCTGTGGGGCATGGAGATCTCACAGAAACCGTGGTATCCAACGATGAGGAGAAGATCCATTCAGAAGCTACAAACAGTGACCTATTATGGTGATTAATGATTTTTTTTTTTTTTTTTGCATATATACAGATTTCAAAGGCCAGAAGGAACACTTTCATCACCCTGTTTTCTGTAGGAACCTCCCAGTGTCACCTGTAATTTATATATAATGGGAAAATTTTCCCAAAATATACTCTACAAATAAATATTTTAAGACCATTTCATATTTTGCCTTTATTGGTGACCAGAAATTTTGGATCTGATATTTTAGATGTTTGCAAGTACCCCTTAAGTAGAGCTTATACAGATTACAGAATGGCCTATTTTGTATTTATGACAGACATTCTTTTTTATTGAGTGTTAAGATCTTTACAGAGAAGTGACAAGAAAGGAAAGGAGCTTTGTGGTGATGAAGACTGTTTTTTTCTTTTCGTTACTGATTGTGAGTACTTACAGAATGTGGAAAAAAGCTAGTGTGTTTTGTAAGGTGATGGAAGGATAGCTGGCATATGAGAAGGCCCTCACTGAGTCAGCTGCAATGTTGCTTTCCTGAGGCAAAAGAGACAATAAAAACCTAGGGCCTATAAATTGACCTTGAGTTTGCTCCAGTGATGAACTCACAGCCATTAATTTGACAATGTTCTAGTTCCTGCTTCTGATGGAAGGTTTTAGGTGGGACAGCGTCATAGTTCTTTGACAGTTCAAACAGAGCATCTCAGCTACTGGAAGAAAAACTTCTGCATTTTATTAAACCGCTTTGGTGGCACGATGAAAAATTGAGGAGTATGAAGAGATTACAAATGCCAATAGAGGCATTTACACCAGGTTTCTAGGCTCCACTTCAAATTCAGCTCCTGGACTACCAGTGCTTGGCATTGTCTTTGAGCAGCACAAATCTGAGAGGAGGAAAGGAATGTAAATAAGGCCATTAGCCTGGATCCCATAGATCTTATAAATTTTGGGACTTAGAAACTGACAATGTATGTTGGTAAAAAGCCTGAGAGATCATCCAGGACAATAAGTTACTGTTAGGAAACAGCTTGCTTATTTGGTTTTAATTTGCTGCAACCAGGTTGCCTGTAGGAGCAGAAGTGGCTTTTATGCACATGTGCGTTAAAATCTTTTCACTGCCCCATGCAATTCCAACCAAATATGCATGCCATTCTCACCCCTTGAATGGCATGCAACGCTCCTGTGTAATGAAACAGCTATTTCCCTTTTCAGAGGCACAGCAGCAGGAAATGTATTCTAAACTTATCTCACATAGTTTGTAGAATTACTCAGGTCTCTTGCCAGCTAGAAGCTGTTAGGCAGGCACACATCAGCTTCTGTCTAGCCTTTCTCATACACAACCTTATGCACCTCCTCACATTAAATATGAAAAGTCAAGCTGTAAATAAGGATGGATTGGCTGTGGATGCTATTCAGTTTGTGCTGCCAGCACTCACTATGTGCCATCCACGCAAGGGTCACAGCTTATTGCCAGAAAAGGGAATGCTGCCTCGGAGAGGTCACAGCACAGGATACAGTGGAGTATATGTGCTGGGTGATACTTCTTATTTACTGTCTTGTATACATAAAAGCAGTCTCCTGCCTTATAATATGCATATGCCAAGCACAGATGACCCAATGTTCTGCAGCTGTCAGCTTCATAACAAAATATTTGTCTCACCAAGAAGAACTGAACACTTAGGCAAGAACTGGAGAGTCTAGGAGTATCATCTCCACTGATGCCTCATTGCTGCAAGAGGCTGCAGAGGTTGGATGTGCAGATTGGTCCCAGGGAGCAATGTCAGCTTCAGTAGTACTTGCTGTTTCATTTTATCCCGTTGACAGGGATTTCAATTAGCCAGTGTTTCCCATGCCAGCACAGCCCTATTTTCCAGTTTGAGACCCACACAATTCAAGTATTTGGCTTTTGCACTTGGCTCAATAGCCAGAACTTGGCCACGTCTATCTCATATTTTTCCTAGTTCCCCTAAAGAGCAGCCAGGGAATTTGTTATATTTCCTGAGGGAAGCTACAGTATAACCAAAATACAACTCAGTTATTTCCTGTGCGTTTCTTATGGTACTTAGTATCTCAATCAACATAAGCCACAGTCTTTTAAATGGCCACTTTATACAGCAAAATAGATTTGAAAGCATTTCCGAAGGGTTAATATTTATACATATATATATTTAAATAGAATTCAACTAGTCAAACTGCTTATAGGGCATCTGTAGCAGATGATTGATGGCTGAGAGCCATCTATAAATGCACAATATTCCTATCTGCAAGGTGTGAATTATGGACACTTTATATTAAAGCCATGAATTTAAAGAGCAAAGAGACTGATCTTTGCTCTGGAGCTACCTCATTGAGGATGAAAGTACAGTTGGTTCTCTGTTGCACGAGGGAGACTACTCAACAGCCCATGGACATGTTGCAAGGGAGGAAGAGGAGTACAGTCTTTTTGCTGTTTTAAGAAGTTGAATGCACATAGCATCCATCAACCAATACAGAATTTGCCTAGGTTGACAAACTTAAAACAGTGACACCACTTAAGCCTCTCAAGAAGGGCATATCGGATAATCAAGTGGTCACCCTAGTTTGCGTGGTCCTGCCAGCGCAGGAGAACTGCTCATAAACAACTCAGTTTCTTGGCAAAGATAGTTTTGGCTTCACTGCAGGGGGTAACTCCTGTCACAGTTTAGGCAAAAGTAAGGACTCTTAGACCTAGAGTTCAACCTGTAATGTAAAATCTAATCCTAAATTGTAATTATCCAAAAAGCTGGGATTAGGTTTTACAGTTTGTGGCCACCTCTTGCAACACAATTCTGGGCTTAAGTGAAGTTTGATTTATTTACTAATGGAAGGATACAGGACATACCATGACAATTATAAATACCAAGGTATCTGGAGGCGTTTAGTGGGGCGGTGATGGGAGAAAAATGAATATATAGCACATTCAGAAAGGCCATGACATTTCCCTCCCTTAGGACATTGTGGTCCAATTATGTCAGGAATACAAATCAGTGTCTTTAAATTGGTCTCAGTTTCATTTTGTACTTTTAAAATTATATCACTATATTTTTGGTTAAAGATTATTTTTTTTGTAGCAGTATTCTTTCATTTAAAGAGAAGTTACTGCCACAGGTAGTTTTTAGTTGACAAAATGTAGTTTTTCTATCTTCTAGACGGTTCATGTTGGAAATTTAGAAATTATTTCAATTCTTGGAATAAAAATAAGGAAGAACATTCTTAATTCACTATTCATTCAGGCTGACATTTCTGAGTCACATTAAGAGCATTAGGCACCCATGTTCACAAGCCCTATGCATAGCAGACCGAAGACCTGTGCTTAGGTCTTCTTGCCTTGAAGAGTTTGAAAGATAAGAGTCTATAAAAATGAAGAATTTATTCTTCCATTCTTTTCAGCTCAGATGTTCAGCTTTTGGGCTAAAATTTTCCTCCACTCACACTATGTTTAACATCACTTAAGCTCACAACTTTCAGCAGAGTTGCTACTGGTTTACTTTGACATGATTGGATGCATCCATGAGTGCTGAGGGAGCTGGCTAAAGTCATTGTGAGGCCGCTCTCCATTATCATTAAGAGGTCATGGTAATCAGGGGAGGTTCATGGGGACTGGAAGACAGCAAATGTCACTCTTATAAAAAAAGGGAAGGAAGGAGGATGCAAGGAACTACAGGCTGGTCAACCCCACCTTAACTTCTGGAAAGGTGACAGAAGAAAATGATCAGAGGAAACTATTTTCAAACACATTAATTAGAAGTAGGTGACTGAGAGTGGTCAGCATGGACTCTCAAAGTGGTGACTTCTTGCCTCACCAATTCTGTGATTCTGTAAGCTTGTGACTGAAGATGAAAACTGATGCATCTCCTCTACCTGATAAATCCTAAACTGTCTCTCACAGCTCTCTACTTGGGAATTCAGTAACTAAATAAGTAACAGATGAACTACAGATTGTGTTTAGTTATCCCTGCATTTAATTCATTAAATATCTCAGTGAGAGCTCTAATTAGAGGAAAGACTCATATTTCCACGTCCAGACAGCAAAATTTAAAACTCTTAGTTCAGAAAAAGCCCAAGAGCTTGCATTTAGCATTGTACTAACAGTCCAGGCTTGGTGATTGCCCTTGCTGGAATAGCCTCCCATCTAATAAGACTCTATTAATCTATAGTCTAGTAAGACAAGGAGTAAGAGTACATACAGGCCAGTGGGATGTTCTAGATATCAGTTTGTTGGCCTGTCAATTAGAACATATCAAGTTACTTGAAACTTCACTTCATATAGTATCACCAAAAAAATAAACAAAAACTACCACCACCTAAACAGCACCACTACCACAACAATACATCCTCCTAAACTATGAATACTGGTATTTAGACATATCTGGTGAATTTTTTTCTTCAGCTCTGATGATATTGTAATAGCTACTTCATTTCAACCATGGTCTTGACTTTTGTCATGGCTGTGGCATCAGGTTTCAGGAATACAGTCTATCCCCCTGATGAATTGAGTAAAACAAAGGGATTTCCACCACTGATTTCAAAGGAAACAGGACAAGGTCCTAGCAGTAAAGAGTTAAAACAGACCTAGTGAATAATGTTATATCATTGCTTGTACAATCTACATTGAAAATGTGAGATATTAAACATAAAAAAGCAGCTGCTAGGCAGAGGATCTATTGCATGCTTGCTCCTAATACCCTGCAAATCAGAGTGCATATATTAATATTCAGGAATTGAATTTCTCTTAATACCATGGTGGGATTAGTTGGACTGCTGGTGGGGGAATGTGTATCTATGCATATGTACGTTTGAAATATTTCCTATTTGCTTCCTTCTCTCAAATATATCAGGAAATAATTTCTTCTCATTCCATGTCTATCAGTTGGAAAAAATATACCATTATCTTCCATTTTATTACAAACACAAAATAATTACCAAATTACAGTTCTGGAATATCAATTGCCTCTCTAAATAAAAAGAGTCTAATTATAATTAAAGATATTTGAAAGCATTTAGTTGAAACCTGTTAAATAGACTTGACAGTGTAATTTCAATTCTATTCCCAGTACCCCACCCCCACCCCCTTCTCTGCATACCCTCAAAAGACATTTTGCTAAATATTTTCAGTTTAGTGTGAATACAGGGGGTGGGGAAATAAACAAATGAACAATACTAACCCCCCCTAGCAAGGACAGTTATAGAAATTACAGAAACAGTATATGAGCCCTGACTTAAAAAGCTGGTGAATATTCATGACTTTATTCCTTCTTTATCAATAACATTCATCAATTTGCCAAAGAAGTTTCCATTTATAGCATTCATCTGTTGTAGATATGGACCTCTAACTCACAATAGTCTTAATATGATTATTAGGATAACTGAGTATTTTTTCTGTTTGCATTACACAAAGCCCTGAATCCTGTGCACTTGATACCTTAGATTGTTGTCAGAAGAGGGGATGGGGTGGATATGGAGTGTCAGATCTGAGTCCCAATATGAAGGAGGCAGAGAGGTGATGCGGATGCAGAAACATAGAATGTTTCTAACCCCTCAGTGAGTTACAGATAAAAGTGATTTATGAGTGGAAATAAAAGCAGAGTGATGGAATAAAAGGCATGAGAACTAAGGATGGATATGGTGGCAGTCCTGGGTTTTGAAATGTGACAAGGTTAAGGAGATAATTCAAGGCCCACATGTTTGAAAAGATGTTTTACAGACAAATGAAAAGGACAGACTATTGGTATCCAGAAAGAGTGAGACCAGACCAATAAGGCAGAGGGTGAGAGAAAGACAAATAGAGCTGAGTCAACAGGAAGGTAGAAAGGACAGGAGGATACTGAAGAAACCTAGTGAAGAAAAGAAAGTATAACCTACAAATAGAGAGGAGTACTGATTCATTTTGACACTAAAATAAATTAAATCTGTGGGATCATGAACTCCTTGTCAGGGAGGAATCAGAACGTACATCCCCAGTGTCAGAGATCAGATGAACTGTCTGATGGGAACAGAGATAAAACAACACAGAAGCCTGTAATTGCTCTTCATGCTGGGGCAAATTGTGCCAGTCTCTTGCTAGAATAGATCAAAGTTGTCCATGACAAACAGTGGTCCTAGAGGGATGGTCCCAAATGATTTTCTCATCCCTAGAGAACGAACAAAAAGACCATGAATATTATCATGTGGCTCTAGACTTAGTTTTTGGAAGTTTTAAGATGTTTGACCAGCAGGAAACATTCATGGAGAAAGGACTGCAGGTAGATGGACTCCACAGAAGTCCAAGTGAAGTTGGCAGAATTGTTTCCACCAATCAGAAGGCTGTCAGGACTTCCTTTAAAACTACAGAAAAGAAAATCAAGAAAGTAGTAAGAGTTAAGAGTATAGCATATATAAAAATGGTTAAGAAAGAAATGAAGTGCTAATACAGAGGAGAGAAGTTATTTGGATAATAGTTTTGAATGAAATAATCTGATTGAGAAATTGGATGAGTTAAGAGAAGTTAATTTAAGATTCTCACACCCTATTGCAAAGGAACCGGACAGCAGAGTAGAAGGAACTAGACTGATTAATGTAGGAAATGAAAGTAGCTATACAGGGTAGACAGAACAAGTATGGAAAAGCAGTTTGTTTTGAGCAGAGTTACTAAAGGACCTGCATTGTTCCAAAGGGATAGAAATAAATATGAAGTGATCTGAGAAACTGAAGAAAAGGAAGAATCACAGAATCACAGGAAAATGTAGGTTGGAAGAGATGTCTGGAGGTCACTAGTCCAACCTCCTGCTCAAAGCAGAGCTAACTTCAAAGTCAGATCAGGTGGTTCAGGCTTTATTCAGTTGAATTCTGAAACTTTTCAAGGATAGAGATTTCACCACCTCTCAAGATACTCTGCCGGAGTTGCATATGTGGTCTTGTAAAGATACCCAAGGTCAGATCTGTTTACATCTTGAAAGCACTTTGATATTTTTTGGACAGATGTTACCGGGCAATCTGTCATTCTAAGTGACAAACTTCCACTTTAGAGACTCGTAACAAAAGTTACAAGTAATATTAAAGACTACATAGATTTCTTTACCAAATTCTGAAGAAATCAAACAGGAATGGCAGCATTTTATCATTGATTCATAGAATATCCTGAGTTAGAATGGACACAGAAGGATCATCAAGTCCAGCTCCTGGCTCCACATAGGACCACCCAAAAGTCAGACCCTATGTCTGAGAGCGTTGTCCAAACACTTCCTGAACTCCAGCAGGCTCGGTGCCATGACCACGTCCCTGGGGAGCCTGTTCCAGTGCCTGACCACCATCTCAGTGAAGAGCCTTTTCCTAACTCCCAGCCTGAACCGCCCCTGATGCAGCTTCATGCCGTTCCCTCGGGTCCTATCTGGTCTTTTGGTTTAAATAGATTATTATGCATAACACTGTAGTAAAAGATGCTGACTAAAAGAGTCTTGGATAGTGTGATCAAAGATTGATTATTAAACAGAAAAAAAATAAATGAAAATACATCAGTAGATGCAAGGATCCGTATAGTGGGAATACTTGCCAGTTTGCAAGTTGATGCTGCTGAACTGCATGTACAGGGTTGTCTCTCAGAGAGCCCAGAGATTCCGTGATACAGGAACCAGCATGACAGCTTACATTTTAAGATGTGCAAAGTAGAAAGCCAGGCTTACTTCTGCAGTGCTTTACATGCTTATAAATAATTTTTTTTTTCCCCATCTTCCCCACCAGAATGCTTATTAGATACGTTATTTTGTTAGCTGGCATTGCTGAAAGACTAAGAAGCAATTTATTAATCTGAGGAGAATATTTCATAGATTGCATTTGATGGATGTTGGTATTTCCCTACAGTTTTTACAAAGTGACTTGTAAGTCCCATCATCCATTCAAACAATAAAAATGTCATCTTTTTCATATGAAATAATCAAAGAGAAGATGCCATTTGCCACAGTGAAGAAGATGATCCTTACGATCTGTGTCAGATGGACTGAAAGATTGGGGCTAAAACTGAAAGATGATAACGCATGAAACAGAAAAGTATAAACAATAGATACTTTCACAGTTGAAAAATAATTTGCATAGGTCTTAATTCAGTGTTTATTATCTGGTGTTATTAACCTACGGTCCATTAAATGAAGAGTTTGCTGCACTCAGTATGAGAAATGACATGAAGTTGCAGGTACATCTGAAGAACAAAAACCTTTTCCTAAAAGAAAAATTGTGCAAAACAAAAGGAACTGAGGATCTTTGGAGTGGAATAACAGATAAGAAGGTGAAGNTTTGAGATACAGGAGCAAAACAGAGATCATCTATGAAACTGGCTCATAAGAGAAGAGAAGCTCCCAACCAAAACATTGTGGGTGTCTCCAGAAAGCACAGCAAGCCTTTCCCATGCCCGAGTCACAAGTTGGAGGGCTTTTCCACTAGCGTTAATGGGTGGCTGTGCTCAGAAATGGCATAAGGAGCAGCTGAAACACCACAGAAAGACTGGAAAAAAAAGTGAAAGAAGGTTAAGAGCGTAGTGAGAAGAAACATTGGGATTTTGGCCCGCAAAAAACATTTTGTAAAGTTTGGAGCTTAAGTGAAAGCTGAAAATGGGTGTGGTTTAGAGGAAAAAGTCAGTCTTGTCTGATTGTTCTGTGATCATGAAAGCAGGAATTTGTGCTCTTTGACAAGACAGTCTGCAGTGATATTTGATTCAAGACTAGTTTCTTTTCCTAACCCCAAAAGTGACTACTGTTCTGGCTGTAAAGGGAAAACAGTATTTTTCTGTGTATATTCCTGCTATAAAGCCTATAAAATGTCTGTGTAACTGGGAAGAAAAATATGAACTATCTTTTATTGGTAAGATTTTCTGATATGACTTAGCACTATGGAACACTGCCTTCAATAAAATAAAGATATTTAAAGAAAATTATTTTTTTCTGATTAGAGAATATGGGGTTCTTTAAGACAAAATGAAGAACTGTGCAGCAGAACCAAAAAACATTAAGTAGTCAAACTGAGAGCTAGAAAAGGGATTAAAACAAGATTTCCCTTCGTTTAAACAGTTTACTTTCACTCAGGCCAGCTCATGCCCAATAAGTAGGATAAAAAGCTTTGCACAAAGGCAATGAACTACAGAAGAAGCTTTCACTTCTGGCATTGTCAGAATTTCTTTTTAGGCTTGACAAGAAAATCGCAAGGTAAAGTAAAACCTGGGATGCAACACAGGAAACAAATGTGGCACAACACGTTAAACAGTTGACATCTGATGATGCACTATTTAAACTTGAAACATTTTTAGATCTTGCCTTAACTTCAGGAAGGCTTAAGAGGCTGTCAAAACCAGAACAAATCCTGTTTGTTGCACAGTGTTATTTGAAACTAAGTTCAAACCCATGCAGTCTAGGAAACCCATTAAGATACAGCCTGAAGGGCTTTCCTCTCTATGCAGTGTTGAAGACTTGCCCATTTTCATTAACCGTCATTAAAAGGATTTGATATTAATGACTTGCTTTTCACACTTAATTTCCTTTTCAGAATCATAAACTGTCTATGATTCTGAGTCCTACACTTGCTTCATTTAGTTTCTAATATTGTCCTCTACAATCACTTTATATAAAGAATGGAGACACTAAGACAAAAAGAAAAACTCTTAAGGCTTTCCTAGCCTCATAAGAGACTCCATCTCACAAGGTCTCCTTGCAAAACAGGAGAGAGCACAAGTACTTCCAGCACTTCCATAGTAAAGATTTTCCACTTCTCTACTTGTGCCTGGCACTAAACACAACACCTACAGGAGTCAATGGATTCCAAACAGTTTCTTGACACTTAAGTACACTGAGGAAAAAACCTGGCAACAAATATGGCATGAAAAAGGAGATTTCTTGTCCTGATTCAGTTACTGGCTTCTTACATCATTTCAGTTACATCCCTCCATGGAAGTGTTTTCTATTAGCACTTTACAAATTTGTCCCTCCCTACCCAAACTCAATTTGGAGAACTTGTGAAACTTAAAATATTTTTTTTTCCTCACTGGAGAAGAATAAGAGATGCTTTTATTATTGTCTCCTTAGTCTTTGGGTCCTTTGCTTATGGGTCTTGTTGAACAAGAATGTTTCTGCTGAGGAATTTCTTCACTGAAAAACTGAGTCTACTCTATGCTCAGGATATTGGGACTCTGACTCCTGTTGCATCCTCTGGACACTGTCACAATAATAAACAACATGTCCACAAAGTCTCACTACTCAACAGATCAGGTCCCATGTCAGACCCCCAAGAATCCTGCAGAGCAGGAAGCTGGCTGCCACACCACTGAGGAGTAGTGTAGCAACTTGAACATTAGCATGTTTTCATGCACATATCTTCTCAGGTCCAAGAAAATGCAAAAGAGTGCTTGTGCTTTGTGAGGCTGTTAGAATTTTTCAGAAAATAGAAGAAATTGAAACAAGAATAAAATTCCCTCCCCACCACCACATTTTCCCACATTCTGCTCATGTTATAGCTGTAGTCTGCTGCACCACCTATTAGCTCTCTATTTTGGGCTTTTGTGCAAAACCTGCGCAACACTTCTTATAGCTGCGTTGCTTGAATGACAACACATAACCAGCTGCTCATATTTCTTATGCTAGCATTGCCTCCGAGATCAGAGAGACTGAAGGGTACAAGCCCTTACTGAGTAGACAGGCTCTTCATGTAGATGCTCATTAGGACAATCTTGCTAAACATTAGCTACTTGGTCAGAAGAGAGCCCAGGTCCTACACCTGGCTGGGCTCTGCGAGTGAAAATTAAAAAAATGGCTTTGCAAGCTCTTTGATGGGTCACAAAACAATCATACAGATTTCTGGAGACTGTTCTTCGCTGATTGCAAATGTCAATAGTGGTGTAATCATCTCTCTTTGTGCATGTGAAGCCTGTAACAATCTGTTCATGGACAGATACTGTTTTTTTTTCCCCCCAGCTGAGTGTACAGCATTTATTCATATAACCTGAGGACAGTGCTGTCACTACCTGGACTTTCGCTTGTGCTCTGCAGTGAAACCAAAAATGTTTATAGCCTCAGTTCTAATTGAGCATTATCCAAATAATAAATCACAGATGTTACTACTTCAGAGTTTTAGCCTAAATACAGAATGGAGATGATATGCTGCCAGTTCCTTCATTAGCTGATACAGTAAATTTGACAGACACGTAGAAGTTTTGAAGATGTTAAATTCCTACATATTTTTTGAGAACAGTTGCCCAGATATAGATACAGGAGGAAAAAAACAACCAAACAAAAAAATAATACCCCCAAAACAAAAAAACCACTGCAATTAAAACTCTCCTTGTCAGAAAGATTGTAGATCAATAGCACTCGATATCAATGTATCTGAACAGAGGGAGTGACTATAAATGCCACAACCATAAAGAAACTTCTCTCAGAGCTCATGTCTTGCCAGACACAGCAGAATTCATATGAAAACAAGACAAAAAAAAAGCCACACAAGAAGCCTTGAGAGGAATCAAGGTTCGGAAGTCCTACTACAAACAGAATTGCCTGTATGGTTAAACCTGAGCTACTCCAACTTTTTTCTGGGACACTAGTTCAGCTACAAGCATGTTTGGCAACACTCAGAGCATCTTACACATTGTCCATCTCTACAGTCCCGGTCCCTGCCACTCCAGCGCACTCTGCATTCTCAAAACAGAATAAATACCACCTTTGCTGTATTTTCATTTTCTGTAATAAGTCTGATGCACCCACAGGAGAAGTGGGGAAATCTTTAGACGTGTTTAAAAGAATGTCTCACCATGCACTCTGGAGGATACACAGTGTTCTTGTCTCTTTAAATGAATCAGCTGTTCAGCAGCTAAGTTGGGAAAGCAGCCAAAGAGTTCCCAAGGGACCTGCTGGCAGAGACACATCATAGCCCTGTAACACAAAAATATCAGCTCTGTGGCGTTAGAGTTCCTTTGTTGTAACACTTTCTAAGATGATTTGGGGTAACAAAATGTAATGGCAAGCACAGATTCCTATGGGATCTAAGGGCACAGACAAAACCACCCAAACCCTCCTCCTTTTTTTTCCTGCTTGCCTGGAGGTGCTCACCCCTGTGTCAGCCAAGGATGAGACAACAGACAGCTGTTGACTAGCATTTTCTTTTGGGTTAAATGGATAGCTACACCTATATCTGTCACGATAGGATTCCCAGCAGTGTGTGTGGTTTCCACTTGGAATCCCTAAACACGAAGGGGGCCTCATAACCTTTCTGATTTTTGCCATGAGGAAAGGTCTCAGATCTGCAGCAAAACTGAAAACCTGAACCCAGACAGACTGGGCCACAGCCTGGAGAGTAGCTTTCCTGGTTTGCACGTCTGTTCGATGAAAACAGCCTCACAGACTACTTCTGTGAGTTCATTAGAACAAGAGCACATTGGGAAGGTGTCACTAACTGAAAACAAATGGCTGTTACAGTTAGGAAGAGAACAACTGCTTTGAGATTTCACAAACATAGTATTTTCTGTCGAGATTAAGCAGGGGAGTAAAAACCAGTGCTCTGACTCTTGTACGTAAAAGCCAAATCCACCTGACAGTCAGAAAAATAACAGCTGTATTATGTATTTCTGCATTATCCAGATGCTATGAATCTTGTGCAGCCTCAGGGAATATCAAGTTACTTGATAACATGTGATTTGATATTCCAAAGAAGAATAACCTGACAAAATGATTTGCTAAAGAAACATTACCAGAATCATCCAACTGTTCCCATTTCTCTCTCATGCAATGTCTCCATGGTACCCATGGGGATGGACTGGAAGCACAAGCTTACCACCACATAGAAAGAGCCAGAGCCATTTTTATAATATGCAGCCCAGTGCACATATAATATTTAATTTAATTCCAATGTCACTAAAGGAATCAACATTTGTTTATCACCCAAATAATAAACCAAATGCTGTGCTGGATATTAGTTGCACATGCAAGCATTAAGGTCTATAGATATTTCCCATTGAAAGCATAACTTATGAGGAAAAATACTTTTAATTTATTCAAATAAAAATTATTCTCAGCAATGTGAAAATGGGTAGAAGGTTTGGTAAAGCTATTAACCTTGTGGCCCACTGATCAATCCACTTTCTCTCCTGATTTCTGGAAATAGTCTCAGCGTACATGAACAAAGTGGTTTCAACATACTCTTCAGGAGGCAGAGTTTCAAGGACAGGGACTGCAAGCTGAAGGGGTTTTATCTGCTCAGCACTGGGGTGGCCATCAGAGATGCATTCCCATTGAGTCACAGTCAACTAAAACAAACCTGCCTGAGAGAAGGAAGATTCTCCTATGAGCCATGTGGTAACTGGGTTCATACAAAAAAAACAAATAAAAACAGTTTCTCTCCTACTCTGGCTCCCCACACACTGAAAAATTTCCTGAAACAGCAGGGACCAGGCTTCCTAAAATATGGAAGCTGGTTTAGGTTTATTTTTGTAACTTGTGAGGAAAGCTACTTTAAAGTAGCTTACAAAGCACAAGCAGAGTTGAAATGAAATATTCCTGTTTTTTAAAATCCTTGTTCTCCAGTGCTTTATCCCAATGGCTAATTAAAATGCATCTTAGAAAAGCTATTAGTCCCAAAAGTCACTGATAACCAACTCCCAGTCCAGTCTCCAGGATCAAGCATCCACAGATGAGGTTGCAGACGAAGTTCTAACCCCAGATGGGAAGAAGAACAGGTTTCCTTCCAGCTACAGTTTGGAAACAAGATGTCTCTGATGTGAGACAGGATGATATGCTTGCAATAAGGACCTGAGAGACAGCTGGTTTTGCAAGTGAGTATTTATGAGGTTTAACTCCATAATTCTAGTGGATCCACAGATCCTTCAGAGATACTGTTTTGAGTCTAGCAGCCAGACATTTAAATATCCAGTTTGTTAACCTATAGACATTGCATACTGACTATAGCTTCACGCAGAACACTGAGCCAGCTCCCATTAATTTATTACACATGTGAAAAGCTGCCATACGGGCTCATTACCTTACCAAAAAAGAGAGGCAGAAATCTAACCCTAAATAAGGGATGTTTGTGGTGTAATTTTAAAATTCATTCAGGAACAACATACAAATCAATAGGATATTTTATGTTCAAATTCAAACACTTACTGTATGTTGGTGTGTTTATGCCTGATCTACACTGTTCTGACTAAAATTACCAGCAAAATTCAGTGGTACAAAATGCTTAAAGGAATTAAAATTGTCCCCTTTTTAGCATCTTCTTGTAATACAAGATCTAGATTTTTGTTTCCTCTCAAAGGAGTAACATAAAACAGGGACAAAACCTCGTGGGTCTGTGGTTGTGGCTTAGCTCGAGGGTAAAGGTAGTTTTAATATTGAAAAGAATTCACTGTTACTTATAAGAAGATAATATGGAAAATTAAAATACAATAGATACTTTTGGTCAGAAGCAAACTGTATTAGCAAGCTTAGTCCTATAAGTGAATATTAGTCTCCTTCTTTTTGTGTAAAATATCAGAGATTGATACTTTGGGCATGTATGGAGGTATCAAACTTCACTCATTGCCAGTGGAACAATTATCCCATGCTTCTGGCTATTTGTTTAGAGATTTTCAATATATAAATTATATTAAATGCAATTTATTTTCTTCACCACCATGCTCTCTTTAAAGATAATCTTGAAACAAAATGCCACCCAGGACTGAGCTCTCCCTTGCAAATAGACAGGAAGGACTGAAGCTTTGTGCGTAAAGACAATGTCCTGACCATCCTGTTCTAATGCCCTTAATTACTTTCTCTAGGTTCTCAGACTGAGATCTTGCTCTGGCAACCTCAGCCAATAATTTGTCTAAAACCTGATTGGTTCTCTTTTAATTCTCAAAAAAAAATTTGGCATATACAGTGCTCTGCTTCTGAACTTAGCTCTAGGTTACATGGTAGCTTTGCCAAATGCTTGAACGGGGATGAGTCCACCACCCCTGAATACTGCTCCATTTACAGGCAAGGTGCAAATCATTAATTTATAATTCAAAACCAGAAATTGGTTACTCAGAGGTCCTCCCCCTCACCCCCACCCTGGACCCCTTTCGTCAGTTGCAAGGAGTACTTTGTTCTAGCTAACAAACACATGACATTTTTACTTTGCTGTGGAGAGCCCCAGATTTCCTTCTGTTTTAGAGCACACTAGGTTCCTTTCTTCAGCGTGAAAGCAAAAAACTGTGGGTTCCTTGTGACATGGAGAACCCCTAGTCAATTTTCTTTAAAGTGTCTTGTTATAGTAGGTATCAAAGTCCATGGAATATCTTTGCATGATTGCACTCTAATTTTGCCTATTGATCCATAAAATTGTCCTGGTTTCTGAATTGCTAATTGATCTCTTCCTCTACTGGAAATCTCAAGTTGGTTCTTTCAGTCTGCCAAAACCAATAGCTTCTCCTTTAGTTTTTTTATTCTCTCAAGGGGAAACATACACTTTATTTGCTGGATATGTTCCTATAGTTATTCTTTTTCTCCTTTACAGATTACCATGTATTAATCCATGCTTATGATTATTTTGGAAACATTTTCAGAGAAGAACAGAAACTTGTTACCCAACATGGTCCCTGTATCAGCTTTCCCTTTCTTTGATATTGAGAATTGGCTGCAGAAGAAGAAAACAAAATCTAAAAGTGAAACACTTAAGCGTATCTGGCCAAATCTTTTCCTGCTTGCTTTCCATGACCTTGGACTGCAGCATTAGCTTCTCATGTAGAACAAAGCTTTGCAGCAAACAGTCTGGGAAAAGAAATTACCTACAACCTTGGTACTATATGCCTAAAGAGTTTCCGCATGTTTTATGAGAAGGGAACTTCAAGTACCGGAAACACAATGCTCACGTCATGCTTTTGCAAGCTTATCACTTTTGTCTGGTAAAAATAGCTCCGCAGACTTTCCCATAACTGAATGTTCATAGCTATACCACTTCCAGCTGTGATCTCATTAGATGTCTCAGGCAGAGCAAGGTCAGACCTAGCTGGTTCATGTACGTACAGCTTTCAAGAAAGGCTACGTTGTGAGAGGGACGCAATACCAGTAATTCCATAGGAACTACTTTTATCTCCAAGTCTGTGCTTTTCAATACATAAGCAATGATAAACCATCCTGCTGTGGGGAATAAGTACACTAGAGATCTCTGAACATAGTGAAGTCCAACATGTTCTCCATGTACCTATGAAAAAGCTCAATTTCTTCAGAACTGGGATACAAAGATTAGAAATGATTGTCCCTGTGGAAGGAAAGAAGCTAGAATGTCAGAATATTGCTCCAAGCTGACTTCCATGATACATATAGGCACTTAACTTACAAATATAATGTAAATGCCAATAGGAGCTTTCATCATAAGATATTCTGATCTGTTGAAGAAAACAGGACACTGGACTTGCCCAGTGCATTCTAGCTTAAACAAAATCACCCTAAAAAATTTCAGTGGCCAGCATATAAAACCCAAAAACACCTTAATTCTTATTTGGATTTGTCTAGTTTCAGCTTCCACCTGTTGGTTATGTGCATATTTCCCCCGTTGGATCAACAGGCCCGTTATTAACTTTGCTCATTACAAGTCATAGGCACCTCCTCATTTCCTTTCTTTTGACTTAAATTACTAGCTTTTCACAAGCCAAGACCCAGTTTCTGGTCCTCTCATTTATTCCTCTGACACTTCACAATCTTTCCTGATCTGATGGCAGGAGATCTAGGTGCAGTAACCCTACATCAGTGATACCAACACCAACAGGGACAGGATCTCTAATTAAAATTCTCCTATTTTATCTGTGTATTACAAGTACGTTTTTGGCCAAAGCTTCCATGCTGCAGGACATTATACCCAAGATTTGCTAATAAGTGTATTACTTAAAATTAACATTCATCAGGATTAAATTTTCAGTACTTATAGCCATGAAAATTACACATTAAAGGACTAAATCTCACCAGTGGATATTTAAAGTAAAATGCCTGGATGGAGAAAAGACAAAATTTTGGTGTTAACTATACACACCTGTTTTGGTACAGGCAAGAAGATGGCTTGTCTTTGGGCATGGTCTGAAAACGTGGGATGACCTTAGCTATCAACCCTAGTTTTACACTAGATTTTGCTACCAACATGAAAAAGAGAGAAGAGGTTGTTTGACAATGAAACTCAGCAGCAGCAGAGCGAGTGAATAAATAGCTGTTCACCTCAACAATTTTGTACAAATCAGACATGCAAATCAAATGTGCAAAGATAGTCTGGGTTGCAAACAAGACCCCTTTGCTTTATGTACACAGTGACGGGAAAAGTGGTTTGGATTGGTAAAGTGCAGCTGCAAAAGATGTGTGTAATTTAAGATGCATTTTGACATGAGCATTCCATG
>VXAL01002530.1:434710-474029 GCA_013399475.1 Chauna torquata
CTATGTAATTACTCCTCTGTCAAAGCGATCCACTCACATCTGTCATTATGGGTTAGATTAGGCAGCTGGGACTGACTTTGTGGTTTTATCTTTCTTTTTTTTTCAGTAGTGTTGAAGAATGCACTTAGGGAAAAAGAGGAGTAATTACATTAACATTGAAAAGAAATGTCTATTAGAAAATAGCGTTCTTTAGATCTAACCAATTTGGTGAAAGTTATTTAAACCACCAAAGCAGAGTACAGAACTGCAAATCTCTAACATTATATCTTTTTGTATTTTCTTGTGTGTGTCTATCAATGCACATACACATATGTATACCTTTATATATATATATATTTACAGAAGCACTTTCAGTAAGAAGATGTGTGTACATACACGGTGACACATTTAATTTTGACTCTTCGGCAAAGCTGCCTGAAAAAAAAAAATCATCCTTGTCTGAAATATCATAAAGAAGCATCATTGACCACTGTGTTTCCTGAAGAAATACAAGTTTATTAGAAGTGGGAATAGATTTTTAATTGCAACCATGCCAAGTGACACTACGGAGACAATTTTGGCCAATGAAGACCCAATAATGTTACCACTGTTTACATGAGCTCTACAAATTTTCCTGCTCTCTCGCAGACACTCCAGCATGTACCAGATCTGGAAAGAGTATTTTCCTCTCATACCATCTTCCTTGTAAAAATAAAATGTCTTGATAAGGAGAAGTCCTAGCAGAGACCCAGGAAATGGTTTGGGAATGCTGCACAGTACTGATGGATTTTCCTGGATCTCCTACCTGGAGACATGCCAGAAAGGGACTGCTGTTTTCTTAGCTTCTCTGTGCACAATTGGTAGCCTGCTAAAGCTATAATATTACTGATGAGACTGTGGACGATGTGTTTTCTCACTCTGCAGAACATCAAAGAAATCAGGAGATGTTTGTTAACCAGCAGAGGAGGCTCATGTTCTTGTCAGTATTATGATGTATAAAAGGGATCAGAACAGTCAAGTTAGAGAAAGTGTTTTTCTGAGTGCTTAGAAACTTTTGTTCCCATGCTTTAAATTTTTTGTGCAGTCACACTTGAGAAGCCAAGAAACCGAGGGAAAAGGCTGGAGGTGAGCTTTAAAATGTATAGGCTGAAGATGAACAGAAGATTTCCAGTGAATTTTGTGCAAAACAGAATGGATTTCAATTACCTACCTATACTGTGGGATGAGACAATAAGTAATGAAAGGAGGATCCACCATTTAAGACTCACTTTTTTTCTGTCAAAGATTGCATGAAATATATTTTTTTTCTTTTTGGTCTGCCATCAATGTTAGTTGTTCTTATAGTCCAGATAAACTGAGTACAAACCCTTCCACCCTTGAAGGATTTCAGTTCTTGTACCTGGGCTTTCTCAAGAGGTGTGGAATCAAATGGAACTTCCCCTCTGAGCTTGATTTTGGCAGTTTGGGCCCTTTCTGAGCTTTAAAATTTACCTTTTTCTATCTTAATAAATTATAAAGGATTGTTTCACTTTTCATCAAATTATCTTCTGGAAATTTTTTTTCCATTAAAATTGATATACTGGGAGCTTTGGAAGAATATATATTTATATATACCTCTGAAGTAGTTTTCCACTGCAAAAATGTTCTAATGATTATATTTTGACCAATCTGAAAAAAAGACACACTTGCTGTGATAAGAAATGGTAAGGAAGGCTATTCATACCATCTAATATCACCTTCTAAATGAGGTACCTAAATGAAGATTTTAATAGTAGCAGTAATAGGCTTCGATTGAGTTAATGGAGCAAGCTGGGATCTTGCAGAGAACTATTTATGAGAGCTGGATGTCTCTCTGCTAATGTGTATGTCTCTGTTAACTAAAGAGGGAAGTTCAGATTTCATGAATCCTTCCTTCTATCAAAGTTCCATTCTTGGTGCTATAAAAGTGGAGATAAGTGAGCAATACTATCTCTTTGATAACAGGGAGAAGGCACTGATGCTCTTCCCTGAGGGTGGCAATAGATTGTGACTTCTTTCCAGAAGACAACATCTCTTGGGGACTAGGTATGTTATTTGTAAGGTTGCTATGGATTCTTAATTTTGGATTTCTCAAAAGTTTTTCATTCACCTCCAGATTTGAATGGGATGGCTGACACCAGACACTCACTGCCTAAACAGAGACTGCATGCATGACAGTGACGGGCCATGTTACTGACTGACAGCCACAAGGCAGTTTGTGCACACCATGTATTCCATAGCTTCAGACCCCAACACCCACTCTTAGTTTCAAGGAAGATGTATTAACATGTTCTCATCTCTGTGGTACCATCTGTGCTGATGAGTGTCTGGTCATAGCAACACGGAAGTCTATGAATGAATTTACCTGGAGAAAGATATGATGTTAAGTGATTTCACCCCTCAAGATACTTAGTTTGGCAGCTATTGGGGGTGAAACTAACTCGTAACTTTAAAGTAATCTAATAGGCTAAGAACATTGTGCCTAAAAAGTCTCTTTGCTGCTGCTTTGTTGAGTAATGGGAAGGAGAAATACATTGCTGATAAAATATAAATGATATTCTCCACCTTCAAAACCTGCTGAAATCTCTTCTGAGTGTCAAAAGGATGAATTGCCTCGCTGCTCTGCCTTGGTGCAGTGCCGTATACCCTGGATCTGATCCAGGCCAGAATGTATACTGAAAATCTTCTCAGAAAGGCTCATCTGAGTTATTTCCCTTCTGGCATCTAGAAAATCAAAATGGCCACGCTGGATGGTTTCCAACATACAGAGTGCCTGCCTGTAAATCTCTTTGTGGTTGCTGACAAATGCTGGTACTCAGCCCACAACATGGAGACAAGATTAAAGTTGCCATGGATTTATTAGAGGTACTATTTTATGTGACATACTATGACCTACCTTGCCTTTATTCCAAAGTAAAGACTTGCTCATACTCTAGAGCATCCTCTGGGATTTTTTTCAGGAGGAACCACAAACATCTTTCAGTGGGCTATTCTTGCTCTTCTCAAGTGGTTGGAGATACTTAGTGGAACCCCACATTAGCAGCATCCACCACTGTCCAAGCTGGTAACACCATTTACTGCTTTTGTATTCCTGTTTCTGACTTTTTTTCCTATGCATTGCTGTGGCCAGCTAACCATGCCAAAAAGGATCCATGTAATTTTTCAGAAGTCGATATCTGTGCTTCTGCCCTTCAGAAAAGGTGAAGATGTCACAGGTCACATCACCTGAACTCAGGGTACTGAGCTCCTACTGCCTGTTAACCCTTACGTGATAATTTTTTAGGTCTTTTTTAGCCAGACTCTCCTTCAACCAAAGGCCGAAAGAACAGTGCATGAAGCATGGAAACTTAATGGTTGAACAGGGGTGAAGAGCAGCAGCTGTGTCAAAGTAGGGCTGGCTATAATTACCTACCTGGGTTATTTTATAGAGCACCATTGGGGTGTGCAGTGTGAGTTATTGTTTCAGCAAAGGTGCATGAATCACCACCTGCATGCATTGGTTTCTCGCAGAGGAACTATGAACAGCATGGAGATAGCATTGATTTGTCTGTGTTAATGCAGAAGACTGTTGGTTTTGTTGTTTCCAATGCCTCGTGTGAGTGCTACAAGTTGCTTCTTGTCACAATAAGAACAATGACTACAAAAACAGAGAGGTCCCAGGGAGTCTGCTGTCAGCCTGAGGGAATATGGTTGGACTCTTTTGCTTTATTTTGTAATTAATTTTGTGAGCTCTGCAGAATTAATTTAACTGACTAAAATGCAGCCCAGAAGAATGGCCAATGGTCTGGAAGACAGGACTGCTGGGGTTTTGATTTCAGTCTGCCCCTGGTTTGTGCTGCAGCTTTGAGCAAATTGGCCTAGAGAGGTGACAAACCAGGACAACCATAGCCTAACTTGTGTAGATATATATACACACAGATAGCAGCAAGTGATTTGTCATCCCATCACTAAGCCTGAAGTTAACTCTTAGCACTTCAGTTATTCATTAAAAAACACCCAGGTGACAGATGTGCAGAAGGACTTCCCCTAGGTGACACGCCGGCGGTGGCATGGGATGCAGCTGTGGCACACAGCCGCAAGGAAGCATGTGAAGCTGATGCTCAGAGTCACCACAGCACCGTCCCACAGGCGTGAGAGGTGCGGGCAAAAGTGTGAAGTGGGAGAAAGCGGCATGAGTCAGGCAAAGCGTGACATTTAGCAGAACTCGGGGAAGTAGCAAAAAGCTTTAGGTAACAACATATGTAAGTGTGGATTCACGTGCATATCTTAAAAATGCATACTTCTCATATTCTTATGACTAGGCTGCAGATTGCTTGAGAAAGTGTTACTCTCTGAATATTGTTTTCACTGTAGGGCACAGGGACACAGAGGCATGAAGTGATTTTCTTGCAGTCACAAAGCAAGTTCAAAGCATGGGTCAGGAGCTGATCCTGGGCTGGATTGCCTCAGCCATCATGTCACTGTGAGGCACATGGTAGCCAGAAAAACATTGTTTCATGATTAAAACCCCTCTTCTAATGACCAACACCTCCTATACAGACACACGTCATTCCCAAATGTCAAAATTTTAAGAACTAAAAATCTCTGAATAGGTTGCTATGAAGAATGTTTTTTATTAGGCTGACTTCTCTAATTGGAAGTTACCAGGGCTTTACCAGAGCAGTCTTAAAGTGTTTTTTGAGGGACATTGCATAAAACACAGACTTATGCTAATGGTGAATGTCTCTCATTGTTAGTGCTAGTGGCAAAGTCTGTCCATTGTGTTTTGGCATCCATGGATTTGCTACTGATCGCAGACATATTCTTGAAAGTGCAAAAGATGAAGTTTTTTTTTTTTTTTAAATCTTAACTGAAGAAAGTTGTATGGCACAGATCTATCACAACAGTGAAGCAGAGAGGTGGTCTGGAAGACTTAAATGTGTTTGTCTTCCATAACAGGGGAAGAAATCCATGGTGTGTTTAGAAGCTCTCATGAGCCAAGCACATATTTATTAATGCTAGCTGAAATGCAAATCAGAAATATTGCCACAAAAACTCCTCAAAACAGAAATAATAATAATAAAAAACAAGTCAAAAACCCACACAATACTTTTTGGTCTTCATCAAGCTCTCTGAAGAAACTTTGCCAGAACGATTTCCCTACAAATCTGCTTCAATGTTTTTACTTTCTCTTCCAACAGCACTAGACAAAAATGTGATAACTTTCACATCTGTTAGGCCATTATTATTTCATGTGTGGGGGTGACATTGCCACTTGATGATGCACAGTAACAATGCATAATGGCCTGGTGACGCGAGTGGGCTGGCTCATTGCTCTCTGTCACAGGGAGTCTCTGCAGCTGTGGCTCTGTTGAGTGGGGAGAGGGAGAGATGCAGTTTTGTTTGAGACTTCAGCATGACATAGCAGTGGAATAATTTTAGGTGTAAGCAGAGCATAAAGGTGTCGTCGTCTACTTGTGGGACACTGAACAAGCTTTGAGAGCATGAGGGGCATATAGGAACTAGATGATGGTAGCTGAAACCACCAAGCAGATCCAAATAAGCTGTGTAGGGTTCAGCATCCCACTTTGTGCTTCAAAACAAAGACTGATGCCAAATCTCCAAAATATTCTGTTTCTAGTCTTGAATGCAAAAGAGAAATGGCCAAGCTTGATCTTGGTACAAGAAAGGAAAGACCTAGGAGTTATGTTTTTGTTGTTGTTGTTGTTTTGTTTTGTGTCATTAGTGGCTCTCTTTATAGTATTTGAGTGCAGCTTATCAATTCAAAGGAGGGAAAGAGTATGTTGAATAATATACCTACTCATATTCCCCTTATTGGAAAGATTACGGAGGCCAAAAATCTTCCCATTTTCAGTCTTCTGCTGGGTTCTTTAACCTCCCTCCAGTTTTGTACCACATTCTTTATTTTGCCAGGCTAAGAGCGAGCTGGGCTTCTGTAGTTTTCTCTGATATGATTCCTACATCTACTACAGTTTAACTCCATCTTTTCGTTAACCTGTGAAAATGAAACTGCACACTATCTCATGTCACCCCACAAGAGCCATTTACAGCAGCACCTATATTTTTCTATCGCTATCACAAAGTCAGATATTACAGATATCTTAATGCAGTATGTATTGGTTGATATATATAATCATCATACAAGCTATATTATAAACACAGTTGCTTTTCTCCTAGGGCCATTTCCCCTCCTTCCATGCCATCTCCAGCTCCCCTCGTGGCTGCTGAGCGTGGGTTATTGTCTCCTTCTGCAGGAGATGAGGTTTCTAAGGCCCTGGCAGGTAATGACTCCTTTCAGAGTCATTGGCTCCTTGTGGCTTCTGGGAGTCTAGTTCTGGATGGAGCAAATGGTGGCGCAGCTCTGCCCTCTGTGCCATTGCAGGCACTGGACACACAGCTCTGCTTTTGGTTGCCTCTTTATAGAGCTGCATGTGAGCACTAAGTTATCCTCCCAGAGCATTTTGATGCCAGGAGTTTAATAGGAATACCGTTGTGGCTATATGCAGTATCCTGGGTCAGTTCTGCAATAAATCTGGAGGGAAATGTTTATGCCTCCCATGTGAGCTACTTCTATGCCTTAAGTCCCTCAGACAAAAATGGTAATTTTCATTTCCAAGCTCTCTTTTGTGCTGCTTCTAAACACTTCTGTTCAAAGGTTACAGCATCTGTTTTCTCTGTGGCTCCTGCGTGAATTGCCTTTATGAACATAATCTCAGCCCAAATAAGATTTATTAAAAAGAGAAAGAAAAGGAAATTGAAAAAAAGAAAGAAAAGGTTTATTTAACATTAAACATAAATTTATTTACATTGCTCAGAAGCTAAGCTAGATAAAACATTTCAGCTGTGTGATAAAATGAAAAAGAAAAACAAATAGTTCACCTTCTATGAAAATCAATCTTCTGTCTATTCAAATCCTCTGTTATCACGAACTTTCTCTCTAGATAGAGATGTGAGTATATGTCTAGTTTCTCAACAGAGTTTTCTCCAGGCAAACATAGAATAGAAGCTGAGTGCCTCACTTGCCCTGACTGGTGGCTCACTGAGGTTGTTATCTTAACCGTGATTAATAGGTTCTTTTCAAATGTTCAGTTACCTCTTTCAGAGATTGTCTTGCACAGGTTGTAACATCTCACCAAAGCAAAAGCTATCCAGACACTAGCTTTATCAGATTTTCCTGCACATCAATTTTCCCTTTGAGTCAATTTTTCCTGCACTAAAAATATGAACTATGGGCAGATCCCTGGACTCGGCTTAACATTTGTCCAGTCTGAGTCTTATAATAAGTTTTTGATTGTGTTTAGAGGAGACAGGTCAGAATTGGAAACCCTGAGCTGACTGCCTTAAACTTTTTGATATTTGAAATCTGGAATCAACCTGAGGTCTGAAGTATCTCTGCCACCAAGATACAGCACCTAAAATGCAATTATTCTTTGTTGTTCTAGCAGAATGTAACTTGTTCTCAGTAATCCTAAAATGTGAGAAATAAAGGGAAAATACTTTAAGCACCCTCACAAATGAGGTGTGCTAGTGGCATGACAACCTGAGCCGCATGGGATGTGTGACTGAATGTACTCTTCACCAACTGCCTTCTAAATCAGGTGTGAAGGCAGCGGACTGCTAAAATGAGGATACTTCAGTTAATGGTGTTGCCTTGTCCTAGCCTGCCACAAAATAATAATGTAATTAGGTGAGGCTATGTCTGACTAATAAGTAGATTGTCATCGTGGGCTGTAGGAAGGTTTTTCTTACCAATTCTCAGAAAACAGAGGCAGTTTTTCTGTGGGGCTGAGCTGTACAATGCTGTGGACTTGTCGAGGCCAGACAGGAGGTGGAGGGTGTGCACCAAGACCAGTCCTGAGAGAGGCTGTCGAGATAATGACGATGCTCTCCTGGGCAGTCTCTTCTGGAGGGCTCAGCCTTATTAACACTGAGTGTGCAACCAGACTAGCCTTGCACATAGGCTGATGGGGAACCCCACATCAAATACTCAACCCCATGGTAAATATTTCATGTTCTTGAAGGTGTGTTGCAGGCCTGCTCCCAGCTTGCTGGTTCCCATGCATGGGGCATCTACATAGGCAGAGATAGCATTTCTTTTCTTTAGGCCAGCATGAGGCATGCCATTCCCGCAAAGGGATGAGCACTGAGGGGCACTGTATCTCTCTGTGCCTTTGGCTGACTGTTCAGGTTGCTCTTGAGCATTTTGGTCCCAGCCAGATGCCTTCAGGTATTATGCCATTAAAAGGCAATTCCTTTCAGCCAGATTTAGCCATTTCAGACACATTAGGTGTCTCCAAGGCAGTTTGAGGCAGCCTTTCCCTCCAATGAGGCAGCTCTAGTTGGAGAGTGTTCTGCAATCTCATGTTAGCATATGATGGATCTTCTTCTGTAGACACCTCTCTCTCACAGTTTGCCTTAGGCAGCTAGCCTGGATTGGACACACGCTTCCTTGGTGGCTAAGGTAAGATGAGAGAAGAGTCACCATGGGTATTCCAAGGTCTAAGTCCCGCTGTGGGAATGGCAGCCTTGGATTAGCTCCCTCACTGGTAAATACAATTCATGAATGCAAATATCTTCAGGGTTTTGTGTTGGGAAGACAGCTGCTAAAAATGAATGCTAAATCCTCTTTTCACGGCTAGGAAATTCAGTGGAGTCAGGCTGAAGACCTGGGTTTTGACTGTGTTCTTTTTTAGATAAAAACACTACTCCTTGTTGCTAAGCCTCAAATGGGAGAAAATGGCATTTGGTCATGTCTGCTCCTTGCTCCATGTCATCCTCCCTCTGGCATAACTTCAGTGATTACTTCATCCTCCCCAGCCAGGCTACGGGAGGCTGATGTGGTACCCCTTATCTGTGCAGTGCTGTATTCTCTGTCAGGACAGCCCTGATGGTCTAGAGCAACCCAATTGCTCCACCAGATGGCTCTGACATGGGGAGGGTTTAATGGTAAAAAAAAAGTGCTCTGGCCATCCTTCTCCCTGTTTTCCTCAAGTATGAGGGGACCAGGTCTTTGTGTGGATCTTTTGAAGCAGTTCTATTACCTTTAACAAAGCAAGATTTGGCAGCTACTTTTATGGGGAAAGCTGTACAGCTTGCACAGTATTTTAGATTTTCAAAGCAGTCTAGGGGATTTCAGACATATCTTCCATTTGCTTTAATACTCCCTCACTTTAATGAAAGATATGTGTCTGAATCCCCCAGGCTGCTTTGGAAGTCACAGCTACAGAGTCTGATTTAAAACCCACTGAGATCAGGTCTCTCCACTGACGTCAATGAGCTTTGGACAGTCCTGATGTGAAGGAGGTTTCTTTATTGGATATGCCTGTAAAAGACAGAATCTAAGCCAGTCCACATTGACCCATTCTTTATTTCAGGCAGACTTTACTAGTCATCGTTAATGGCTACAGCCGTAGAGCAGTGACATTTTCCAGGTGATGAATGATTAAACAGCTGCAGATACAGTGAAGTCTTTAGCACAATCACAGTTAAAAATGGATCAGGGCAGAGGTTAAGGCTGCCTGAGAAACATTCATTGTGATTACCAGGGTCACGCAGGATGCCCCCACCCAGAAAAAAGGGAAAGATTTTGAGATGGTAGCTGAAAATGAATATAAAGGCCTGAAATATGTTTCATACCCTCCTTGTACAAAGCTTAGTTTCTGGGCTATTTTTCTTCATCTTTTTCTGAAACATCCAAGATTAACTTCAACTAGAAAGAGAGGAGTAGGGGATGCTGGTGTTCCCCAAGGTACAGAGAAGCCTTTCAGGGACCTGATTCCTTTCTCTTTCAAACATTTAAGATTAAACTATGTGACAGGAAATATTTTCCCCCCAGATCAGAAAGGCAGGGACTATTTTCATTTGGAAGCGGGAAGGAGGAAAAATGAAGAAGTTCATGGGAAACATGGAGTGTTTGTTTTTCTCTGAATGTGGGATGCGGTCCTCTCTCCCAGGTCTCTCAGAAATTTTCCTTCTATTTCTAGGGCCCTAGGGCAATGGTAGTGCTGCCTGTCTCTTCTGTAGTCAGGAGCACGTAGCTTTGATGTCCACAAGCTTCCAGACTGAAGGCCTTGCTTTTGTTACAAGCTGCTGAGGAGCATTTGGTGTGTTTGTACCACACAGCACATAAGATTTGAACTTTGTGGGTCTGGGCAGTGTTGCAGGGAGATAGCAAAGGTCCTTCTCACGTTGCAGGGAATGGGGCAGGGTGTCAGCCTGTCCATGGCTTTCATGGTGCTCATGGCTGAGAGGGCAGAGAGAGCATTATGTGGCTGGCCAGCTACTGATTGACAGATTGGAGGGATATTTAATAGCTGTTATTCTTTTTGAGCTTAATTAATAATTAATTGACACCAACGCACCGGTCCTCTCCTTAGCTCTAGAAGGTTGCTACACCTCAGAGAGGGTAGGTTTGGTTACGTTGAATTTCTCGCCAGCCCCTACAGAAAGCCAAGATTAGGATAGTTACCAGGTATGTGTTGTCAGAAGCACAGACAAAACCTCCAACTTTTTACTTTTGCCTTTTTCCCCATGAGTTTTCCCATTCTGACCAATTAGCCACATTCATCTAGTGGAAATAGCTACAACTATGAATGGGGCATCATTATCTGTAGGTAACGATCTGCAGGCTGAGGCCACAGGCCTGTGAATTTAAGCTGTGCCAATGTAGGTTTTTGGACCTCCTCTCAGCTCTGGAAATGTGTTCTACCAGCAGGAAATTCCATGAATCATTGTCACATCAGTGTGAACAGTGCAGAAAAAAGAACCCATATTAATATGGAAAAACAATTTTATGAACTACTCTTGTGTTTCCAGATGTTCCAGAGGGACTCACATTAAGAATCTGTACCTACCTGGACATTTGATGTTATGTCCTTTAGCCTCATTTATGAAAAGGAATACCAGTCACGGACACATCACAAAGTAAATAAATGAATCTGACTGAAACTGGAGATAGTTCTGTTCTAAAACAAATGCGAAGTCCATTCAAGCAAGCAGTTCATTTCTCAGCAATGTGGTTACACTCCACTGATGATGCATCATCTGTGGTCACAGAACACAAAGGAGTCTCCCACAATGCTGAGAAAGGGTGTGCAGCTTAGGTGAAATATCCAACTTTGCACTGCTTGATTCTGTCTAATAGTAATTCTAATGATTCACAGGCAGATATTTTGGATTTGTGTATGTGTCTGTCTACGTACACATACATGCACGCTTATATCTATACTTACATACACTTCCCCCACACTCTTATTTAGGAATGTGAATCCAACTTGTGATTGCAGAAAAATCCTCACATTTCATGTAAAGCAGTGGTAAGCTGTCAAAGAATGGTGTCATAGATTGTTATGACAGGTTAGTCAGAAAATTGACGTGTTAGAGAGAAGCAACATATCCATCTGAACATGCTGGAAACTGACAAGAACGTAGTTACACATACAGTTTGAAAGTATATAGGCATATGAAAGTCCACTATAAAACTGCTGGCCGTGTTGCAATATTTCTACGTATATTTGTATAATCATTTCATGAAGTCTCATGTATACTCTAAACTAGCTATCACATGAGAAAAACTATTTCTACTCTATTGGCTTTAACAGTTATCCAAATTGATGGCAGCTAATTATGTGTTGTGCTAAATATATAAGATAACATCAATGTGCATCTTATTTCTGAGGGACTTAGTTGTTTTATAATTCAAACTACCTGAAAAATCTCAGGGAAGATGTTGGACCCCCTAATTTTTCTCACCTGCATTTAGTGCTAGGACAATATTTACCTGTGTGTCTGTGCAACACAATTTAGATTGTAGTTGTAATTCCATAGCATTAAAAATCTTGATCCTAGCTGAAGATGCTGATTTGGGTGGCTCAGAAAATTGCTCATAATCCATATATGTTTTGTCCATAGGTTGAAAAACTTGCTGTTAGTAATCAAAGGCAATTGCTATTCTTGTGCTGATAGGCAGTTTTAATGTTTGGGGCTTTCTCCATAGCCCTATATACACATCACTAAAATCAGTTTCTTTCTTCCACTTCACTCCCCCAGAATAGACTTGCAATTTTGGTGTCTCAAAAGATAATGCCACTGATTTTCTCACCATGTTTGTCCCACAGAGAAAAAAAAAATCATTTTCTGTGGCTGTTTGGTCTAAACTGACACACAGGAAAAAGCAATAATGTGGATATCAACTGTAGGGGAAAGAAAATACCCACTCATCAATGGTCCCTCATATTACTCTTGCCAGGTTTAATTTCAGACTATCCGATTTTTATCCCAAGTCAAATATCTCATTTCATCTGAAGTTTGTATGGTATTAGCAGAAGGAATAGCCAGAATCTAACATTTATAGACAAAGTCTTGTAGCCTTTCTTTCTCATCCTTGTTTTTGTTTTTGTTAATACCCTTCCTGTTTTTGGAGAAGCAGAGCCGTTTCTCAAACAGTATTGCATTGAACAACTGCTTGAGGACTGAGTCATGTGCCAGCATCTGTGCCAAGTCCCTAGTAGGACAGGGATCTCTTGAACCATCCCATTGCTAATTCAAACAAGCTGGCGACGTCCTGCCAATCCTGTCCTTGTCATCTGCTGCTCACTCTGCGTGCACATTTGATTAGCTCGGCATCAGATTCTCCCTGCTGTGCAAAGTTTCTTTTTCTTTGCTACCAGCCAAAGGAAGCAGAGATGGACTGATTTAAATAGCTTGGCTCATCTTATCTGGCTTATGACAAATATATTCTCAAATTAGTCTTGCAAGTCACTTTTTCCTAACTAGAAATGACTTTTTTTACAATAGCCTGTGACATATTTTTATTCTGCTTTGTATCTTTCCAGCCTGATGGTCTCTTTTCTGTCCCAGGCTCATTTTCCCAGCCTCTTTCTTAGGTTTTGATTCTGGAAAGCAGGCACAATTTGCCTTTAGGAAAATGGTTAAACAGATAAGCCCATCTTGCTTCTTTCAGACCACAATTACCTGTGTTCTTAAAGTTTATCATATGATCAAGAACTGGTTTACAGTAGTGCAAATCAGTCCCAAACCACAAACACTCCTAATGGAAATATATGTTTTCTTTTCCTGAACATGGAGTATTGGTGTGCTCTTTGTGTATGATGGCTCCCAGAGGTTTAGCTGCCTCCCCACCTTCTTACTCTAGGGTTGTTTTTACCTCCTTGCATCTCCTTCTTGCCACAAAAGAAAAAAAAAAAAAAAAAAAGAAAGAGCAGGAAGAGGATTACGAAAGCAGAAATCCCCTTGGACAACTCAGATCAAGGATGAAGAACTGCTGCTCATAAAGCACAGCTGGAATCATTCCCACTTGCCGGGAAAGGTCAGTGAGAGTGAATGACTGTGGAGAGTTTGTCTATAGGGGTGGATAATTTTCAGAGGCATTAACTTCCCAAGAGTATGCAGCAAAAGCAAAAGTGCCTTGAAAACAAGTAGCTCATTCTCTTTTGGGCTAGGCCGCCCTGTGAAGTTTTGAGAGCACAAGCAGGGCTAAAAATAAATATAAATCTCTTTATTACATTACATTAGAAGCAGGCCACGCAGGTACTTAACCTCATGAGGCTGGACATCAGGAGTCTAGATATTCATATAGATGTGGATAGCAGGCATCAAATCAAGTCTCTGCACCAGTGAATTAACAATCTAAAAAGGAAGAATTTTCAAAATATAAGAAAGGGATGAATCTTAGAGTTTAAGCTTTCATATTAAATATATGGATTATGTATTCTTAAGGATCATGGAGTTAAGTTGTTCTTCCCATCCCTGATACTACTTCAGGTACTATAGTATGCAGTGACTCAGCTTGTACCAATTATTCGCACCGGATTGAATAAAGCTGAAGTGTGCGTGCCCCCAGCCCTGTGAAATTCACACTAGCAGAAATTCCGCTATCATTTACTAAGTATAGTAATTCCTTCCTGGTCAGCTCTGTGCTGCACTGGCTGTCATCACTACCACAATGAAGTGCTAACTGATGGTGACAGGCAAGGGTAAAGTCCTTGAGAGACAAACATGGATTTGTAACCGATGATCCTATTTCTAGAGTGGTTGGCTAGATATCCAGCCTGTAGACAGCTGCAGTAGAAACTCGTCTAACTTACAGGCTTTTAAGTGAAACGTATGCCCCATTCCTGTTGCAGATTGCTCAGGATGTCACAACTGATGCCATATTTTGCAGTGCATAGTTTGGTCAGTGTTTTCTCACAGAGTACTGCATCATAGGGTAAGCTGGTTAGATCTGTTTGATTTAAAGCTTTGGTAGAAAAAGGACTGTAATGTACAGAAAATCAAGATCTTCCTTCTGCGGACTTTAAAATAATGGGGCAAGAGCATTTACGAGCAGATCCAATGAATAGAAGGCAATATGTCCATAATAAAACAGTTACTGAAGAGAACAAAAAAGACCTCAGTTTTTTTGTCTGAGTTGGAACCTTTGAAGCACAGCTCCCTTTTGTCTTTGATTGAATCCATATCTTTCAAGAGGATGTTGGTTCATTTTTCTTGATCGCTACACTCTTCACAAATGGAAAAACAAAACAAAAAACCAACCAAATGAGGAAACAAAACCAACTAAATGGAAGGAAAAAATCCCCAAAGTTCTTGAAAAAATTCTCACGGAGAAATCTTGATCTTGGTCAGCTGTTTTTTCACTTGCTGGGCTAGGGAAGCTACAAAGGCCACAGAATACCAAGGAAAAGCTTATGCTTGCTATGGGATCTAGCTAACCCCACTGTGGTAAGCACATCTCTGACACTGGCACTGATTCCATGTTACAATTCCTTGGGCTGCAGGTCATTTAGTGATTTCCAGCCTTAATTCCCTTTTACAATTGCTCTGTAATTGCTCTTTTAATTGGGTCATTTCACACATCTGTCATTACAGAGTTGCGCAGGGGAGCTTGTAACCTCCAGCCCATGGAAGAGTGGCTGGTGCACGGCGCAGGGAAAGACAAAGTCCTTCTGAGGCAGAACAAGGTTTCAGGGAGCAGTCCCTGGGAAATGACAGAACTCAGTTATGAGTCATGTTACAGCCACACCTGGGAAATGCCAGAGCTCAGTTATGAGCCATGTTACAGCCTTCAAAGACTACAGTACTCAAAGTATTCTTTAGAGTTCAGCTTGATGAACTGCTTCATACCCAGGATCATTCGCAGGCAAAATGGGAAAGAACTGTCATGGCTTAGCTCCAATGTGGATCCTAGCTGGAAATCTGCTGAGGCACCCATATTTTAGAGCATATTAGCTGGAAACTTTCCCATGAACTAAACAAGCAATATTTAATTTGCATGAAAATAATTAGGGGTTTGGCTTCATAATTAATTTCTGTGTTGCACATTGTGCTTATTATCTCTGCAGGTACTCTGTACAACCACTTGACAATATAGTTGATTTCTAAGCATTACAGTAAAGTCCTTTTAGGTAATATAATATGGCAATATGTCCCTGAATCCCAGTGAATCTGGATCTATGACTGTGTTCTCCTGGAACAGGAGTATTTTTCTTATTTTTGATTACGCCTGGAAGCAGAAATTGCAAATACCTTTTCTTCTATGGTGATACACAGAGGATGAATCTTGTGATGAAGGAAGCTGATAAAAGCTCATGTGACAGTTTTGCTGTGTGTCAGCTGAGCAGAGTTGACTCTCTCACCAAATACAGGAGGCTATCATATGTTAACACTGCTCTCCCTTGGCAAGCTCACCTGATGTTACCCATTATGGATCTGCTGCAGCGTAGCTGAGTGCTGAGGATCTGTCGACACCAGGGTTTTCTTGTTGCTGAGTCCCAGGCTGCACTCATATTGCAACATCTTCTCAGAGCACTCCATTTCCAACCTGGCCCTCACCCATTTTGTGCTGCTTGTTACTGCACGACATGAGGGACCCCTGTGTTACTGGTTTGCTTGAGTGGTATCATGGCTGCATATTCACTGACAGAAAAAACACAAGAAGCAGCTGTGGCAGAAAAATTTGTTCATTGCTACAGAAAAATGTAGAGGCATTTCCAGGAGTACTCTTGATACAAAGCTCATTTATATCAGCGGTACTCTCTTTGCGGACTTCTGAGACTGTTGGATCTTAAGACCTCAACTGTAGCTGTACTTTACAGTTTTGTCGTTGTTGTTGTTGTTTTTTAACTCTTTTAGGAGTTTACAGGCATACTTAGACCAGCTGTCAATTTACTGTGTGGGCTGTCTTCTCTTAAGGTTAATTGGCTAACTCTTGTCTCATGGAAAGTTATTTCCCTCTCTAAGGTCACCTGCGCATTCTCATAGAAGGACCATACCTTGAGTTAGACTTTGGCTCCTTTTGTACTAAATTTCCTTGCAAATAATAAAGTGCAATCCCACTGTAAAGAAAACACACTGCCTTGCTTTCTCTGTCTACAGTGTGGTGTTTTCCTGGCAAGTGATAATACATGGAATACATTAAGCTGCCTTATAAATTCATTTTTTTGGTCGCTAAAATTTGTTGCAACATGGTACATTAAGCAATTCTCCATATAGCACTGTCATAAATGAAAACACTAACGCTATCAAAAGAAAGGCTATTGAAATTGCTGATACCCCGTTTGTTATCTGAAAATAATGACCATTGCTGGAGACAAAGTTATTGGATTTGGGCAAATTAACCTCATGACTAACAGTTAAGGCTACAAGTCTACTGAGGAGCTAGTTTTACAGTTTATTTTATTTTATAGAAGTAAATTTCTCTTTGAATTTCAAGCTTACAATGTGGGGTGAACATGGAAAGTAACAGCCCCTCTACGTAAGGTCAGCTTTCCCCCTACCCAGGATCTTGTTTCTATGGAAGCGTATAACAAAGTAAATGCATCATGATATTTCCCCAAATTTAGGATGGCTGTTTCCCCAATCTGCAGTTATTTTGAGTTTGTGTACTAGAGGAGTGGGTGATGAAGACCATAGCTCCCATGGGATGTTTCTACTATGCATTTGTCTAGTCCCTTTTTGAAGCCATAAACTTGTAGTACCCACTAACGCATATTCTGCAGCAAGGAGATCTATAACTCTGCATTGTGTGAAGTATATACTTTGTTTTAAACCTGTCTCCTGTTAAGAAACTGTAAATGCCTCTTAGCTGGTGTTTTGCCAGAGGCAAACTGTTCTCATGCCACATGAGGTTTAATAGACCTCTATCATACAACACCTCCCTTGCCTCATTCATCTCTTTGTCAGTCTAGTCACCAAATCTATATTCTCCTTCATGTGTAAACTACTCTATGCCTCCATAAAAGTATTGAAATCCTCTGAAATTACCCAGGTCAGGGTGAGTTCAACCATAAAAAATACTGAGCGTGGGGCATATCCAGAGAAGCTTGTAAATGTTGTAAACATAAACCAATAAATTGTGTTTGCGCCCATGTAAATAATTAACTATGTCTGAAGTGTAAGGCAGTCTGAATATACTCTAGAGGAGCTACTGCATAGCTATGACTCTCTTCTGGCTGTGTGACTGCCTGGTAGCTACTGTGGCTGTTGAGATGGGGGGCAAAGCCATTGGCAGCGCTGTGATTCCATGTGAACAGGCGGAAGGCAATTTTAGCCATGGTGAGGACCAATCTCGCAGCTTTACAACATGGAGAAGATACACAATCTTGTGACTGTCACTGTAGATATCAGTGACTTGCCTGATACTCCAGAGTCCATAGGCTAAGGGACCTGTTCTTGTGTTGAGGGCTTCCCAGGTCCGCTTCCCACAGAGCCTGAATGAGCCTTCCTTATCACACCAGGGACTCTACAGACTTTTCTTTCAATAAGCTAGAACTAGTCCTGTCTCCTAACATTTCACCTTTTGCTGTCTGCCACTTTACAGACTACTCTGCCTTTGAGTTTCTCACCCTACTGAAATATTTATTCTCATGAGACCTCCCTTATGGTAAATCTAGCACCAGGGAGTAGATACTCTTCGGTCTCTGAGCCAACTCCTTGGACTGATAAGTAGATTCAACTTTGAATCTCTTCAGTATAAAATAAAAATATGAAATTAAAGCATGAAAGGACTGGAAATTCTAGTGAGATGTTATCCCTTGCAGCTGTGTGTTTTACACTTCAATACCAGTCACAGAAATGCAGCCACTTCTGGGGCAGGGAGTGAGACCCACTCCATGCTGAACCAGAGCAGCAGGTGATGTGGAAAGTTAGATTAGAAACAATGAGACAAACTCTCATCATGGGGAACTGTGAGGTGCTGCAGTGCTTTTTATAGCAGAAAAGAGAACTTTAAAGCTTGTTGAGCCTGTGCGCATTTCAGTAAGCGAACATTTAAGCTGTGTGATATTTGAAACTGCTTTCTGTAAACACGTAAAGGATCAGCCAGATGCTTTTGAGGCTGGAACCTAAAATTCCCAGGGGTTTAGAGCAGATGTTTAGCCCTGTAAACTATTGTCTACTAGTGCAGAAGTTGCACGAGTTTACTTTTTTTACACTTCCAGCAAGCACACGAGCAACAAGAAACTTTCTACTTTTTACACTTGCTATGAAAAGGTAGGTGAGGGGCAGGAAAATGCTCATGTCTGGATATTAATGAAAGCCACAATGAACTTTCAAATGCATTTTCACTTCTTTGAGCATCTCAGGGCAACTGTCTTCTGTAAATCCCATCTCTGTATATGGATAATTCTATCTCTAGTGTTCATTCCTACTTTACATATTTTTGTAGGAGATCTCTGGATGTACAGATCTCATCTATGACTCAGCTATTAAACAACACTAATTTACTTTGAAAAGAGCTCAGGTCTTGCTGAGCATCTGTAGAACCGAAAATCTGGCTAGAAGGGCACAGATGTATCTAACTATTTCAAGTCTGCACCTAGATTACAGCTATTATGTGGATCATAAAGAGGTAAAGCCAGTAAGCTCATTGCATTCATCATTCAATTGGGAAGAGTTTTGCTTCAATGTCTTATGAAGAAGAAAAAGGTTGTCTAATACCCAGCAGAGGAGAATTTTCCCCAAAGAGATTTTAGTAGAAAAAGGTCCCTTTTCAAGCTTTCTCCATATAAAGTATTCTTTTTCTTCCTTAAGAAAAAAAAAAAAAAAGATAAAATGAAACTTTTCCTACTTTGTTTAATCATAGAAAAATTCCTTAATAGGTAAAAAGCTGAAAAATATTAAGAAAATGAATGACACGGTGCTTTCTTTTTGAAAGTAGTATCTTCACTTTTAGGTAACACCAGAGGAGAGAATGTTACTTCAAAAGTGAAAGTTACATTTAACAGTGAAGATGCTACTCTCAGCTCTAGTGTGATATAGGTTTTATAATGACCGTTAAGTGGAAAAAATAATGAAAAAATGACCTTTTCAAAAAGACTATTAAAATAGTAGTATTTGGAGCAAGAAAAAGAAACCACCTTTTTTGTAGGAACACCTATTTCAACAGGTGATTACTACACTTCGGGCAAGAGCATAATGCTAATAATATTTTGGATATTTGGAATATTTTGTCATATTTTGGAATATTTTTGATTTTGAATATTTTGTCAGAATGTAATCTAGTTCACTTTACAGCATTAATATGATCACTGCTGATCATTAAGAAATTTCTCCTGGAAAAAAATGCACTAAATGTAGAATTAGACTCTCCATTCTTACATGGATCAGTGTTATAGAAACATGAAGACAATATTGCCCAAAGAACCAATCTGAAGCCCATTAAAATTCAATGAAAAGCTTTGCAATGGGTTTCTAGTTTGGGTTACCTCCCCACTGAAATGGGGAATGAATTTCACAAATGAAATTAATCTGTCAAGCAACAATAATACAGTGATATAATTAACTTGCTTAGAATACAATCATCTTCATTAAAAGTGATGAGTTTGTTTCAATTACCTTGCCAAGACGCATTTTGTTGTTGTTTGCTTGTTTGTTGTTGAAAAAAATATATCCTTTTTGGTTAATTTCCCTCTGGACTGGTGATTGCTGCTATAAAGGAGTCTGACTTTCAGGGTCATGTTTGCAAATGTAGTGACAAATAGGGACATCTGTAGAAAGCGGAAAAACAGCCATTTTCTTACTGGAGCCAGGAGCATGCACATTTCACCCAAAAGTTAATGAGAACTCAATGCAATATTGATTCTGCCTCAGCAGCTATATGGATGGTAAGCGAGAGTTGCAAGAAGTGATTGCACATGCCTTCCAAACAGTGACAGGCAGTTGAGGAGAAAATGCAGACCCCTGAGCATCCTAAAGCCTGAGTAAATCATGACTTTGGGCCTCTTTGTTCTGAAAAATTCCCCGACAGACAGACTGCTGTCTTGTACCTCAGGATTTCACTGGGCTTTGGAAACTCAATAGTTCAATTGTCAGCACCATGGTCTAATTGTGCCTTCTCTAAGGGCAGGAGCTAGCAATGAGCAGCAACTGCCTCCTCTGCTGCAGGAGTACCTCTACCCAGGCCACTTTTGACTGAATCTTCCAGCCTTTCCAGTCTGAATCTCACATCTGACCAGGATGACAGGGAGGTGGAGAGGTTTGCTTTTCTCCTAAGTATGTGATACTTCTCACCCTCCCATCTTAATGGAAGCTGCAGAAAAGAGCTGCACCAAGCCACAGCAGGGAAGAAAAGAGCATTAAATAAAGATGAGACTGTACCAAGTGGGGCTACAAGGAACTTGGCAGGTTGGATTCCCACAGGTTCACATGAGCATTTTCAGCTGCAATCCACTGAATGCCCGCCAAAGACACAGTAGTTGCAGGGGCTGTTTCAGCCTGGGCTGCAGGGGAGAAGACGCCAACTGGAGTGTGAATTTTCCCTGTATTCACTCCCTGCCACATTTGTATGCACATTAAGGTTTATATTCCTCTCTCCTTTCTTTTCCCTTTCAATCTATTTCCTGAAAGAGACGGAAAGCTGATGGAATTTGAAAAGAAAGTCCACCGTTTTCGATTGCCGGCAATAGTCAGGGGGAGCATATAGTCTGTTTTCAGACAGTCCTGAGATGGACTGCTTTTGACCTAGCAAACTAACTGCAGATATTTCTTTATTCTTTGAAAGTTTAAGGCATGGGGCATTTAAAAGTATGAGGGTCACAGTGCACAGTCACAGGAAAGTCACAGTAGAGTGACAGATGGTATTGTGATACTAACAGCTGGAAAAAGCTTTGGATGCATATTTAAGCACAAGCTCAGGGCTAGATAAATCCTGGTCTAGTAATGGGCAGACAAGATGCAGGGGAAGAATTCTGAGTCGACCTGGAAGAATCTAGAGAAATGAAGCAAAGAAAAAATGTATACATATATATATATAAATTTTTAATCTGGGTGAACCTATTCTGTTTTCACGTTATTTAACAGTTATCTTAATATTAAAATCTAGTTTAATTTTAATGGCATAAAAATGCCATTTGGAAGGCAAAGAAACAAAATAGAAAAGTTCCACTTTAAGAATACTGACATCAAATGTGATTGTGTGCCTGTAGGTTGTCCCTTCCTGCCCCTTGCCCACCTGCAAAAAAAAAAAAAATCCATGTGACAAGTTCACCCAATGTGTCAGTTCTTCTGGAAATCCATTTTTTAGGTAAATTTTCTGTTCATCTGAGAGGACTTGCTGAGGTCACCTGAACCCATTATTGTGTGTATGGCTCCTGCTTTTTGTGTCTGCACAGGAAGCTCTCCGTACCGTTGATAAGTTCCCCGGAGTGTAGCTTGCCCTTACTCTTCCTTCAGAGGCACCAGTTGGTCTCCTTTGCTTGGTCTGAGGTGCTTTGGCTGGTACCTGAAGACTGCTGAGCTGCCTAGTACAACTCTTCCAATACAAAAGGAGCAGACTTTGAGCATCCATCTATTTCTGCAGGTGTGGAGGAACAGAGAGGGTACCAGTGCCTATCAGGAGAAAAAATTAGGCAGTACCTTTCTCTTAAAAAGCCAGAAAGTCTTTCCAGCTTTCACTTTTCAGCCTCAGTCTTATACTTGCAGGAACCTTCACTTACAGGTCCAATTAAATAGCTCCTTGTTTTGGTTCTTGTCCTTTCTGGTCCTTGCTGTGTTTTCACTTTGAGTCCAATCCAGAAGAAGGCACCTGTTCAGTGGCCCTGTTCTGCAGTGACACCTATTAAAACCAGGATAATAAGGCCAGTTGGCAGAATTAAGCAGAAGCTCGGTTGAGTGGGCAACAACATTTTGCTGCCCCGGTAGATACTTGCAAGCAGGGTAAATGATATAATTCAACCTTTAAACTCTGATTTGGGTCTCTTCTATTTAGGATTCCCTTAGAATTTTCATTCTTCATTATGTGCAATCTTTAATGTGTGTGATGATTGACAAGGAAATGCCTTGTTAAATCTGGCTTAGTATTCAGCAAATATCCAAAGGGCTGAATGATACTCTAATTAAAATCTATTTGCCTCAAACTTCCTCTGTACTCATCACAGCTTTCCTCTGTGACCGCAATGTATCTTGTGGCCTTATCTCAGATGTTACCCCACTTCATTCCTCCTGCTGTTGGTGAATTTGTTACCAGCTCGGTAAGGTCAGTGTGAAGTTTGCAGAGAGTAGCAGGACTTTGGACTCTGAGCTCCCTTAGCCTCCAGACTCAGTAAACACATGACTTTTCACTGCTGAGCTCAGAATCACACGTGCAAACAGCACTGGGCTTGCAGCCTGGGGCTAGGTAACCAGTGGACAAGGGGTGAAATATGCTGTGATTATTCTGCTCGAGGGCAAAGCCGGTCCCCATGGTAAGGCAGTGAGCTGACGGTGCTCTCAGGCCTGTGAAGCCACTTGCAATGGGGCACTTCATGTGAAGCATACCTGCAGGGTGGGGCAGGATTTTTCCTGGATGTGGGTTTGGGGATCAGAGGTACAGGATGGACATGTTGGGACCACTTACATGTGGTAAATTAGTCTTACCTGGGGTTTAGTGGGTTCTGAGTATGGACTGAATGCATGCTTCACTGTTCTTCCTCAAATCCATTTGTGATTTAATTTGCACCTTTACTGTAATACCTCTAAAAAAAAACAAAAAACAACAACAAAAAAAACCCGAAGACCTCAACAAGCTCCTTCCCCAGTACTTGGCAGGGTCAAGGCAAAGGGAAAGCTGAGGCCATGGCCTGCTGTGAGGACAGAAGTATTGTCCTGCCTGTTCCCTGGTGTGTCCTCACATCCTTTTTTCCCTCATACTTGCATGTGCAACTGCAAGGGGCAGAGATCACCTTTCCACTGCGTGCCTGGCGTGGGCTGGTACAAGTGAGTACAGTTTCTCAGTGCTGCAGTCACTTGTGCAGTGGCAGTGAATAACAGAGGACACGAGTGGCAGCAGTAGCAGCCTCTCACTCCCAGCCCAAGATTAATGTTAGAGAAGATCATTAGTGTATCATCACTGCTCTCAAGTCATCAGCACTTGTCAGCTGTCACGGGCGTCTGAAGGCTGTGTTGCCCTCCTGATGCTTTGAGGCCTTCAGAAAAAGAAACTCAGAAGTTACATGCTTTACCTGAAAACCTTCTTTTCCACCAATTCATTAAGTGTATTAAAAAAAATAGGCTGACAGAGAAAGAATCCAACTGACATGAATTCTTTAGCCCAAGTGCTAAAATCAAGTTGTGGCATAAACATCTAAAAAGTGGAGTGTATTTTGGTTTTCTTATAACATGTTTATCTAGATGTATTAATTCACCTCTCAGGCTCTCCTATGTAGCATATACTGGGTGATCTGTCCCCCCAGCTAAGTCACAGACTGAAATTTAAAGTTCTTAAGAACAAAGGAATTAAATTCCTATCAACACATCTAACTGGGCAATCCAGAATACAATAGCTTTCTACTGCTGCTATTTGTACACACAAATTACTCCATTTTCTAGGACTGATAGATTAGCAGGAAATTGTGCAGCTTAGGTGTTGCTGAAAAAACAGTAAATAAGGTCTGGGGCTAGTTTTCTTCTGGGAAAATCCATGCAAAGGATTACTTAATATTTTGCAGATTAAATGACATTTGCATACAGGCACTGGCTGTGGCATGGTTTGCTCCAGGTGCCCCGTGCCTCTTCTATGGCCAGGCTTGGCAGTGAGCCTGATCTCTGCAGAGCCTTCCCTTTGCCAGAACTGCTGTGGAGTGGAAATTTCATTTTTCCGGTCAGCTTTATTTTCTGCACAATTATTTTCTACTTTTGTCTCAGAGAATTCTTTTTTTAAATTATAACGGAAGATATGTTTAAATCTCTTCCATGCTTCCCTTTTTAGTCCTGTCCTGCCGTGATTTACTGGATGCTGTTAAACACAAATCTCTGGCTGGAAAACCCAAGGCTGAATGCTCGAGCAGAGGACCATGGTGGCTGAGATTTTATCGGAAGGGAGCCTGTCTTGTTTCAGTGCAGCTCATACTTTAAGAGTGCTTGCCACCTTCTGGTTTGAGGAAGGATTACAATGGTTTAGCTACTGGGCATATTGAGGAAATCGACTGTAAAAATTCTGGTCCTGGTCCTAATCCCCCTCAATCGGTCGAGGGATTTGCAAAATATCATAATGCCTGTTGGAGAGTTTTGAAATGAAAGGATGGGATTTTTATTTTATTTTATATGTATATATATATAAAGCAAAAGGACATAGTGACATCTGGAAAGAAACAAACAAAAAGTGATCTTTGAAATGAAATACTTTTGATACAATTGTCATCCTTGGAGAATGCCCTTTAACCAGGGTGTAAAGTATTCAGGCAAAATATTGAGAGCAAGAATAATGAAAAATTAATCTTGAAAGTGAAATAGGTACAAATCCTTCAAAAGGACAATAATTTTGAAATTGGGAACTTTTTTTCTGACAAAGTTGTTTGCAGATTTTGACCAGTCTGAGACATTTCCATTCATCTTGTCAGCTGTTATCTGTCTGCCCAACCTCAGTGATGCCACTTAAGAATATTATATGTGCCATTTGTGCGAGAGGAGGATGTACATTATCAGTAAAAAATGCCACTTTACAGTTATGGTTACTCAAATAATATTAATAGCATCACTACCAAAAATCAAAGCTTACCTTAGCCAGTCATTTACAATTTAGCCAGATGAAAGAGTGTTTTCACAACATGCGTATATTTCATGAAGGCTAGCACATGCTTATTCTAATAGATATCACATTTGTCTGGCTTCACGTAATTCGCAATTCATTTCAGATGTCCCAGTACAGTCCTAAAAAAAAAAACATTTATATTTAATTCTACAGTGATCCTAACAGAAGGCACCAGAATATCTGAACACATTCCAGCAGTGCATGAAGCAACGTTACTAACATATGCCATTTGTTTATTGAATTTGTTCCTTCCCAGCATGGGACGAACGGGCAGTGAAACAGTTCTTTTTGTGTGTGCATTTTTATCATACACACGAAGAATTATGTTTATATTGGAAAAGACAGGTCAAAACCAATGTTCCTCACACAGAGAGAACAGCAGTGGGGTTCCAATGCTTCTCAGTTCTTGGCAGTTCACATAAGGATTTTGGCCACCACAACAAAAAAAAATGGTTGTTTTCTTGGGTATAACTTGGCCTTGCCCATCTTTTCACTACAGTGCGCAAGCATGACCCAGTCCTTGTTTACCTTTACTAATTAGAGCAGACTTTGCTGTACCCCACCACTGGGCATTGCTTGTATGATAACTGTAGCTATGGTGAGTTGAGCAGCAGCTAGTTGCCTGCTCTGATCCCCTAAGAAGGTGTGGGAAGAGAAGCTGAAAACTGGAGGAAAGCTGGCAGGTGTGGAACAACTGGGTGATGTGCTGCAGAACTCCTTGCCAAGGATGCCACATCTCTTATGGATGCTAAAATCTACAGATGACACAGGAAAAGACTGGGAAAAATAAAGAAAATAAAGCATGACTTTTGGCCAGACCCAGCACTGCTTTTATGCAGAAGAGAAGAGCTGGAGGCAAAAGCTTTGCTAATTCTTTCTGTCCAGACAAGAAGGCAAAATAGGTTCAGAGCCAGCGGGAACAAAGGAAAAAAAGAAAAAAAAAAAAGAAAAGAAAACTAAAAAAAACCAACAAAACAAGAAGTCTCCAAGGCACCAAGAAATATTTTTGCACCTTTGGCACTTTGCAGCCTAAGTTCACTTACTCCTTAGCCTTCCCTGGGGCAATGCCCAGAGTTCCAGTAACGTCTCGAGGGCAAGGAACCACAATCAGCTGAAGGCGCAGTAATTGCTGACCTGGGCAGCCAGTGGTGGCCGTTCTCAGTTTTGCTCTACTCCCTCACAGATCACTGCCAGGCCCATTTTGAAGCCATGAGGTTTTGATAGCCAGATTCAGCTGAATTGTGGCTGGGCAAGAGCTCAGCAGCAGTATGTATGAAACTCTCTCTCACATTCAGTGCATAAATCAGCTTGTTCTGCCTTTGCACCAGTTGAACCAATTGTCCTGCCTTCTGTTCAGCCATATGAAAGTTAATGAGGGGAAACTATGGCAAGTATGTTAACGTAAGAAGCTTTTTTTGTCGTCTCTTAAGCGCCATTCATTTGCCAAACAGAAAAAGGATAAATTTTCGCTGGATATTTGAGTTGACTGTCAAAACCAAATCTGGCTGGCCAGACAGTTATGTCTGAGCCTTCATTGGCTATGAGGTTTGTAAAATGCCCAAAGGAGATCAGATGTGGTGATAGCAAAAACGAAAACTCTCTGAAGAGCTGCAAGGCCTCGAGTACATTCCATCACATTGGAGTCTATCCACTGAAGACTAAGAAACATATTCATTCATCTGAAGTAATATTTGTACCATCCAGAACAACAACAAAAAAATGCCGTTGGAGGGACTGAATAACTGCTAATAAAGACAAGGTATCTGTACTTTTCACAGCAATTCTTTTTTTTTTCCATCCCTAGTTTCAGCTTGCTGATTTCTCGGATTTATTCATGTGAATCACTTCTGCTTGATAGATCACTTCATAACCATTTTGAGAATACTGTGCAATCAAAATTTGGTTGCTGTGCCTGGTCACTTAAGTGATACAATATGTATCTCTTCATTATCTGGTTGAATGGAATCCAGATTTCTTAATGCACGCATTTGAGGACAATATATTAAAAATCCTCTCCCCCTTCCTTTTTTTTTTTTTTTGATTCTGTCTTAAATAAACTAGTTTCCATGGATATTCCTGCCAACACATTTATTAGTTCTGACCTTTGGGTTTTGTCCAAAGTGACCACTTATTTGTCAGTCAAAATGGACAGATGCAGGAGGTCAGCATTTTCTGGGGTCAGGCCATAAAAAAGAAATTTTAGCTTCCAGCTCTTTCCATGCTGTTGAGGGTGCTTTGAATTTTGAGCATGGCTGATTTCACAGCTTCAAAATGACATTTTCAGAAGACAAATCTTAAAAGTACTGTAGGATCTGTTGCATTTTTGAGGACATGTGAGGATACGTGAGAAGAAGTAACAGCATGGTGAAATAGCATTCCCATTACAGGAAAGAGTGTAGCTGAATTTATCTTGCCATGGCATTCACAGCTGAAATGAAAAAGGACCCACAGGTATGTATGCCTTTGGATGGTGCCAGATACAACCTTAGCTTAAGATCCCTGCTATCTGAAGGCTCATGCTGCATGCTGTAGCTTGTCACAGAGGTAAATGGATGATTAAGTGTAAGTGAGTGTAGCCATAAGCCAAAAGCTTCCAGATGAAATAATGCTCTCTCTCATAACAGAAGCAATTACAATGTAGCTGTCTGGATTGCGTTTAACATTGCTACTAAAAGGCTGCACTGCTCTCAAGTGTACCAGTGATAGCAACTGATTTTTTTTTTCTGGCTGAAGAGCAGTTTCTGCACCTGCTGAACACATCCTAAAGCTTTGGGAACCTTATGGAAAGCCAGAGAAAGTCCACGCAGTCCCACAGAATATGTGTTTTGGATGTGAATACACAGCTTGCATACAAAATATGTATGCATTCCTTCCTGTATACGCATCCATACACATGGAGAAAAAGAGAAAACTGTCTTATTTTGCTGTATTTCTAACATAATTCACTATTTCCTTGAAATGTTTGAAAGACTATGCTCCTAGTTCTTCTATTTTGGACTTAGAATGAATTTTCTTGAGCAATATCTTATTTTCTTCTCCATAAAATTATTCCAGAGCTGATATTTTATTTTATTTTATTTTTACTTTTCAGTAGTGAGTAAAAGATATTCAGTTTTCCNCTGAAGAGAAAGAACATTTTTCTGCCATCTCTGTGGTTGCCTCAAAGCATTCAAGTGCTTTGCATAAGTCAGTGATTTACAGGAAGACCAAATTCTTCATGAGATGACATCTAGAAACTTATGCCATAAAAGCCTTGCACTGCTCCACCATGGAGATTCATATTCTGGACTTCTCCATGCCCTGCTCCCCCTGACCTGAGGGGGTTTGGAATGCAAACAAGGGCTGAGGGATCAGATTGTGAAACAAGAGTGAATTGATATTGGGAACTCATGCTTGAAAGAGTTGTATGAGATCCACATTTTATGGCCAGAAGAGTGTACTAGCCAAGTCTTCCCACTCAGAGGTATGCCAGAGGTCTCAGCATTGCTCAGTAAGCCAGTATCAGGCTCATAATTTGATTTGGAGACCTCAAGAAGTAGAGAGGTCACTATGTCTCTGGATGGTTCATTAGGTGGTTAATTAACTCCAAAGCTTAAGCAAACATTGTCATCTATTTCTCACTTGACTGTGTCTAGCTTGATATACTTTTCCAGATTAAGGAGATTTCCACTGCACCGTATTTTAACTGGAGAAAATACTCCTCTGGGATCATCCGCCATAGGTAGGACTTCCTAGTTGCTTCTGAGACTTGAAGTTATACCTCTGTAAAATGTTTTGCTATGTAATCTGGATCTGCAGGTCAAGATAGGTTTAGTTCAGGGCTCTGTTGCACAGCAGAAATCTGCTTTCTGCGTAAAATGTATTGATGGATTAAATTCAGCATACTATAAACATTGACCTTATAAACTGCAAAGTCATTTCCTGTTTTCTGATCTCTCTTGTGTTTATAGAAGCCAAGAATCATAGAAAAGGAGAGGTGGATTTCAAGAAGTAAAGTAAATTGTTCTTCTGTCCACATGACCTCATCTGTAACCTACATAATTCCAAAGGCATCTGTAAAACCTGTTCTTAAAGAAACTTCCCATGATCAGATCACTTTGTCGAGCAGTTACACTAATTTGTTTCCTGAATATGACTCCTAAATCTGTTTTCAGAATCCCTGTTTTCCATGATATTGCAACATACCATTTTGCTGCTGGGTATCTTGAAGTCATTTAAATAGGACAGATAACCAAATGATGCTAGAGCCCTCTGTATCACTCTTCTGCTTCTGCCCTTATCTGTACTTAACAGTCTGCCAGTCTTCATCCATACTCACAAATGACTTCATACTTCCCTGCTACTCCTTGATGAAATATGTACAACCGTGTAGCCCCAAGGCAGAATCACTTCCAGAACATCTACCTAAAAGCTACACCTTTTGCTAATGAGTTTCTACTAGTAGATATCTTTTATGATTTGTCAGCCACTTCTTTGTCCATATATTGTATTTTTAATTGTTTTTGATAGTTAATGAAACTTTGCAGCAATTCTATTTCAAACACTTCAAAAAAAAAAAAAAAGTAAAAGTAACATCATAGATTAATAGAAAGTAAAGCTGGTGGAAATACAAGGGGTGATCAGTTCTGTCCCATACCCCAAGGCAGGACTGGCTGTATCAATATCTCATTCTAAGAACATTACAGTTTCAGAGATACTTTTATCATCCAGTCTTGCAACCTTGTCAAAGAACAAATTAAATTTTGTGTGACAAGACCTCTTTTCCACAAAGTAATGTTGCTTGACATAAATTACAGCCCTTTTTCTTACTTCCTCACTCATTACATCTAAAAATGTCTTTTAGTTTCAAATGTTCATATTTGAACATCCCTTCAAATGTAGAAATGAAGAATCTTCATTTTGCTCTGCAAGAAATTTCATCTACTCCCAGCTAGATATCATCAGGCTTTTCATCTTGATCCAAAATTACAGCTTGATTCAAAGATCATTAAAAACAGTAGGAGTGCTTGCAATTATTTAATAAGCCAGGTCTTTTCTACTCTTTAAAAAGGTTAAAATATTTGTCAGCTTCTTAATCTAAGGAGAAATTCCACATGGGTAGATTTCATTTTATAGAAACAAAACATGACTTGGGAAAGTGGGGAACAGTTGCCTGTTCCTTAACCACATTCCGACATGTTGTTGGAGAATTAGACTCCCTCTTATAGTAGCAGCCTACAAACCACCCCGGCTGCTGGTGAGCGAGACATGAGCAGAAAGTAAAGTTTGTTGGTAAGAAGACAAAAGTGTCAGACAGATAAAAAGCATGTAAGAGACAACTGTATGCCTAAGATCTTGTTTTTATTATGCAAGTTTAGTATCCTAGAGATACTCAGGAAGCCTAAGCAAACAGGATTGTTTCTGAACATTTCTTCTATTATCTCTGAACCAACTTTCTCAAAATACATTTGTGTTAGAGGTTAAATATTTCTCCCTCCCCCCTCACAGAATATTCTTTTTTTTGTTAGTCCTTAGTATTCACTATTCACATACATCGTATCATAAACTAGAGGACATCTACTGATATACTTTTGTTTGTTTGCTCTTGTAATTCAGCTTGTTGATCAGATCAGATTTTCATGGGCAGTTTAAAATCAAATTATTCTCCAAGTCCTCAAAGTGACAAACATCTAAATTATTATTGCCCATTTTCAGCTTTCATATGTGGACTTGAAAATTAATGAGTTACATGCCATAAAATAGCAGCAAGTAAATTAAGTTTCTTCCATGGGAAAAGAAAGAATTTTTGAGAAGGCGATTTCTAAGTAGTACTATTTGTATTCTTTTTGCTTTTTCTTTTACGTTTTTATTTGATATTTGAAAATGAATATATCTAACCATGTTTTATTGATATGATTGGTTAATTGAAGTCCTCAAAGTTGGAGGGAGAAAAAAGTCAATTGCCACAAAAGCTGTAAGTGTATTACTGAAAACTTACTTCCTAAAAACTTAATCTATGAAGCAGTTGATGTAGTCTTTCTAACTGAGCTTTTTCAGCTGGCAGGAAGACATATGGGTTTGGTAGTTGCATCTAGTCTTTCCTAACTAGGATACCAGTATCCCATTTCCCCTTTGCTGGGATTCTTGTGGAAGGCCATTTTCTATTGTGCCACTCACTTTGTGTTACTGGATGAGGACCCTGAAGTTTAGGTTTCCCAAGTGAGGTGGATCTCCAGCTCCCTCTGTAGGTATACCCACAGGAATTAATGGTGACTTGCAGTTGCACATGCATATTTTCATTGTAAATGTGCTTGCTCAGCCACTAAGTAGAAGAGAAAAAAATATCATCTAGTAGCCCTGGAAGTCATGCTGAAATAGATAATACTGTTCAAATGTTTGTTAATAGTCAGTAGAGCAATACATTTACAGGAGCTGCAGAGCAATTCCAGCAGTGACCGTGCTTCAACACTGCCAGCTCAAGGCTTCTTGGGCTCCAGAGCTGAAACTTGGACCACCTTGAAGATGGTGGTCCAGATCCTGGCCAGGATGAGGCTACAAAGTAGAGGAAGAGGAACAGATGGAGCTGGGGTCCAAGTTGGGTCTGTCTGCAAGGAGTAAAGGGTTGGATGTGATGTTTCTGCTGTCAGATGGAGAATAAACAGCAGTTACTATCAACCTGCACACCCAAATACCTCCCCCAGCTTCAGATAGCCCTGGATGGTTCTCACACTGAAAATCACAAAGTAGTAATGGGACCATGGTTACAACACTGTCCTCAGCCCCAGAGTCTTCTTGCGTAGACTAAAATGTAAGCACAAAAAGGAAGATACATTTGCAAAACAAAGATAGGAGTCATGGATAGTTCTCTCAGCAAGACAAAAAATATACTTATTTTAGGATTACATTTCAAGCAAAACTAATTAAAATTCTTTAGAATTTATTTAGACAAATATAAAATTAAAATTCCAAACTGTTATTGAACTGTTCATCATGTCATCCTGCTCTTTGTATTTCTTTCTGAATTTTCTGTTTTGAAGAAACTCCAAACTATCAATAAAGATAAAATTTTCTGTTTTTTCCTCATTTTGAGTTGAACTAAAGAACCTGAGTTTTTCCTCAAAAAAAAAAGAAAAAGCTTGCTATGCCTCTCAAATTCAAAACTAGCTCATTTAGTGCTACGAATGTTATGACAAACACAACTATATATTGCATATCATTCAAGCAAGAGAAAAAGTATGTGAATTACAGAAAGTTAAACGGATGAAAATCATGTAGCAGATGCCTGAGGCATTATTTTGCATAAGAGGTATCACAGAATTATATAAAAATGCCAGAGAAAAAAAACTTTCATCCCCTGGTTCCTAAAATAACAAAACTGACTTGGAATCAAAGACAGAGAAAGGCTTGAATTATAAGGTTCCCCTTGGCTGTATTGATCTTCATTGAATAGTTTTAAGCCTTTCTTCTCTTCAGCTATAAGATCAAGGTAATCTCATCATCTGCATCTTTGGTGACATGAGAAGCTTTCTGATGGGAGCATTGTAACTAACACATAGAAAGAACGGACAAAGAAGGCAATTCTTGTCCCTGAGAAGGCCTGAGTATCTGAACAACTGCAGAAGTCAACCTATAGCATAGATAATCTATGTTTTTAAATCATAAACGAATATGCTTGTAATAATTCAAATACTTCTTACTAATGAAGAGAAAGAGGATAGATAGACCCCAATGGATGAAGACTAACACTGAAAAGAAGAGAAAGAAGTTCTTACAATAACTAAATATTTCGTCCATCCTGAATGAACTGCTTGGAAAGAATGGTCTCATTCAGAAGCAGATGTTAGAGACAATCCAAAATGCTCATGTCAAACCCTTATTTTTCTTGTACTCACTTTTGTATGATCCCCCCTCTCCCTTTTCCCAATTTTCATCACTTGTTTGCTGTTGCTAATTTTGTGCTGCCTCATGAACACACAACTTTCTTTCTGACCTTGTGATTGACTTTAAAAAATTATTTGTTTAAAATTCCAACCTTCCCCAGTTATTAAATTAGTTAAATATTAACATTTCAGAGAGATTGGAGTGCTCCTTCCCAGAACGGTGTTTCACTATTCCCACCTCATTCTAGCCCTCGCTGACTCCAGGTAAAAGCCAGGATGTATGTGTTGCTTTCCTCTGGGCATTTCTGACACCTGTATGTCTCATTCAGTTACAGCCCCCATCTTAGAAACACCTCTCTTGGTCAATTGTAGTTGTGCTTGTGCAATGCAACTTGTGATAGCCCTAACAGTGACTGGTGAGACCACAGCAGAACCAGACAGGCATTCTGGAAACCAGCCAGATGGCAACCTGATTGCTACTGCTGCTTCTGAAATCCACACAGAGTACCCATGGATGACTGATGCAATCAAATTTAGACAATAGTTTCTTCCTCTTCCTGTTTGTTGGTAATAGAAAGTATAGTCCCTGAAGGGGGTTAACTTACTATTACAGTCAATTGAATGTGCTGTATAGTTGTAAGTCCCAAAATACCCATGTGAGAATACATTCCATGTCTTCTTAGGACTCAGGGAGTAAACCCTGGCACTACTGACAAACCCATGGAGGGCTATTAAATGCAGAAATACACCTCTGGCACAGGAAGTCTCTCAACCACAATTTCCTGGAGGCCGTGAGAGTATTTTGGGAGAGTATCATCATACAGTCATCTTGTTTTATATTTTCCAAGAGACATCTGCTGTTGGCCACTGATGGAACCAAGAGACTGGAGTAGGTGGATGCATCATGTAAATCACATCTGCTGTTCTTACATAATGAAGCTGATGGGAGTTTTTACCTAGAACCTCAGTGGGAAAAGACTTCTTTCACAGTGGCAAAATTTCATTACCTAAGTAAAAGTTCTCCCAAATAAACACATCAAAGTATCAGTGTTAGTGCTTAGATTTATGCTGTTATGGCTGGGCTGCTTCCAATACCTAGCTCATTCACACAGAGCTAGCTTGGGTATCTTCATACTAAACTGAGGTCTTCTACATTAACCAGTCCTGTTACATGGAGATTTCCCTGAATTGCTCAGTTATGGGAAGCATAATCCCAGATTTGCCAGTCTTGCTGGATCTGCAGGAAGTACTGCTTGTGCAAAAGCATCCCCTATAGTTTAGAGGTAGTGTTGATGCATCTTTTCTCTGTAGTCATTGCTGTAGTCAATGTTCACCTGCCTGAAGAGCTATACTAAGAAAGCAAGCAGAACAGCAGCTTTGGGAGGGGAAGGGAGTGTTACAGGGCTTTTTGCCTCTCATAGTGCGCACCCAGGCACAGTCACAAAGAAAGAATTTTCCAAGAGGTGTGGGACAACAAAAAAAATCCCTGGGGCAGGAGGACATCTGATCAGTTATTTATCTGTGGTTTAAAATTTGCTTAATAATAGGTGTTTTCAGAGGCCAGAGTTTGAAATGAATATTTATTTTACCCACATTGGAGTGACCATACAAGAAAGAAGATGGATGTTGAATGACAGGATCATAAAAAAAGGATAAATGTATTTTGATGACTGTACTTGGAAATAAACCCCTCCTCTAACTTGCATGGAAGTCACAGTTCCTGATCACATTTTAAACCTACAGAGTCCAATACCTGCTAAAATGCTTGGGATTACATAGAGGTATTCCTGTTGCAATGCTCACAACAATAATAGTGATTAAAAATTCAGACATTTAAGAATGTTCAAGCAGTCAAGTAATCTTATTGGAAGAAAACCCAGGCATCAAAGAGCAGGCAACAGTCTTTTGCCTGTAAAAGTGCTGCCCTGTCCATATTTTGCATTTTTTCTGTTCACCCGTTGTTCTGTCTTCTCACACACCACATAAATCCCTCCAGTGAATTTTCTACAATCCATAAAATAAACCCCAGATTTTGGAAGGTATGATTGTTTGAAGAGGTGCTTGACATGCATCTCTGTTTTCCATTCCCAAATGTAAATAAACTGTGGTTACTCCTGGCATATGGTTTCCATTAAGATTCCTCTTAGGACTGTAAGAGCAAAGTTGGGAAAACAAACTTATTATTACCAAAGCAGCTCACTGCCTCTTTCTTTAGTGCATGAGGCACTCAAGCGCATAAAAACAAAGGTCAATTGCTTTAGATTCAACATGACCTAGTCCTCCTGTGTTATTTTCTTTTTTTTTTTTCCAAGAGGATCTAATGCAGCTGAACATAATATTTGTCATTCCAAAGCAGATCTGCATCTGTTACTTGAGTATAGTTCTCAAATTCATGGAAATTTACTATTGACTTTGGATGGGAGATAGGTGGGCCCAAAGTTATCATGAAAGACATAATAAACCACCTGCACTCCTATCTAAGTGATTCCTTGAACTAAAATTCAGGAATAGAAGCAATGACATTTTTCTGAGGCAGATTCTTGGCTGATGTAAATGTTGGTAGGAACGCCACAAAGTCTTGAAATCTGGTGATGCAAGTAGGCAGTAGTTCTCTTGACAGCTTGGATCACCTCTGTACCAAAACATGCTTGTAATTGTATTGGTTCAGCGAGGACAGGCCCAGATGTTTATACAAAGACCTGAGGTGCTGAAGTATTTGGTTACCTATTTCTGAAGAGTTTGCATGGAGCACTTGCTCTGGTCAATTCCGTATACCATTTCTTCCCCCCATTCTCCCCAGCCTATTGCTCTGTCCCTGTAATGACTCCCACACAGCCCCGATTTCTGTTTCAATGTCCCTGAGGTGATGACATTGCCATACCTCTTCCTCCATCACCAGTCCCTGGACGTGACCCAGTTTCCACTGACTTGAGTGAGATTCAGACCCAGCCCTTTGCTCTCTCCTTTCCCCTGATCACCATCAATTCCTATTTCCCCATGATTCCTGGTTATGATCCAGGCTTGACTGCATAATAATGCTAAATATCTTTATTGTTATTCACCAATTGGAAACCCAAGTCGTGCTTGTTTAGTGACCCACTTGCCAAATCCATTGTTGCTTTTGTATTGTAACTTCATCCAAGATAGGATACTCTGTTATTTGCACAGGATGCAGTAATGAGGGAGCAGTCATAACACCCATAGCAGCATACTGACCAGTCTGTATTTTGTGTTATATATTTGAGTGACAGTAATTCTCAAAGGAAAAAAAAAAAAAAAACAAAAAGAAAGGTTATCAGAGCATCCTGGTGACAGCTTCACATGCCCCTCCTGTCTCACTCATTAAAGTTGTAAGGTGAAACAGGCAGAAAAAAGAAAAACACCAATCCGAGTTACAGGTCCTGCACTTCAAAAGCTCCTTCTGTCCCTTGCGATTCCCCACCTTGCCCGGGAAATGGGGAGAATGGGGACAAGTGGTGCCTGCTGGGCATCATAGCTCATTAAAAGAAAATGGTGGCAGATATAAGTTTCTGAGATCTGAGACAAAATAGCATGCTGGAAATTTTCCTTTGGTCAGAGGGAAAAAGCTGTCCTGGGATTGTCCCCGCCTTTCAAGAATCCTTGCTGACTTTAAATTACAGCTACAATTTTTCCATCTGTAAAATGTGGTTAATGGTTTTGCCTTCCTTTGTTAAGCTCTGAGATCATGAGAACGAGCAGCTTGCTTTGGTGTGTGTGTTTCCCATGCTTCTCAGCTTTCTATACAATTGTTTGCCCTTTGTGTTCTCCATGGAATGAATTCCTCTCTTACAATCATAAGTATGAATTAGGTCAGAGACCTTCAAACTCTTGGTCTAGGTTTGAGCTATACCACTTAATGTTGAAATGGAACCGAGCATGGATCAGGACAAATTGTTTACTTCTCTTGGTGAAAAACATAGATATTTCTATATGGTTTTTGCTAGCAGAATTGCCATGAATTTTACACTGTTAATCTTGGAGTAATGCTGCAAAATGATCACAAGAGCTGGCATGACTTTTCAGGAACCTTTCATATTTAACAGCACACTGTACACAGAGAAAATACCCAGGTTCCCGTCCAGTCCACTTTACATCCCACTGAGGTTACAAGGTTGGCTCATGTGACAACTTGCTTTGGGCTGAATCGTTCACCCAGCCCGAACTCACAGACTCTGTGACTGCAATTATAATTCTCTACGACTGGAGCTAAAATCACCAGGCTCATTGCTCAGAGGCAGCAGGAGCTTTATTGAACTTCTCTGCACTTCAGCCAATGGGAAGCAAGAAAAAAAAACAGCCAGGAGAGCATCATACCAGGTGCAACCCAGGGTAGAAAGTCTTCAGTCGGGTTTGTCTGATGCATAAACATCACCTGTCCTTTTCACCCTGAAGTCATCATCGAAAACCAGAGATTCTCTTTAGCAGGTGCTACTTTACGCAGCACCTGATTTCTTGAAAATTAATTCAGCCAAGTCTGCAGCTCATGCCTGTGTGATGTATCTCTTTAAAACAAGACAAAACAATGCTTTCCATTTCAGACAGAGTGAGAGACAGAGCAGGGACTAAGGGATCCTGCGATAAGGATGTTATGTCAGCTGAATATTAAAGCAGTCATATAAAACCTGGGTGCTATGCTAACAGCTATGCAAATGTGGGATAAGCTCTGCAGGAATGGGAGAAAACACTGTTATTTACAAATATATTTCTCACAAAGGTCACAAAATGTTCCAGATGACAATGTTCACCATTAAAAGTAGTCTCAACAGGGATGAGTGAGTCACCATCAGGGTGAGATTTTTATTCAAAATTCGGATAATTTTTTTTCAGACCATCTCTCACCCATGCTTTCTCTTTGTGTAGTGGGATCCACTAGAATCCGAGAGGGCTCAACTCCTCAGGGCCATATTCTCTTCACTTCTACAACTGGGTCCTGGCTGTTCAGACTTCACCATGTTGCACCTTCCAGTAATAACTTCAGCTGATATCCTTAAAAATAACAGGCAGGAACCTATTGTTCTCTCTAACTTGATTCAGCCTGAACATAGCAATTCTGGCATGCAATGAGATAGGGTTGCTTAGTGTTTACCTGAAAAGGATCTCTCAAGCCCTCTTTTACAGGGACTTAGATATCCCTCTGCACTGAAATCTCAGATGATTCAATCACATTTTATGAGCTGGGAGATGGGAGGATGAAGTTGCTCTCCAGTAACTATTCCCTGGAGTGGGGAGTGATTTTTGAAAGCAAACTGTCATGGAAGCAACCGAACTCCTTTGTAGTCATAGTATTTGTGTGGTAATACAGCCAAGAATTGGTGTTAAAACAACATTACGCTAAGCTTAATGACTTTGCCTTGCTCATCTCTATAGTGGCTAATGAAACATTATGAATGCAAAGCAAATAGTGTGTTCATGCTAGTTCAGGATCACACGGCATCTGAATATGCTGCATGAATTATTCAGTTTTTCTTCACCGATGTCATCCATCCCCCATCACAGAGTGAAGCTCCTTTTCTGGCCTTAGCAGACTTCTCTAAAGCTATTCCTGTTGCACTGAGGAAAGTTTTGTTTCTAGTGTGTCAAAAACATATGAGCCAGGTTACCTAGTAAATGAGAACTGATAAAATATTAATATGCTCAAGAAAGAAGGGAAGGAGGGGAAGATCTGGCAAGCTTTCTCCCCAGGGGGGTGAAGGTCTTCTTTCTCATTTTTTATTTTTTTTAACAAAGTATCCCAAGAGTGCTGCACTTTTCTATGCCACTGTCCTACCCAGAGCTCCTTCTTCCCTTTTAACTTACAAATGAGCACCTTGTCCTCTTACAAACTCCACACAGACCATGGCACTCTCTCTCTGTAGGTATTCGGTACAGTACAGAGGACAGCAGCATAGGAATACTTTGTCTCTGTCCAAACAAGAGGCACTATAGGCAGAAATCAGAGCCCAGCTAGCTCGATAGATTGTGCTGAACTGTTCTTGAGGCAGACACTGCCTGTCCGGCACAAACCAAGTTTCTTCAAAATCAAGGTGTGCTTAGTTCTGCTGTTAGCATTTATAACAAACCCAGCCTTGAATCAGCATGATCTCGAAGATCCTAGTGGGTCCCTTCAAACTCAGGATATTCTATGATTCTACCTCTGCAAGCCTTTCCTCCAATCTCAGCTGCCTAAATCATTGTGATAATTACTCTTTGACCTCCATGACTCTTTTCCTGTCTTTTTTTTTTTCAGCCAGAAAATAAAGGTATTCAATTTTGAGTTCAAATCCAACATAATCTGTTTCTTCAGCATTGACCTGCTGTTTGCCTGTCACCAGGAGGCAAATATTTGCAGTGATTTGGTAGGTACACAGAAAGTAGATTGATAGAGTCAATCAGCATGCCAAATACTTTGCTATTTGCTTTCATGAAAGGCTGGTGAACCTGC
>VXAL01002531.1:0-94897 GCA_013399475.1 Chauna torquata
TATTTTAGTATTCCATCCAAGCAGCTAGTATATGTGACAAACATAAATAACGTGCCTTCTAGAAACAGGGATGTTTACAGTAAGCTGATGCTAGTTCACCTAAGAACATTTAAAAAATAAAATCTATAGGGCTTTGTTTAGCTTGTACTCATCCAACTAGCCGCTGTTTAAATCCTAATGGGAAAAGTAATTAGGTTTTAATCTAGATGTGAATCCATAAAAACTGAAATGGACGAAGTCCATTTAAGTCTTGTGTACATGAAATCCCTTTGTGAAGCATTACAGCTCCAAGTAATCAAACCTCTCACTTCAAATCTCAGCCAAATGCTTCCAAATCATAGACAGTCAGGACAAATTCTCTACTCCCTTTATTACACCACTCTTTTACTAGATTGCTGATAGAAGACTTAAATGTACAGAAAGTGAAGGATCAGGTCTGATTCTATCTTCATTGTTTCCTCAGCACTTGAAAGTGTTAGTGAACAGTAAAGTACTTGTAATCTGTTTTATGTTTGTGTAGACAATGGTTTGAGACAGGGAAAAAAAATAGTAATGTTCGTATAGCTTCCTCCAGGCCTTTATGCTCTGAGTTTACAGTGCTTCCTGAGCCGCATCTAGGCAGAGCTGACTATGGTGCCGCTTCTTCTTTCATTAGCCTAACACTGTTTTAGAAGCAGTCAATTCCTTCTGACATTGCCAGAACTAAGATATGGTTCAAGTACAGAGTATTTGCTTCACCTTGAAAATCCAGGCCCTTCCCCTCAGACCTTCAAACACTGACTCAGAAAGATAGTTTTGACAAATTTTGTGCCACTTTAAATCCTCTTCCGAATTACTACAAAATGCCAGCAAGACAATAACGACTTCTCCCTGCTACCTCTGATAAAACATGTTTTGAATCTTTTAGATCCTTGCACACATCAGCATAAAACAACATTCTGCTTAAAAACAAACTCTGCAAATGTACTTTCTGGTACAAAACTCAGCCTTCCCATGATCAACACTGGCCATTTAATTTATGCCAAAGAGTCCGAAGCTTTGCTTTGCCACAGACTTTTTCCTCTCGTTTCACGTCTACGTGCAAAGTATCTTGTTAAATCAGCACTTCACATTCTTTATTATAGCTGTACCTGAAAGTTCATACAATTCTGTCTCCCTGGAGCAGAATCTGCCCTAACATTTGCAGACTCTCCAGAGACAAGCATTGTCAGCACTTAGCAAATCTTTCAAGTAGTGATAATCACAGTAAAAATTAGTAACACTGCCACTTGTGTACAATAAGAAACATCTTCTGGAGTCAGATTTTGAAATGAAAGGCCCTTGGGCTCCCCAATAACACAGCCCTCTCCAAATTGTTGACTACTGCTAATGACACCTAATTCTGTACAACCTGAAGGGCTGCAGTTGTTAACAGTTATGTGTAAAATAACAGACTGTACCAGATGCAAAATCTACAGGAGCATTCTTGACATCCAAATACACCAGCAACTCTTTAACTGTATAAACCATGTGCATCACATCCCACTTCTAATAATTGTTTTACCATTGGTATGTTGGTATTGACAACAGGTTTGTTAAGAAAAGGAGATACCACCTCATACTCTTCACTTAATGACTGTTGAGACAAGTAAGAATACAAACATTAAGCCTGCTCAAAATAATGCTACGCTTTAATCATTCAGTGCCCAGCTAAACCACGTCCACCTGAATCTGTCAGAAAAGAAGCTGTAGAAAGAAACTGTAAGCCAAACCTACAACCAATTTATTAACACTGTGATTAAAAGGCAGGCTCCTTACATTTAGGGAGCGAGTGAGAAAACTGAGCAGTTGGCTACATTTGTGCTAACAAACCCACGACTAGAAAAGCATGAGGCATTTCTAAAGGGAGGCAGAAGAGACAGCAGACAGCAGAGAAGTGCCAGCAGGATAATGAGGGAGCAAGGCCAGTTACTCCTGAAGAAAATCACTTTGTTTTCTTCACATAGGCCTCTCTGCCAGCAGTAGGTACTACGTATCTACTCCCCCCTTCGTTAGTAGAACAACTACAGAGAGACACGGCACTGGGTCACTACCGGGGTGTGTAGGGTAAAGCCTTGGAGTGCTCCACAGGAGGAGCTTCATGACTGCTGAGGGCGGGAGGGAGGCTCAGTACAATGGCAGCAGAAGGGAAGGTTAGACTGCAAGGTTTGGAAAACTCTTTCGACAAAGGTGAGAAACACACAATTAAATTAAGACTAAAACACAGCAAGAAAGGAAACAAAACATAAACATACTCTAGAACATGCTTTTTTTATTTCTTTTTTTTTTTTTCCTTTTTCTTTTTTTTTTGGTGGAGTAGATGGAGAAGAGGAAAGAGGGAGCGGTTTGCCCAATCAGAGCTGATTTTTTGCTTGCAATGTGAAGGGCAGATTCCTTAATGGCCAAAATGAAAATGCCAATGGAATGGCAACACATAATTCCCACTCTACGGGTTGCACTACACATTTTCATCTTGGCAAGAAATGTGAGGTAGCTCAGAAACAACAATCCCAGAGTATATTTAGCTACTAAAGCTGTGGCACACAAATGTCACATTCCCATGAGTCAACCCTTTTAAAGAACCCCCTCTTCACGCCCCCACAGATATTCCCCAAGATGTCTGCACTGAATTAAAAGTGAAGCATATGGATGGATGTGACATCATCAAAGCACCCGTGTTACAGAAAAAAAAGCAGCAAGTGGATTCTGTACAATTAGTACAATCAGAAAGAAGTCGTTTGTGAGTACAGGAAAAGAAAGAAAACACTGTCCAAAGGATTAGACACAACCAATGAAGAACACCACAAAGCACCTTGCAAAACAAAGAGGAAATGTTAAAAAGAAAAAAAAAGAGAATTTTTTTTCTCTGTGAACATGAGAAAATAAAAGAAATCACAGCAAAAGTGAAAACAAAATCTTGATAAAAGGATAGTAAGCTTAACATTTTCTGATTTAATTTTGTGCAAGAACTCTTTCCTTTGCCCTTTTAAAACAACAAATCAATAGTGATTTTACAGCCAACTGGCTTTGACCGGGCAAGGCAAGGAGTAACAACACACAGGTAGATGGTAATGGTAAACAACCATGCGGTCACCTCTGCCGCCATTGTTTTGATTGTGTGTAGACTGCTTCCAGCTTCGTCAATATTCATAATTAGGCACCAAAGAATGCATGATATTTAAATGACCCTGTCAAGTGCTCATAAAGCTCTTTGGTAACCATCACTCCCTGAAGAGGGAACTATTGAATGTAAGCCACCCCATCAGTCAGTGAATTGAAGTGAAAATTATTCAAATCCAACAGCTATACATTTATTAATATTTTCACTGCATGCTCCTCTGAAGGCTGCTAGTGGCATACAAGCCACTTTTAAGAGCTAGCTTTCCACTTACTAAGAACTGCTTTGCAAAAGATTTGTAAAGAACAGATCCACACATAACAAATAGTGGCATTAAAATGCATACACATCTCTGCATGCATTCCTCTGTGTATATAAAGGGCAGATCTTTTACTACTGGTGATTTCTGACCTAGCTTCCCTGACTGATGCCAGCAGAAGAGCTGGGTTCAAGGATCTTTTCCTTCCTTCCTCTGAAATCTGCTTAATGACATCCCCTGTTCTCAGGGAAAAAACACCACTTTTTTCACCACTTACTTTCAGAAGATGGAACACTGTTTTCTAAGAAATGTCCTCTCACCGTAAGAAGTCTGAATACAAGGTGTTACCAAGTGACTGGACAGAAAAAGAAAAAAACCCTTATTCTTTTGGCTGTCAGCACTGTCACTGATTTATGGCTCAGATAAAAAGGAGTGATAGGCAGATCACATGCCATCTTTAGAAGGGCATGCAGGTTTATCTGCTTTCTCTCCTTTACATACCTAATACCCAGAAATAACTGTTTCTAAATTGCCCTTCTGCAGGTGAAGAGCAAGGGCTGAGGAATAGAGTTCAGATTCAAAAAATTAGGATGATATCTCAAACTGAGCTTAAGTAGGAATTTGGAATCTGACTTTTTGTCTTCAGCACCCCCAGCTGCTTGCCCCCTACATTATGGTTTTGAGTTGGAGTAATGGAGCTGCCTGAAATTCTTCTGGAGAGGTTCTGCAGCTTGCAGAGGAGCTCTGTGCTTACCTCACAGGTAAGTCTAATGAAGTTCAGAAATTAACTTTTTTTTTGTCTTTAGATTTGCAATTAATCTCCCAAAATGTCTACAGGATCAAGCTCAGAAAAAAAAATCTGGGAACTGTAGCCACTTCTAAATCCCAGCTGAAGGAAAAAGAGTAAATGGGAGTTGCTTCCCTTTTTACAGCAAAAGCTAATTGCTGGAAGGTGGGAGACAAGTTGTATATATATATATGTATATATATACAATATATACAATACACATCTTTGACCTGGGGGAATTCAGATCTTCATATTCCATTTCCTGCTATCAAGCCTAAAAGCCAAGGCTACTAGATTAATTGTCACCATGGCATCTCAGGAAATTTTCCTGCATCTTCTGTCTCATTTGGCCAGGCTTGTTGGCTGGAAAACCACTTCAGGCTTTGTCTCTGGTGGATCAGCCAGGTGACACACACTGCCCCTATGGCCAGGAGCTCTGACGGCTCTTTCATGAGAGTTCAATGAGAAATCTGGGATATCCCAGGACTGTGGGAGACATCATGTGTCTGGGGTTGCTGTGAATGCCAGGCACTGAGTTTACAGTCCAGACCACCACCAGCTGTTCGTGCAGCTCTGCTGAAAACTGTTTTGCAATGTTAAAGTGCTCATTACCCCCTGCTGAAAGTCTCCACAGTGAACGCAGAGAATTCAAGACTCGGTGGGTCAGACAGAGTGGAAGGAATATGATTTAGTAACCTACTGGTGTGGGCAGACAATTCAGAGCAGTAGGTCTGGCATGCTAGTAGCTTCTCCAGGAACAGCTGATGCTTTTGTCTAATGAGTTTTTCATGTAAAATGCATGAACAATAGAGACTGGAATCCACATTTCAATTAATATTTTAAGTGTTTTTTATAAAGTATTCATAGTAGAAAGGCCTGAAGCTCATGCGTGTTCCTGCCCCTGGTGAGCGCCCTACCACTCAGCAACTGAGTTTTGCTTATACCCATCCTCCTTCTGGCCTATTGAGTACTTAATTAGTCCATACAGAGTGAAACATCTTCAACAGAGAAGAGATTGAAAGAAGAGATCTAAGAACACCCTGGAGAAGAATAACAAGGACTCAAATCTCTCTAGGCAGAGGAGATATTTGAACCTAAGCCCCCTATTTACAAAGGAACCATTTTAACCTTGTTCAGATACAGATTGAAAGCAGCAGGAAGAATGATGGAGGGCCATAACGGAATGATAAGACACTACCATCCTCACTCAGGAGAAAAGCTACTCCTTCCCTAACAGGTTCAAGTGCCAATTTTAGGCAATTCTCTGCCTAATTCTCTGTACGCATAGCAAAGAAGGACTAGAGGTCAAATGACAGGGCTGTCCCTTGTCTCAGGCACAAGCATGCTTCAGCACAGGGCTGAACATGGTGAAACACCACCTAAACCAAAACACCTTTCGGTGCTTTAAAAATGCATCAGAGAAACTCTCCACCAGGAATCACCCAAGTATCTTTTGAAATACGCTAACGATCTCTGCAGCCCCCATTCTCAAAGGCATTTGATGATCAGGTCCAGTGGTAGGACCAGTGTCAGCGCAACTCGAACGGTTAAACTAGCACAAACCTCAGAGCTTCAATACCTCTGTCTGCCAGTGAGAGACAGAAGTAATAAGAAATTAGCTGAGACCTGCTGTGCTGCCCTGGGAATTCAGACAAAAAGGCAATATAAAAGTACACTGTTAAGAAAAATGGAAAGCCACGGATCTCCCTTTGTCAGACAATGGGGAAGATCAAGTTTAAAGAGAGCTAAATCCCCACTGTTTCCCTCCTTCCCATGCACATGCACAATACACACGGCAAAGGCATACACTTCTATTTGTTTTGTGTGGTTTCCTCAGGCAGTGAATTATCTAGGACTGAGTCTGAGATTGGCTGTTTAGTTTCAGGCTTTACGATAAGCTTTTAATTATAGCACAGGAGTTTTATTACATGTTGCTCTGAGCCAGCTGGAAGCAGTTACACTTCAGTCCTCCCCCCCTCCCTCCTCACCACAGGAAGTCATTTCCAAGGCCTTACCCTTCTTGTCTTGATGATTATGGGATGAAACTGCCACATATGGATCTGTATTTTCAGATGAACCAAGCGGATCCTTCCAATCCAGCATGCGTCCCCTAGCATCATAACCCTGTCGAGCCCGAGAGTCGGAAGAGGTGGTGCTTGGAACTAGTGAACTGGAGTGTCCTGTTTACATTATAAATACAGGTAGGGAAGACAAGTCTCATTAGTCACTTACCATGCTACCTCACGCTCAGGAGCACAAGCTTTGCTCTTCTCCATAGGCGAACCTCTTAGGCTGAGCAAGGCTTTGAAAGCCTTGCAAAGCAATTGCCCAAAGCAAACACAGAATTTGGACCTTCTAGACCACTCAGTCAGACGGTGTTAATGGCTGCACGCATGTGGTTGGCAGCAGCTCAGTTCACAGTTGTGTGTTTTTGCCCAACAGTGTTAAACACATGAGAAGCAGCACGAGGAGACGCTTCGTCTTAGTCAAACGTCCTTTGGCTGGAACCTGCACATGAGCCTGACCATTGTCAAAGCGTCAGTCCATACTGTCTGCTACTGGCTTAAGTTGAAAAGCAATTTCAAAGACAATTTAAGCATTAAAATGGAACAACTTCTAGCACCGCCAAAACTGAAGGGGAATGCCAGAAGAGCTACAACATGATGATGTCGGTTGCCCTCTGCCTCACGTCCCCAAGTGAATGAGACGCTGCCCAGAACCAGCGTGCTGGTGCTGGGGCATCAGCCCCTGGGTGGGGATGGGAAACGTGCTGGGCTCACACTCGCTTGCACCATCACCACCAGTTTTGTCTGAGCTGGCGGTCTACAATGGATCTGAGACATGGACCACTAGCACGAAGCTGCACATCATTTCTGCTCAAATTAACAGTGAAGACAAGGTTTACTATGTGAACCTGGCCAAGAACCCATTAACTGCCACAGCCTCCAAATCACACTTGGCTGGTAGACCTCTTTGGAGAGAGATGTGGTGTTGCTTGCTCGCTCCAGGCCTCTTCGAATGCTTGCATGCCCCTTTTGAAGGAGAAAAGTTTAGGACGTGATCCACTTTGTGTTTGTCCCACAAGCTACTGGAGATCGGCACAGACCTCTTGACTGGAAGAGAGGATTACAGCCCTGCTCCACTGAGTTTTACAGCTGCTCTAGACATTGTCACTGCCATCCTGAATACGACTGAGTAACTCCTCACTGGTTGAATACACCCCAACAAACAGCACACTCACAGGACGTATTCTGCTGGAAACACCACACAATTTTAGCAGTGGTTTGGCTCTGGCATAAATATGTTTGCAGATATGTACGTCCTTTGCAGCTCGATTCTGAGAACAAGGTGAGCACCCAAAATGCAGTATGCTTGGAGTCTATGGTCTCCAAATGATGCCTCCAACCTGGATGTGCCAGTGGCTCGGCTGCTCCATGGCTCCTGGGAAATTGGGCACCGAAACTCCATCCACACCACATTTTGACCCTAAAAATCACACATTTCTTAAAGTTCACCATATGCACCAAAATGACTTATTTTCAGCAGGACTCAAAGCGCTCTGGGCCTTGATGTGGAGTAACTCCATCTCCCTTTACCTACTTTCCTGAAAGAGCCCATCAAAACAAGGACTTTTGAAACATGCTCAGACTTAAACTAGCAGAATCAGATTATTCAGACAGAATGGCAGATGATGCTTTCTTTTCAGTTACCACTGGACAGACCTACTAACAGCAGCCCCCCTTTCTCCTGCCTCCCTTTTTACAGCTTAGCAACCTAATTTTCCTTCCTTAGATGTGAGTCTCCCTTGGGGAAGGGGCCAGTCACCAGGCTACAGGCTGCTCTAGCAGTGACTTTCTCCCCTCCTTCTTGTAAGGAATTTGAGACTCACTAGGGCAGAGGCATAGCAACACAAGGAGCGCAGATTTGGAGCCTCATGGTGAAAGCACAGAGCTGGGTGTGAGCACACTGTGCTTCCTTATTTTTAACAGTCACTGGATACACATAAAGCTTCAACAAGCTGTACCTTGAAAAGGTTGCTTTAGGTAGCTTCTCAGTCAGTGCTTTGGCCGTTCTGGCCCCTGCTCTCATAAGCATAGGTCTCTGCAAGTACACAGAGAGCTGATGCACCTAAGGTTCCCAACTGCCCTCTAGCCATCAGAAATCTAAAAGATGACCACCGATATACCCAAGCCTTTTGATGCACCCATGTGCTTCATTTTATCTAGGCCTTTTAACAGCTTTACAAGGTTGAAATATTGATGAAACCAGCAAAAAAGCTGCAGCTTCTGTTAAGATGCTGCTATGATTTAAAGAAATTCTGCTGAATATTAATGATCTTTGAGGGGAAGAAAATGCCTGTGCTCTTCTGCATATTTTTGAAGAGCACTTTTGATTTACTGCACAGGATTGCATGTGGCAGCACTTTGGACTGTATTTTGCACAGGATATGGACAGAACTATCTCCTGTAACTAGTATGCTTTGCAGGGAAAGTTGGTCAGATTTAGCATTCTCACCACGGAGCCAACCTTCAGATACGACTGCTAATATTTGACACAATTAATTGAGCACTGGACCTCAGGCTGAAGGCTTATGCTTATAAGGGCACTGTATTTTTATTTCTCATGGTAGGAAGTATGGTATCCCCCAGCCATCTTTCTTTAACATGGTGAATTAGAGGCTGTATTTTGTTCAAGACAGAGCTTTTAATGTTGCTTAAATATGAAAGAGAAACCAAACATTATCCGCTTCTCTAGAAGGTTCCCATAAGCCACAGCATGGCTAGAAGCACTAGAAACACACAGTTAGATGGATGATGGACTCCGACCCAGACTTGCTGTCTGCTCCACAGCAGTTCTGCAACAGGGCTGCCTGTTTCCAAGAGGACAGGTAGAGGCCCAGTGGCCGAAAACATGTGCTCTCTTGAAGAAATAATATGCTGGAGCACGAAAGCTTTCACTTCTATATAATTTTATGCTTGTCAATTCCAGTGCTCATCCCCAAGAAACAAGAGGAACAATGGGACAGAACAGACCATAAAATGGAAGTTATGAGATTTCCATGTCTTCTCTTCCCTAGGGACTAAACCACAGTGCCAGTATTCATGGGGTTCCAGTCTCCAAGTTAATACCCCATTCAACAACCACAATAATGTGTACAATATTTGTTCAGCCTACAAATAGTGCTGCACTCAGCATAAGAAAGCAATTAGTCAAAGCTTGATAAGGAGGTAGAAGAGAAGAAAATCTTGCTAAGTAGCAATCATATTTTATGCCTGTCTTTGATAAGCATTTATATGCCTGTATCTCTGTCCAGACACTTTCATTTTAGGTGTGTTTAAAGTGACAACTTTAAGGAAAAGCTGTAAGTATGGTTAAAGAAATACTTTTCTTAATACAGTAATCTAGAGGAAATATATGCCTAAGGGACACATTTTCTGGAAAAAAAAAAAAGAAAATTCCTCAACCATATGCTGCAAATACATGGAGAACTTCTTGGAAATGGAAAGCTAAGGTTTTGTGAAGATACTAATGTGTACCAGATGGTAGTTAGGTAGAGAAGGGTTTCACACAGTCGTGAGAAATCAGTCTATTTGCTCTGTTACTAATATGCTAGTCTAGTACACACTGACAAACAATCCTCCACATGTAATTGACATAAACTTTCTTCCATTTGGTGGAAGCAGGGCAGGAGCAGATTAACCTTAATAACCTACCCCACTCGTGTTAGAGCTGTATTCTGCAAACACTTACTACTGTGCAGTGGCTACCCTACCAGATACCATAAGCAGTATCACTGTGTCTTGTAAGTTGCTGAATAGTCAGTCCCGCCGGGTGAATTTCACCTCTGAGCTGAGTGGCACCACAAATGTATGAGCTAGTTAAGTTTCTCTCATAAACAGAGAAAAGACTGAAGTGGCAGGCAACCTACTCCTGTCCCTTTCACACACAGGCATTATTAAACCTTTACACTGTGCTGTATCGTTTGCAACACGTAGTGGGTCTTTTTTTCTCATCACACCATTTTTACCACTCTGACTGTGTAAATAGGCTTTGCTGCAATTTAAAGAGGCTTTAGTGTATCTGAGACATGGCTAGTACCTCTATGTTAGCATTGGCTAGATTTTCATACATCTAAACATCTAAACATCTAAAAACCACATTTCTGCCATTGTTTTAAAACTGTCCATCTGAATAACTGCATAGTGCTTTTCAAACTTCTTTTTTTAAAGCAAACATGCAAAATTCAAAATAGACACACTTAAAAAAAATCTGTTTTAGGGTCCTTCCATTATTTGCAAAAACTTTTCATTTGGAGTGCTATAATCAAGTAATAGGACCAGAGTAAAAGCACTTAGTGTCTACTGGCATGGATAATGATTCAGAAGGGCTGCACTTCTGTAACCACAGCTTGTTGTGAAGTGCACTTGTAAAATATAAGGAGATTTTTTCAGCTTTAAAACAAAGACAGGGATTCAATACGTATTTGATAGTTACTCTAATATGCACAAGTCATTAGGATCTCAGAGGTTAAGATGTCCACACACTATCCTATTAACAGCTATAGCAACCTAATTAGACAATTAGAGGGAAAGGCTAAATCAATACTACAGAGGGAGAAAGGAATATGGCTAGGGGGTAAGATAAGGGCCCAATTCACTAAGAATTGATGTTTCCAAAGGTAATTGAAGCTGCTTACAATTTTGTGGAGGAATCTAAGCTAATCTCTTTGTTTAAATATGTCTCTTCCATCATTCCTCTCTGACCTTCTGCAGCAGATCTTCAGCCTGTCTTCCCCTTGGGTGTTAAAAGGCATGTACTTGAACAGTAACCTGTGTGGACTTTGTGCGTTGTTACTTGTTTACAACTGATCATGTGAGACTGCCCCAGAAAACGGAGCCCATATGCCAGAGTCAGTAGGAGGCTGATGTCAGGAATACAAAGATTAAGGGTTCAATTCTTCTTTCATTTACACTGCTACAGATTGGCAGTAAGTCCACCAAAATGAGCTGATTTATAGTGGTGTAAATCAGCTGAGAAGGGTAAGCAGGCTGTAAGACTTCTTTTGCATCTGGAGTTTCAGATGCGTTTGAATATATTTAACCCACCAAAACCAACCTGAGCATTCACTTGACTAACATCTTGGTATATCCCAATGTTCTGAGGTTTAATCTGTTATGAAATACTATTCAGTTACACATTTGACCATATTCAATAACACTAAAATGCACCATTTATAAAATTTTAGTTTTCTCAAGAAAAAAATTACTCAGAGCAGACATAACATTTAGGAAACATGAGCATGTTTACTGATACTGGTTCACTGCCTAGTGCCGGAATGTTTTACACTCCTCTTGAGGAAGATCGACAGAGGTGACTAGCAATTTTCCTTTAGCATTTTGCCCTGATATGTGAAAAGAAAGACTAACTGCAGTAATATCAGCAAGGGTATTTCAGCTGAACCCATAAAAGGAAGAGCTGTCTTGCCTAGTGACCATGTATCAGGATCTACCTGAGAAGCGACGATGAAATCATCTGTGAAAGACGGCATGAATGGGAACGAACATTCATGTTGGGTCAGCATTTTTCTCTCACATTTGGCAGTAGGATCCTATTTTAGGAGCTGGGTTCATTCATGAAGTCTATCACTGGGCTTGACATGCAAGGATAGTAACCTATACTCCCCTGGGACTACAGCTTTTTCTTCACTTTGACACTCACTTGAACCACTTTTCTGCTTTCTTGGTCGGATTAAAATACCAGCTTTGGCTGAAGTCCCTACTAATATGGTAGCTGATGGGATCCAGAACCATAGCCTACAGCTATAACTGTGCAGCCTCTGAACACACCTAGTAGCAGGAATCCTAAGACATTTCTCACACATTTGCAGTATGCCCAAGGCCATTTTCTTTTTCTTTAGATTCAGCAGTATGGATTTTATTATTACTTATTCTTTAATTACTGCTCTGTGCATTGGATATATACCAATTTTCAGCTGAAAGAAAGCTCAAGCTGCATACGCAGATGAAACCATCAGTCCTCCATGCATTACAAAGCCTCAACTTGTTTTAATTTTGTATATTTCCCTCATTGGTTTTCATTATCATACTTGCAAACAAGTTTCACCTGCACATTGTCCATTTTCTGGTAATGAATAACATGGCAAATTTTATTTATTTATTTATTTATTTAAATGCTGAACAGTATTAATGTGCCTCCAGTTATTTATATTCTGCTTTACTGTGCTGTCATTGGTTCTGTTTGTATCCACATATTTTGCAGGCACGAGATGAAGGGATCAATCTAATGTGCATCACCACAACTGCAAACTAACCTACCTCTAGCTGCATTCAGCCAAACATACCATAATTTTGCCCCAGCTCTGATGAACTGTTAGTCTTGCGCAGCCTGTAAGCAATTTCACAAGCACGTTCCCATCCCTCCAAATTTCCAAATGGAAATTGCCATTGAATTCACTGGGAACAATATCACACATCCTCTCAGCTTTTGAGTGCTTGTCTTTGTTCTGGATGTCTATAAAGAGAAGATACTGCAGTATAAGTCTAGGTTTGATTTTAAAGTGATTATTTATTCTGCAATAATTCCTCAAGAAGACACTTATTTTGCACTCCAAGTGCCACTGTAATCCACTTCCAAACATACAGAACAAAGTAATGCAAAGTATTGTGAGTGCAGATTAAGAGCTGCCTGGTGGGAAACTGCTACTCTAGGCTAGCAGAAATGCTCCTTCATCTGTGGTCATTTAATTTGCTGTGTGAATCTCCACTTTTATTTACAGACAAGGTACCATATGGGTATTATGGGTATTATGATACTGCAAGCATGGATGACATAAATGACTCTCTCTGGAAGTGACAGAAACCTTCAGGACTCAGGGCATAACCCAATCTCAACTGACACAGGTAGCAGTTAATTTTCCTTATGAGAAATCTTTCTATCACTCATGGACAGTTCTGCTCCTTTCCCTAAGTTATCGGTGACTAGCTGCTGTAGTAGTCATGACACCAGCCTGGACGACTCATGAGTGGGATGTGAACTATCTTGTTTTTCCTAGGGAACAGATAAGACGATGCATCACTGTATCCAAGTGTTCCTTTGTCTGAGTGTTCAGATGAAGCATGCTCTAAATCATGTCTGTTGGAGTGCCATTAAAATAGGCCATATCTGACTTTAATTCAATGGAGACAGTTTTGAGGGAGGACTAGGAAAGAGGGATTGCAAATCAAGAGGTATGACTTAATCCTACTTGTAATTAGTGAATCAGGCCCTCAAAAACAAGACAAAACAAATAAGAAAAAGTTAGTGGCTATTTGACTAGAGTAACTACTAGCTAACACAAGGATCCAGGGAGAATTTTTTAAAACACCCATAAACTGACCATACACTGTGTCGTAAGACATTTCATGATCAGGTGAAGCGGTTGAAATGTCTATAAACAAAATAAATTGGGAAGAAACATTAAATAAAACAAAAATATGAAAATACATAGAAGTTTAGTAAAAAGTGATTCCTCCAAAATGGATTTGCTGTCAGTAAATAATGAAACTACAAACTTCCTTACCATTCAGGGCTACGAAGGAATCTGAAAGACAAATAACAGGGGAAAAATCATTATTTCTGTCTCATTTTTTTCTGTTTAATAGTTTGCTGCTAGCAACCTTTTATGCTTCAGGTGATATCTCTATGTATGTGATTATTACCCTAAGGATCCAGGCAAAACTAATATTCAGACATACCTTTAAACAATGTCTGACTTTAAAAGTGTTCATGACCAGCCCTGTGCAAGCGATACCAAGAAGGAAGGCCAGTTTTCTCTCTGCCATGGCTTTCTTTGCAAGATCATGCCCTATTCTAACGCAAGTCACAACAAGTGATGCAGCCAGAATCATGAGTTGATGAGGACAAAACTCACATGATCCAAGACCACATAAAGTAATAAGATCAGTCAGCTTAGCAGGGAGTGAAATCTACCCTTGTGCAGTGTCAAGGTTCAATGCGTCATTCAGGGCTAAAGAGGGATTTAAGCAGGGTATTGGCTTTGTTGCTTACTGCACCGGAGCAGATCTCTCTCCATGAGCACAACTTGCTGTTTCTGAATCATTTCCTACCCTTCTTATATATGTAACTGATATCCGGTAGATTCCACTCCTGTCTAACCTATTTGCCCAAGGAGAGCAGAACTAAGCTGATGGCTCAAAAGGGCAAAGTTGTACCAACTGGGAACTGACCTGTTTTTGGTGCTATCCCATTTTACAGGCAGCACGGTAGGGACTGTGTGTACACCTCCTTCAAAAAAGACACAGCTTAAGTTACCCCACCTTAGTGCAGAGGCAGAGGGAGGTGTAACTGAGACAGGGCCCTGCAGAGGCTGAAATCCTTGTACTCCCACAAGCACAGTGATCACAATAAAAAATGACTCTTGAACAAGGATGAACAAGGCAAGAGAATGCTCTGGCTTTCTCCATAGAGGATGGACTGCACTGTTTCCCAGGGCACACTCTAGCCCTCTGTTATTTTGCTCCGTGTTCCAAAAGTAATGACTCTCTAATTACTTCCTCAGCTTCGGCAGTTTTTTTTGCATCTCCAGGCATCAGTGCAAATTGCACCACAAAGAATGTGATTCTTCATCTCATAAGTTTTATAAATAATAGTTGGGGCTCACAGTTAAACCAACCTTGGCAAGAACTTTTGGAATGACAACTGTCTTGAACGCAGCTGCTGGTGTTCCTGATGGCTCAAAAATCAGCATCCACGGTTTCTTTGCACACAGTGCAAGCTGGGCACTTAAGCACATCAGTGCAAAACGTAAATATTTAAAGACTGTGTTTAAGCTTCCAACTCATGCCGTCAGTACCTAAGGTTTACCATTAAAATTTCTTAGGTAGGATCAGTAGTGCCTGACCCATAACACTGCTACGTTTTCCAGCCTGTGTGTAAAATACACTAAGATTCACAACCACAGCAGTTTCCACTTCTTGATTGAGATCCAAAGCTGAAGATGTTTCATTGTCTCCCTGTTCTGCATGGGACTGTAGACCATCACAGTCTACACCAAGAAACCAAGCTTCTTCTGCACTTCTACATAAACAACCCAACCACCATGACTGATAAAGACAATGAACACCCAATTCATTATTTCATTGCTATAATCAATATTCTCTAGAACTGTGGTCTTCTCACTACATAACTGCTATGAAGACCTGTGTTTGTATAAATCACACCAATTGGGCTATTTAAACACATTTAAACAACAGTTCGTCTTCTGAACAACTGTTCCTCCTATGAACCTGCACCTTTAGCTGCAGTTACTGTCGCTGTTGTGGCTTACATTGCTATAAAAGAATGCCTGACAGGTAATGGAGATTTAAGGGAAAGATGCTGTTACACATGGTAAATAGAGGGTAAAAGCTTTGCTTACTTTGGCAGTCACCCAGGCCATCTGTATTGCCATGTTCTATGTCCTGCTCAAATGCCAGCCTAAATAATTGAAAGAAACATAACAGTATGAGTAACAACAGTCACAGGCACTATCAGAAAGAAATTATTGCATCTGCAACTGAAATAAAGATAGTCCATTACACTGGCTATTTCTTTGGAACTTCCCCACAAAGGCTAAAAAATTGCAAGATAGGCATTCAGATTATTTGTCATTGCTAAGTGATTCCTTGGCTTCTGTTGATGTTTTGTGTTTTTTTCTTCTCTGAAAATCCTCTGCATACCTTGTTGTCAAGGGAGGTAAACATTCATATCTTTTAAACAGTTAACTCAAAAAAAAAATGACATTGTCTCAAGCAATTGTGATCCTACCTTGACTTGTCCATACAGCAGGCAAGGGGCACCAATACTGAGCCATAAGAAGGAAGCTAACCTATTGGATAAGTACTGTGCTGGGGGAACACAATCTGCATTTTCAAAGTTATTTAGGTACTGCACTGGACAAGGTTGCAGAGCTTAAGGTCCAGATCACAGAGTGAATTCCACTGAAGTTAATGACCTGTATTGGTAAATACTTACAGGCTTTCCTAGCTGAAATGCCTAATTTAGGCTCCTAACTTCAGCCAGTGATTTTGGATAACTAGTGAAGCTGTTCTTCCAAGTTCCTGATACAGTAAAAGATGAGTGACAAGTGCCCTGTCACTCTTCAAGGCAAACTTCCAATACAAGCTCTTGTCTACATTAGTTAGGATCCTGCCATTGAGGCATAATTACCCTAATAGGCACCTAACTTCCAGTGCTATGTTCTTAAAACTCCTGCTCAACCGTCACCTACTCCAAGAGGGCACCTAACATCTCTGCCTCCTGTTGGCTAATTTAGAAGTTCACCAGACATCTGAACAGATGATCTGGATCTCCTTCCCAAGTGCTTTGCACTGGATGGAGAGCAACCTGCCTTGCTTGCCTGTGGACTGCACCACTGCAAACTGCACTGCCTCTGTCTCGATGGATTTACTGATAAATAGTAGAGCCACTTTTGAGAGTAAGGTACATAAGTCCCCTAAACCTTGTCATGGCAAGTGCAAAAAACTTCAAGCACTTCAAGAATGCCGAGAAAACCTCATATGCACACAGGTGCACTTTAACGTTATTCCACCAAACACGAGACAGAAACGGTCCCCGCTCTTGTAATAAAGCAAATATATATAGATATAGCTATAGTATCCACAATGGACAAGACAATTTGAATTGAAATGGCAAACTAAGAACATGAAACAAGCACAGGGATGATAACTCATTCATTATCTACTGAAGAACTGTACAGAAGTAGGGTTAAGCTGGGCTGGCTGTAGGTCTATTGAGGTTATGTGATGTTTGTGCTGCACTTATACCATTATCTGGAGGTTTAGCTGTACCTCAGAGTGGGCCAGCGTGAGCTGTGTTGGATGTGGCCAAGAAACGGGAAGTCTGCAGTGGATCTGCTTCCTGCAAGGAGCCTTAAGTAACCATACTTAAAAAAAGCCTCACAGACTTTCATTATTATAAAATAATTAAATTCTACTGTTAAGCAAGGGGAGATCCAGCACTTCTCTGAATCTACTTTAAGCTCTTACTGTGCTCTGTGATTCCTCTTAGTAATGCACAGTAAATTAGAAGGACTGGTTTTGTTTTCAGTGGACAAATTGCTTCAGTAATTTAATTTGGATTCTATTGCCTCTTTAATCAGCTGTGATGGCTCCAGTGTGGGCTGGTCCAGACGTAGCCATCCAGTTCCCTCTTTTCAACAACACGTGGGCCTTAGTACAGCTCTTTCATTTTCTTCTTCCTCCTCTTTCAGCATTTACCAATCAGCTGAGAGTTCACACCAAAAAAAATTGTGAGAAATTTCAGAGAATGCAAATAAGGTAGGAACAAACACTTCACACATTTTTCTTCCCTGAGAGCCCCACATTTCAAACAGCTCAGTCCAAGTCTGTCCGGCGCCACCGCCAGCGCTTCAGGGCCCGTCCAGCGAGTGCCATTACTCACTTAGCGCCAAGGACCAGCTGTGTGCACGTCCCGCTCTCCTTCACCCAGCCGCAGTAGGGGTCTCTGGATGCTATGCAGGCCCTTGAGAAAGAAGAGTAGAAGGAGGCATTCTTGAGTGCTCTTGCATTCCCCATGCCTGCAACACAGACTTCCAAGAAGAGGGCAAGTGCCACCACAAAGCACGTACTTTTTGCATTTGCCATGACGCTCACACCGCCCCAGGGGAACCTTGACGACACAGGTGGAGAAGGCAACATAAAGGGCGCTGCTGGGTTTGTCAAGCTGCATACCCACAATCCGCTTGTCTTCCACACCGTCGTAACTGCACCTGATTTGACGAAGTGAGATAAAGTCACAAATGAGTTCTGCTGGGAAACCAGATGAAAACCTTATGATTCCTCAATCTGAAACAAACAAACAACAACAACAACAAAAACAAAAAAAAGCAACACAAACAAAACTGGAAAAAGGGAGAACTGAACAAGCCAAAGGAAAAGAATACACAACAGCTATTAAAAACACTGACAGAAAGATGTATAAGCAAGTATTAAAAATGCGTTGGACAGGGGAAGTGGAGAGAGACTACACACCAGACAAGCCTTCTGAGGGCCCTTCAGTTTTTCTGTTTATTCTTCTCCAGCACTCAAAGTAGCTGAAATTTTTGCATGCTTATGACCCACTTCAAAGCCCCCTTAGGCATATTTGAGGAAGGCTTAAAATGTGGGAAATTTTCCTCAGAGAGTAGCTTGCTGGTTGGTGAGTTATTTGGAGAGGAATCAGTTTTTTTATAGGATTAGAAAATTAATCTTCCTTTACAGAATTTCGCTTTTAATTATCCATCAGCTGTTGCACAGGATGGGCTATTTTTTACACTTACTGAATAAAAAATATTTAATTTCAGTGTAGAGACTGACAACCAGACATCCCCCCCCAACAATTTAAAATGACTCAGAAAACTTGGCTTCTCTAACCACTTCCCTTTTCATGGGACAACTTGCTCTCTGGGAAATCAGAAGTGTCAAAAGTCGTCCATACACGAGTAGAACGAATCAGATACACACTTTTCAGGATTGTAAACGTTCATCTCCTCCAGGAAAAGGCTGTCATTTAGGAAACCACTGTTTCCTGTCCGTGCCAAGAACTTCAAGATGATTCCCTTTTCTGATCCCAAGAAAACCACAGTATAGTTCTGATATGGCCCAGCAGCAGAGTCGACAGCAATTTTGGTCAGGCGGTATCTAGAATAACAATACAGCATTTTGCATCATGTGGATTAGATTGCTGTTTATTTTATCACTTTTTCCACTTCAAATAACTGTGCGATAGCCTTTGAGCAACCATATAACATATTTAAACACTTTTTCTAGCTGAATAACCCTGTAAGTCAACACAGACTGTACCAGTTTGGCTCCCCAAATGGTAGGGAATTTCCATGTGTTTGTGTGCTTATCCAGATGTCAAATAGTTAGCAGACATGTCTGCAGCAGCAAACCTCAAGCAGAAGGCTGAAGGGCTGTTAATAGTCTGAGACAATTTAGGAATTATCTTTCCAAACAAAATCAAAGTACTAGCCTGATGGCTTCTACAGGCAGGGAAAGAAAATCAGCACAGTGATTTTTTTTTTTAATTTCAAGATTACTCACATTAAAAGCAGCAATAATGATAACAGATCTACATTCAACTTTTTGGCAGGAAAAGCTGTGCTAGTACGATGCTGAGAAGCTAAGTATCATTTTATCTGATGAAAAATAATCATATAACAACTACCAAGTGAGCTCAGTACTGAGACAGTACCGAATTATGGGATCACACAATTTATTGAAAATGAGTACTGGTGATTTGGTACTAGATATCTGGTACTGGCGATCAAAGGAAAGCACTCGGCAGAGCTTGCTGCTCTCATCTTTGGTTGGAGGTATGTAACTAGAATGCAGCAGGGCAATATTGCTGGGCTTGAAACCACCAGGCCTTTGTAAACCCCACTTTAGTACCAGGGTCTTCAACACCTCCTCAGGAGCATGGTTTACTGTGACCTCATGACAACTCACATCTCATCTTTGCACCAGCTGTCCATACAGCATTAAGCTTAGGGTCTCTGTTTTAATCTCAAGGCACACCAGTCCTGAGACATCTGCTCCCAATTGAGGCCCCTGACATAATGTAACTGGAAGCTAAAGATGACCCACTGGGAAGTAGCTTGTCCAGGACTAGCCTAAGATTGAGACCTAATGTCCCCATGAGCCAGGGATCATCAGGTGTCATCATTTTTTGCCCCAAGTCCAAAGTGAGCATCCTTTGGCCTGGCATAAGCACCTGACAGAACACACATTTCTAAAACTAAGTCAAACCCTTCCAGAGCTAAATACTACTCAGCACAAAACACTACCCTTGTACAGAGGAAGAGAGGATAATACAGCAAAAGTTAGTCACATTATTCCATTCAGAACTGGAGGGTAGATAAGTAGTATGGTGACCACAGCATGACACAAGAGAGTAGGAACATATTTTCAGGGGAAGGGTACGGTGTATTTGAGGCTTGTTGATTTACAAGTCTTTGTTCCAATCTCTTCTTTATTATTTTTCTCTTGTTGTCACAGAAAGGATACAGATTATGTGATTACTTCTGCCTGTACACTTCTGTAAACAGTTAAACATACCAGCACATATCACAACAGACATCTTCATATCCTGTGAACATATCCTGGCAAGCATGTTTGCATCCTGTATACATATCCCTAGGCTATCTGTTGATCCTTGCCCAAAGTTTTCTACAGAGCTGTCTCAGACACTGACCCATAAGCCAAGAGGCAGGTCAGCCTTCCCTGCACTGCATTTCCTCCAAGATCCGGTTTCAGCACAGCACGGTTGGAAAGAAATGAGTTTTCTTCCTATCTTGGAAGCTGCATAGGGAGTTCTACAGCATCTGCTCAGCACTGCCATCTTTCCTACTGGAGTCGTGCCCAGCACACCAGGGATGTTTACAGAATTTGAGAATACTGTAAGAAAGATTATTAGCACAACCTGACAGCATGCTACAGTGAGGGAGAGTCCATTTGGAGGTACTTACCTGACCATCGTTCTCAGAAACCAGGGTCGATTGACAATGGATGGTACGGCCTCATCCATCAGTGGATGTGTTTTGATAAAGTTCAGAGTATCATCTGGGAACTCATTAGAGGTTACATATTTTTCTAATGACGTAGAGCCGGCACAGCAACCAGGCCTAAATAAAACAAGAGGGCAAAGCCAGAACACTTATTTGATGCCTAAGTGCAAATGTCCTTTCAGTAACAGCTGTAACGACGCCCTCGGTGAAATTTGAAGTGCATTGCAAGGGTTTAAATGAAGGACTGAGAAGCCTGTTGGACTTGTTAGGCCCTCAGGAAAGCCCCAAACCCTGCTCTATCCTCCACTGCACTTCCACGTTGCCACCTAAAAGCACAAACACATTTCTTTAGCAGAAGTTTGACATGCACAGCTAGTACTTCATCCGCTCACATGGAACCTAATTACTGTATGTGTGTATTTGACTTAATGCTGTTCAGTGGCACAGATGCTTTCTGATCTGTAACTTGACTACCTGACTGTTTTTTCCTTGAATAAAAGAAGTCCCCAGCATACGGAGGGAAACTGTTTTTATAAAAGTTTCAGTACTGTCTAGTAGAAAGAGGACTATTGAAGAAGCCAACTCAGCAAGCATCCATGTGAGCATTGGTTTTACCCTTCTTTCAGTTTGCATTGGAGGGCTTAAGTGTTGTAGAACATGCAGGACTTTCACTGAGATGTTATCTAATAATTCTTGGACAATTTAAAGGCAAATCTACTCACTGTATTCCTAAAATCTACCCTCCTCCTCTAAGGTAACTTAACCTTCCTGCCTCACTAGGTAATCTCTACACCAGAAGCAGCATAATTCTTTGCATGTTATTAATGTTGTGTGGATTATTTTCTTGAACAAAAGGTTCATTTCATCCCATTTCCTGAACCTTTATGACTCTTCAGCCTTTGAGCCACCATGAGATGAGAAGATAAAAGATGGACCATCCACTCATCAACATGCTGCAGTGTCCAATCTTCATCTGATCTAAAGTCAGTAGGAGCCACTGACACCAACGGAGTAATGCCACCCTGAAGAAAATATAATGCTGGACCTATCATATCTACCACTCAGACTTACCTAAATATTCAAACCTTAGGTAACTAAATGTTATGTAGGAAGCTAACACAGGACTGGAAGGGACTAACTGGGTCAATGAATATACTCCTGCACAGCTGTGTAACGAACACTATGTACAGAGATTGTGTGCTCTGCCTCTCCAGACCCAAAATATTCTGTTTTGTAACTATATACAGAATCAGCAATAAAGGGAGAGAAGGAGAAATCAGAGGCATCACTGGTCTCCTAGGTCCTTGCAAGGGCACTGATTCGTTGGATGAAATTCTCTAGGAAGCAGCCTATGTCTTCTGGCACCGCAGTGCCTGGAGTTTCTGTGTGTCTAATCTGGATGTCCATTTTTTCCTAAATACTAATCACATGATTGGATTAATCCTGTTTTAATCTCAAAACTGGTTTAATTGAATAAACATAAAGCTGAGTAAACTGTCCTGTTCATCTCAGCAAAAAAGGGAAGCAAGGCCCCTGAACGGTTCCAGTATGTCTCTGAGAAATGTTAGGATCAATAGGAGCACTAACGTTTCTGCACCATGCTGAGATATCCAAACAAAAATGACCTTATTTCAAAGGCATCTTTTGCTTCTGTTATGAATTTCAACATGAATTGCAAGTAATGATTATTTCTATTAAGCAGATTGATGGCCAAACGTTATATGAAACACTGATTCAGTTTACATTATCTCCTACTGACTTAAAAGAAGCAGTACTATCCCATCTTCAGCATAACTGTCAGAATGCTACTGGATCATCTCACAGTGCAACTTTCTCTTCTCTTTTCCCACTGAAAAGATTTTTCTTTGTCCTTTTCCCTTGTCCCTGCCAATATTCTTTACATGAATATCACTCTCAAATAAATGACCTTGGAGCCCTCATGCAGCCTTACTCCAAGAAGGCAGCCCATCATGTCAGTGAGTTGCTGAAACACTGCAAAAAGGAGAAGAAAATCCAGGACCAGTGCAGGCTGGTGCCCTTCCAGGGCTCAGATTGAAATTAGACACAGAATTTATGAGATTTTCCAGGCACTTCCAGGTTCTTCTCCTGACTGACAACCTCAGAATAAACAGAGCATAGGGACAGTATACTTGGCAAGTCTCTAAAACATGATGGGGACAAATCTGGACTTATGTAGAAGCCTAGTTGCCACCGCAGAACTTTAGATTTTTTTAAAGTTATGAAGGATATCACAGACAATGCAAAACATATATTAAAGTGGTAGAGCTTGACTAAGATAAATGAACTTGCTCTACTTACATTTACATCATCTTCTTAGAGCAAAATACCACTGGTGTAAATGGCTTAACAAATGACTGTCAATAGCAACCTGCGCAAAATAGGTGCTTGTAGGAAATAAGAAGAGAGCGTAATAAGGGAGCTATGTGCAAACAGGAGGAAAGTGGAAGTGGGAAAAACAACTAGGAGGAATGAGGTAAAACAAATCTCAGTTTTCATTGAATGCTGCCCCCACTTCTCTTCCCCCACTATGCATCCTGTATGGCAAGTAAATTGTATGTTAACCCCAGATGAGCAAACCCCAGAACTAGCACAGGCTTTGCTATGAGATACATTCATTACCAAACCAATTTGCAGCAGGTAACTTGTACCACTATTCAACTGCCAGCTATTCTGACCAAGTGGGTGTGATGCTGGCCTGATTTATGTTACACAAATCTGGTTTATGTGAAAAAATTCTCAATTTCATACCTTCGCTCCAAATGCAATTTAACTCCTATTTCACTACTACCAAATTATCTTCATTTGTATCTGTAACTTACAAGGCTGTTCAAATTGTCAAAACTGCGTGTAGCAGCAGAACAATATCACTACACATGAAGCATACCTGGGTTTGGGCACTCGCTCGTCAGGAACCGGTGTCCATGTGGAATCTGGAGACTTTTGTTCTTTGAATCTCCCAGTAAATACATTGGCAATGTCAAGCATGTCATAGGCACAGACTGCAGAGCCAGGGATGCTGCAAAGTGACATTTCCCAGAAATTGTTACTCACTCTGCAGTTATGCATAAAATCTTGAGTGAAAAACATGCTGTATAGAAGTCTTCCTGTCACAGGCTACTCAATCCCGAACTTGTAACCTCTGAGTATTGACAGGAAAAACCAACCCCATGGAAAAGACTGAAATGTACCAATCAGCAGACAGCTCCTGCCAGCACAATTTGTTTCAAAGCCTCTATAGAAAGAAGTAATTGCAATATTCTTGAAGAGGGGAAAGAATCTGGGAAACTCTGTGTACCATTGGCAATGCATGAGGAGTAATAGCCAGTCTCATTTAGAGCTCATTATTTGGAAATTTAAGTTCTTGTAAGTCACAACATTTTCTCAGTAGGAATTCTCACAGTCCTTGTCATGCCTCAAAAATACACTGCAGACAGTTCAGAAGTTGGAGCTGATCAAACTGGAAGCATTCTGCACTGTGCCGTTGGCCCAGCATTTGCACATTATTACTCCAGCCTCTTACAGCCTCATCTCCAATGGAAAGAAGTTAACTATGCCCAGCAATTTACTTAACTCAATTACTCAATGAGGTGTAAAGAGCTTGTAGAAGCAAGTACAATCATATTTTTAGATGATGAAATTGTAAATTTCAACTCTTTGATTATTTGCACACAACCGCATGGTAGCATTGTCTGAACATAATTATATCCTTGCCTACGTACTTTCTGAAAGGCCTAGGGTTTTCCCATGGTCAGTCACTTGGAAGCATGAATTATTCATTTATCCACCTTTCATTTTTTTACACATGAACTACTGTATTCATGTCTGACTTTCACTGCTTGATTTTATCAGATAAATAGCATGAACCCAGCTGGCTGAGGCTTTCAATCCTGCTTTTAGCTTGTAGGTTATTACACACCAAAGAGAAAACATAGGAACTATAATACAGTTACAGAAAATAAAACTAAACTCATAAGGGTACATAAATTGATAGGAAAACAATTGCTTGAATATTAAAAGGTTCTGAAATGCTTATTAGAGAAGGAAACAACAAGTAGGGAGGTGGTATTAGTCTTACTTTCATCTCCACAGGCTGGGATTTTATATGGAAGGAAACTTACTTCAAAGCTTTATGTTAACGCAAGACTACAGAGCAAGAGTTTTAAAGCGAGGCAGCCACATGTATTTTGATGTAAGGGTTGGTTAGGGTGTATTTGGCTGCATGCAGGACCACATCCTAAGGCATTGCAAGTCCCATTCCAGATAGAAGGTTTTGCATGTTCCTGAATTAAGCACTAAAAAAACCCAACCCTAAAATCTTGAGGCTTACTCCACGCAACTAAACGCGCTGCCCTCATCACCTATCTCCACAATGATAGAGGGATCACTACAGTGAGAAAACTGCAGAAGCTTTTTCCATTGGGGATGGCAATTAGCAGGTCCACATTGTCATAAAACAATATGGATGGAGTACTGCGGGTTGCAGCCAAGCACTTTCTCACCCACTGACTACAACTCACCACCAGCTCCCACCCTGGGTGATCTCTGATTGGACTGAGGAATCTTTTCCAGCTCACTCTAGGGGGATGTTCTTGTTCCAGAGAGCAAAGACTTTTCATTTTAAAATTAAGTACTTAGGTTTTAAAACACAGAGTTTAAAGTAAAGGATTATTCATGACACACCACAGAAAATACTAGCAGAGTAGAAGGACATCTCAGTTTATAGATAATCTCAAGATACAGTCTATTTGCTGATGCTGATTCTCTGTTTACTTGTTTTTATTCAGACAGTTTGCAGAAAAAAGAGATCACCTTAATTTAAAACCGTGTTCCTTATTGGTGGTATAATTTTTCCATTGCAGTTCCTATTGTTTTGATGTCAAAAACAGTGATTAAACAGTAGAGAGCTGGGCTTACTCTCATTTGAAGTCAGCTCTGCGCATGACCTCACTAAGGTCAGGCTTTGACAAGAGGTGGCACGTGTACAGCAAAACCAGATGAATTTCGGCAATAAAATTCCCTTTTCAGCTCAAGCATTACTCTGTGAAACAGCAATATATTTTTTAATTAGACTGTTACTATTTTTTTTTTAACTTCTCCAGAAGACCTCAACGATTAGATGCACTTACTATTCTAATAACTTCTGGAGAAACATGTTATAATGTGCAATGGCAACAAATTTTTAACAGATGAACCAATTATTTTGGAAACCATGTTCATGGAAATATGAACAATGAAAACCGGGTGTTTGAAGAATGGCTCCTCTTATTGGTACCTGTTTGTTGTTACGGCTGAACTTCATCAAGGTTAGGACTCCTGATTGTACGTTCTGCAGCATGAAGTCATATTGATGTGGCCAGGAAAAGGAAGAGAGTTTTTGTTTAGCACGGCTCCTCCTTTCCCCCTTGCTCATGGAAACCTCTGGTAAGAGCATTATGGATGCAGCTCCCGAGGAGTAAAAAGCCAAAAGATTGGCTTGCAAAGTATGAAGTGTTCAAGACACCCCTCTGTGAGAATAAATGTGCAAAGCAGGAATTGACAAACAGTGAAGCTTTATTCAGCTCCACTGCCCTCCTCTCTCTAATCTGGAGACCTTCCTCTGCAGCCAGTAGGAAGGCTGAGGACCTTGGCTCTCCCAGGAGAAAATGCAAGAATTGGTAGAGATGCATGAAACAGAGGAAAGGAGGATGTAAACAGAATAGACCCAATCCTTTCTCTGCAAGAAAGGAAAATTGTATTTTGTCTTTGGAATAACATTCTGCAAGTTACACTCTGCAAAACTTCTTGGAGGCTGGTCTGAATTATTCTCATGTAAAGAAAATGTTCAAGGAAAGTGTCCAGATAATAAATGTTTGAAAGCTGCTCTAAATTACCAGATATAAAACGTAGTAAGCAACGGCAGGGTACCTTAAAATGAAACAAACTATCAGTAAGTGCCTGGTACATAATAATTACATTGTAGGAGCAATCACTTCTTGTAACTTTATAGAGTAAAAAGAAACTGCAATGAAAAGCAAAACATAAAGGAAACAAAAGGTTATTGCGCCTATTACCTATTATATGGAGTGGAGAAGGTTGCTAAAACAACATCCCGGCCATTGAAATGGATAACATCTGTAACTGCCTGCAGTATGTTGAAGTAGAAGTGTGAATCGCCAGGAACTGAGCAGTTCAAACGAGCCTTGAGAAAGGAAGTCCACTGTTTTTCCAGCACTCTCTGAGATCCTCCCATGTCATTTTTGCAAACTTGAGCCACCCTTGGGAAAACTACCTGGAAGGAGTAGAGCAAAAATAATTTAGAAAATGAAATGTTTGTTTGAACTTGAAGACGCTACAGGAATTCTGCTTTTAAAACATTTGAAATAACACAGCAAGGTGCTTAATTTAATCCCATGTTTCCATAATCTGTGACAAATAAGAAACAGAGAAAAATTCAGCTTTGGAACAGCGTGCAGTAAAAGATAAGGCTGTGGCATTTAATATACAGTCATAAATCCTTCAGGAGATCTGTTCTCAACCCATATAAAACTCATTTCCATACAGACTGCTTAGCTTTCTATTTCCCCAAACAAAAGCACATTTTATATTCACAGTCCCTGCAACCCACACTGCCTGCTCTGACTCTTGTATTTTCAGCACTTAAAAACTATGCAAATCTTGCTGGGCTTTTATTCCTGCCCTCCACCTTTGTGACCTTGGTCAGCTTTTCTGACTGCTTAGTCAGAACGCTATTGTGAAATTCGCAAAAATGGAGAAAGTGTTTAATTATTCTTTGAAGAATGGCAGAGCACAAAATTCCTATCCTTGTTTACTCCAATTAAGATCTCTTAAAGAAAAATATCTCCTTGCTTTAGAAGCCATTTTAAACAACCGCCCAGTATGCTGAACTAATTACATTTGTCTTGTGCTTTTTATGATTAGGAAAAGAGATTCCAGCATAAGTCACCATCATCAGAAACCACCCTGTATCCTTTCAAGACAGTGCAATGTTTCACTCCAACCCACCTTTTGGCTTAAGCAATATGAATCTTCTCAAAATGATGACCTTGTCATCATGATTTATGGTTCTCATTTCAAGGTCATTCCTAATAGCACTGGTCCAAGAATAGCATATGTTTTTCTCCTCCTGAATGTCACTAAGTCGTTCGAGGCAATGAATGTTTTTGCTCTTACCTTTCCCATGCTGTTGTACTCCACTGCTATTTCCCGGAAGAAGAAGTAAATATAATTGCCGTAGTCCACTGCCTGGACAAAGTATGGTTCTAGAAAAAAGACAAGACATCCTATCTGGGCACCACGTACAGTATATAGCATGTAAACACACTATGGGTGCAAAGAGAAGCCAAATTCCTTCACACTAAACATCAAAAATTAAATGCCCACATGAGGCAAGCTTGCTCGGTTGCCAGAACTGGCAGCAGCACCACCGCAGAGGAGCCACTGCCTGGGACACGCAGCACAGCTGGGGGCCAGCCTGTGGAAAATCCCGGCAAGGCAGCAAAGTGTTTGCCACTGCTGCGTCTGCCCTGCATGGTGGACAAGGAAAAGTGAAGAGGCAATATGTAATGGCATGCCTAAGGGCTCCAAACAGGGCTCTTTATGGCCTGCGGGCTGCGTGTGGAGGGAATAACAAGCCACATAACTGTTTCTGCCGATACGTGTCTGCAGCAACAAGCAAAGCGGGACAGTTAAAGTTGACACCTGGCAAAATATTTCTGCATGCAGAAAAAGCCTTCAAACTATGGCTTTGCTCTCTGTTAAAATCACTCCAAATGTTAACTATTCATAACGCCTACATAAAGCTAAACAGCACCGTTCTTAACAATGAGGGCATTTAGAGCACGCATTGCCTAATTCAATGGCAGCTGCACAGTACCTAGGAACTATAAAAGGAAGGCTTTGTGCAATATTCCCATAATTTTATTTTTCATTGATGAATCTTAATGTTTCAGGACAAGTTCTCCGTCCGTCACGAAGCCCTGACTGGTACCTAACAAACTCTGAGGGAAGGGATTAGTTCAAACACAGCCTGAGTACACTAAGTACATTGAGCCCTGCAAATTCCAGCCTTCACATCCAGCAGCTGTAAATTGATGATTTCAGCCTGGAAAGCTCTCTGGAATATATTCTCGTCTGCTATGCTCACAGTTTCTGTCAAGTCCACTAGCTTGGGGTTGGGAGAAGAGGAAAAGAGATAAACAGATCAGCTTAAGTAACGGGATGTCCTTTAGCTCCTTCTTTTTGCCAGAAACCATTGCTGAAATGAAATGACAGAGAGGTCTGTCAGAAATCCAAGGACTGTCATCAGAGATGCACCTTCTTTTCTTTCTTTCTTTCTTTCTTTCTTTCTTTCTTTCTTTCTTTCTTTCTTTCTTTCTTTCTTTCTTTCTTTCTTTCTTTCTTTCTTTCTTTCTTTCTTTCTTTCTTTCTTTCTTCCTTTCTCTCTTTCTTTCTTTCCTTTTCTTTTTTTTTTGCTTGTTCGTTTATCTACCTTTCAACCACTTTGAGTCATGTTTCACTGTCCGCAGAGTTGGGCTGTCTCCAAGGCTCCGGTATATGACTGCATCTATTGCAAGGAAGTCGGTCACTGTGGCGGAATACAGCTTTCCCTCTGGGGAGGAAGAAAAGAAGAAACAAAGTGAAAAATGTAATTACTTTCGCTCATGAATCAAATGAGAATCTCCTTTAGGAACACTGAAGTGAAAAAAATCCAACTAGGTATATGGGACTGAACACCAATTTTTAAAAGGAGGGATGTTGTGGGAGAAGAAACCTTATGAGGTAGTTCTTTACCAGTTTAGCTAAGGCATAAAAATCTACCCCATCCAATTTATCTGCAAATGCCTCTAGGTCAATGCTTATAAATTCTGCTTATGCATGTGAGCAAAATAAATATGGAGAAGCCTCAATAGAACTGTTAGTTTTAACCAGGAGGGCAAACCAGATGGGTCTTGGGGACAGCCAGCTAATTGACACTTATTCCAGTCTCTCTCTCTGTGAGTACTTCTGGGCCAAAGATCACTAGTTAAACATTAAATAATGTACAGGGAGCCCAGGCGAAGCAGGGATGCAAAGAGATGGAGGCAGATTGCCTATCTGTGTTTCTCTTCTAAAATGCATTTTAGGCATTTCCCACATGAATTATACATTGTTCTCTCTTAAAGAATGCTGGAGCACAAATGATAAGAAACAGCCTACAAAATGGCACCCTAAGAAAAGCCAAAAGATGCAAAACTATCTGGATGTAGAAGCACAAGCTATGACAATAGTTCAAATTGACACTTGTTTTCGGAACTGTTCACAGGTCATGATAACATGGAGCTGTCTTCACTTGTGAGACAGACCTTGGAACCATGGTGGATGGTAGAAGCACAAGCGCTGTAGCACACAGCGAGCAGCTTGTGTCTCTGTTGTGTCTACACAAAATCAGAACAGCCTGCATCTAGGTTGACAGAGATTATCTTGGGCCTTGAAGGCACTAATTGCATATGCACGACCAAACAGAGAGCCCCTTGTGATAGTAAGTTTCCCTTACTGCACCTACAGACAATGCTTAATTTCAGTTTGGGATTTAAAAATCATGACTGTTTATTACTTGCAGGATTGTAGTCTTTGTTCCGAACCCTGTAATTCTGATCATCATTTGGATATTTAAAAATGTGCTTTTTTTCTTTGCAAAACCAGAAAAAAGTTGCTAATAAAATCAGATACTAAAAACAATCTAAAATAGAATAAAAAGCTGAATTGTTTAGCTATGGATGTCTGAACTCATGTTAATACAATCACACATTTATTTTCTTTCCTGCCAAGTTCCTGAAGACCATGTGACTAATTACAATTCACACATATCAGCTAAAATAGCTACAAGCTGCAAGAAGAGCCATATTCTTGTAAGTGCACCCAGCAGACTCAGATGAGCTGGATTAGTGCCCTGAACTACTCTGAAACTGCTTTTTGCTGCACTATGAAAAATTATCATAGGGATCAATAAGTATGCCATATCAAACAGTGATTTTAGCAGACATATTCTGTAAGAATTTATTTGAACAGTATCATTTTTAGTCTGAATCGTCCCAAGAGATATCATTATTATTTCTATAAATATATTTTTATTTCCAAATAATGTGATGACTTCTTCAGTGACAGAGTGGGACTTGTCTGACTTCAGCTGCATGTAGGTAAATGTTTACATTAAATTGGTCATAAATGCCTTCTCTGGCCAGTGTGGTGAATAAGGCATGTCTGAGAGGTGACTCACACTGCCCTAAAGACAGGAATCTACGACCTTTGGGATGAATCTTTCTCTGAAGGTGTCTCTCTCTTTTTGTGGTTTATGAATTACCTGCTACAATCAGAGAATTTCTACTTTATGATCTTTTAACTGTAATCAAGAAATTACATAGTATCACCATCATCATGACTATTGTTATTTTGAAACAAGAAGACCCATTGATATACATACAAGGAGCAAAAATATTTTTTGCAGTCTGCTATAAAATCTCTCCTTTGTAAAGCAGATCATGCCAGCTCAACACAGGAGTGGCTAATATACCACTTTGGCGGCACACATGGTCTTTAGTTAAGAGTGGGTGGAATACATACAAACTCCTACACTTTCAGAGGCATTGCTAAAGTATTTCCTTGTTAGTACCCAGGCCCTGCTTTCAGCACACCTGTTGAAGAGGATTGACATTATCATGGGTGGCTTCTGCATCATCTTTACCACCTATTTTACAGCCAAATCTCAGAAAAGATCAGCAGGGTTCACTCTAAGAGAAGTTCAATATAGAAACAATTTAATCAGGAATTCACTAAGAGAGACACCAAAATACCATTTCACAATCAACAGCCCAAACTAACCCCATTTATAAGCACTCACTATTTTACCTGCTGTAGTAGAAATCAGAATTAACTGTGTTCTGCTGCATGCAGCATAAATCATCATTAACCAACAGGTTTCTCTCCTTTGCCTACTTCAGCTGGTAATGGAATATCAGGATGCCTTCTGCTTTAAAATAAAATCACCTTCCCTTCCCTTCTAGATCTAGGAAAGGGGGCATCAGAGCTTATTCTCTAACTTTCTTTTCCTATAAAGGCTAACTCAAGTTTAAAGTTGTTAAAGAGCATATCCTGCCTCCTCCTCATCACAGTTCACACAAGCCTTGCCCTCGGCCTTTGCAGAAGCAGGACGCAGCCAGAAATGGTGCCTCATGGTGGTCTGGCATTATATTATCACGAATCCAGGACACTCTGAAATACTGAGCCAGAAAACTAAGGCTTCAAGCAATGTTGTTTGTGGTAGTGACACTAATCCCACAGAAGGCAAGGCTTCGTGTGCAAGTGATTTCCTTATGGCCCCTCTTTTTAGTCATTATTCACTCCCTTTGCCACCTTTTAGATTTTGGCATAAAAGACTCAAGAGACACAGTGCTATGGCAAGCCTAGGCTGCAGGAAGGAAAGCAAAAGAGACATTTTCAGTAACTCTTGTTTACCTGCAAACAACGCAACGTTGGCATGCTTTGCATCGTAGGGGCACCTGGCCATTCCACTGAACTCATCTCCCAGGAACTCCAGTGTATCCATCTGAAAAACAAAAGGGAGCTCCTCAGATACAGAAACAAAACTTCTTACCCAAGACCATGCTTATCATAATGTTTCTTCTTTTCTGGGCAGGGAGGAAGGCCCTTTCTGCAACTGCACTCCTGGGTATGAACGAAGAACCTGATAAAAATCACAGTGTTAAAATCAGGCTGAAAAAAGCTCATCCAGTAAGTCAGGCACTCTTTCAGAGCTAATCGCTCTTACTTTTTACATACATTTTACAAAAGTCTTCAGTCAATATTTTATCTGTACACAAGCTTCCTGTTGAACTGCAGCAGGCTATGTGGTCTGTGGTTCTGGCAAGGATTCAAAATTTATCCTCGACAGTGATCCAACAGAAGCGCTCTTATACACAGCAAAAGACTGCAAGCCATAGTAGTCAGAAGAAACAACACTAGGACAATTATCTGTGTGTGCATTTTTCTCCCCAAAGTCCGGAGATCCTTCTGCTCTAGTCACAACAGTGGTGCTCTCTTCCTTGATTTGCATACTCAGAAGGATGCTCTCCAAGTGTTACTGCATCAGTTGAGTCTGTGTCATGGAGAAATCCTCTTACCATCAGGCAAGAATTAATCTGTGCAGAAATCTAAGGCTTAAGTGTAACTCCTGGGAGACAAATTCACCCCAGGCACTGATAATTATATAAATACACAGATCAACTTTGCAGTAAGTTCAAGAGGGTCTAGTGAGCTGTGGGGGAAAGGTACAGCTCTTACCTGTTGAAGATTCTCATACTGCAGTATTTTGGGAATAAGCATCTCATTAGCATACTCAAGCAATCGGAGAAGCTCACGCTATGTGAACCACACACAGTATAGATTCATAGAGCATGAAGAATAACCCATCTGGCACCATCACCTACTCCCACCAGCTTCTAGTTTGTATGTTACAGCACCTGAGTCCTTCAGTGGGCATGATCTGTCAGCATTTGTTTTCTGTCATGTGTCTTTTCTGTCAAAATCCACTGTGCAGGGAATTAGTTGCACTTACTTGAGGACAGAAAAGCATTTCAGATAATAGTGAGGGGAAATGAGTTGCAATCCTGCGCAACTTTCCCTGCACTGAGCCCCACACCACAGGCTGGTCTGCACTTTCGCTTTGCAGTGCAGAGGGACAGCCCTGTTTTCTGTTTGGCACATCTTTAGTGCTCTCTCTCTGTAATGCAGAAATATACAGAGGGAAAGTCAGGGGAAGTGTCGGGGTAACCTTCTCTGACTCCCAGAGGTATTACTGCCCCAGCACTGGCAGCTCAGCAACAGGTGAGGCAGCCTGCAGGGGCCATGCATCACGGGGAATGAAACACCTGCAGCAAGGGTCAGCAGGGCCACTCATACTCCTCACACGCGGATATCAAGGAAATCTGCATTTGTATTAAAAGACAGCTTTCTAGCAAAGAAGGCTGTTTGAGATTTGTTAGCTGTATTAATGGCATGGAGCATGAAGCAATAACAACACAGTGCTGGAGTACTGAATACCGCACTGAAGCCAGGAAGCCTCATTGCACACTAGGAGCAGGATGCAAGGAGAGGAAGAAGAGGAGAGACAGCTGTTACAAGAACACCAGCTACCTGTACCAGACGGTTACCATGATGCAAGCTCATATGTGAATAAATCTCATTCTTCCTCCAGAGATTGAAAGAAAAGACTATGCTGAACTTCTCTAATGTGTTTCCTAGACTATAGCCATTACAGTGGCTAAACAAGGTAAACCATCATTGCAGAAAAAGCAAGGAAGAGCAGCACAGTGAATACCACTAAGGAAGCTGTCTTCCTCAATGTTAATGTCTTTATGCTGTTTCTTACTCTGACGGCACTGAAGAGAATGAGAATTGTGCCACGACTTTGTCAGAAACAGCATTAGTGAAGCTAAATTCTCTTTTTCTTGAAGGATGAGAAATGACCAGTGGGACACAGCAGTGCGTGAAAAAGCAGAGTCTAGATGAAAAGGCCTAACTGAACTAATATCACAGCTACACCAAAGACAATCACTGATTCAGGTTGTATCACATTATACTGCTGCAGGCCTGAGAAAATGGGAAATACTTGAACAGATGGGCCCTGCTAATACGCAGACGACGGGGACACACTATGTCAAAAGAAGAAATTGGGGTCAATGAATTAATGTCAAATATCCATAGACCAGCACAGTTTTCTACACTGGTGCAGAAAATGTTTTGGCTTTGCAGAAACCAAGCTAGTGAGGAATTCAACCATTTTGCCCTCCTGTTATGCCTTTCCCTTTGGAGATCTGCTGTCAGTCACTGCTACAGTACACAATACCAAAGGATCTTCACAACTTCCTTGTCTGCTGGATTCCCAACACTAATCTTCCCAGGTTCTACGGTGCTAAACCCTTAAGTGTCTTCAGAACTGGCTCTGGGCTTGAGAACAGTACCACAGGGACATTTAAAGCATGTTACCCCAGAGATAATGCTCAGCATCAGCCTAGGTCTTGATGTGGGCATCAGTGACAAGCTTAGGAACTTTCTTAGGAGTGACTGCATCTTGAAGCAGGGATGTGAAGGTCTTTGCACTTATGGAGGGAAAAAAAAAAAAAAAAAGTGGCAATAAACTCTGATATTCAGGAGTTGCAAAGAAGCAGGTAACTGATCCAAGCAATCCTCAGAAATCCAATCAACATTGAGCTCTGTAGCATTGAAACAAATCAGTATAAATGCTACAGAGTTGAAAGAAATACTGTTGAATGACACACCTCATGCTGTTGCCAGCATAATCACAATAAATCCAAAAGAAAGAAAGGTCGTAAATGAAATCCCACAAACAGATCACATACCTTGTAGTTCCTGCAAGAAGGGTTGAATGCATTTGTTCCACAGATAAACAACGTATCCTCATTTCTTTTTAGGAGAACCTTAATAAAATTATGACATTCATCCTGAAGAAAAATAATAAAAAGTATTTAAGCTACTGTATTTTGGGTGTCTGGTTTTATTTTGTCAGTACGATCTTTCATTGTCAAGTCTAAAATGAAATTGGCTGGTAGTCACTGGGCCTTATACTGCTCTGGGTTTTATTTCAACTGTGTTTAACTGACAACGAGCAAGATGCAATTGATTCCCATTCTAGTGGTTAAAAACAGTTACAAAGAACTCAGGATATAATATTCATATTACAGTTCAGATTTTGCTGTTGTTCACTTAGGAGAATTTTATTTGAATACTGTTGCTTTCCCCAAGAGTGAAAATCTTATCTTCTCATCTATGTTGCTGTAAGACAGGAGCATCACCAACGCAATGTATTGGCATAAAGCAGCTGTAATTAGAAGGGGAAGCAGGTATAAAGAATCAGTCTGTATCTAATTCTGACCCCACATGTGTTAGTTATAGGTTACACCAAGGTAAGACTGGTGAGAGAAGCAGTCCTTCTCTATCTGTACACACTCATGCTTCATACAAACTTCTCAGTAAACTCCTACAGGACAATAGATAGCAGCACTTAGGTTTTGAGGCAATGTTAAGCAAAATCGGTACACTTGGCATTATGTTCAAAATCTCCAGTGCTCTAAGCATTTCAGGATGTTGCTGTGGCTCCTGTCGTAATGTTTTATCACATTAAAAGTAAACTATTTTTGCAAATTAAAGCCTTCAGTAGGCTGATGGAAAAAAGCAATTACTGGCAAAGAAGTGAATGGCATGATCCATTCCACATCACAGACAGCAGCCTAAGATAATAGTGAAGCAACTAAACTAAAGTGGCAGATGCAGAAGAAATGAAAATTGCCTACCTTATGTTTTCCCTTCATTCTGCATGTGTCTACATCAGCTTGTCTAGATTTCCATGTCAATTTCTGCAAGGATCAAGAAAGAAATCAATTAGAGCCCAGAGGTTGTTGCATTTGATTTCAGAAGTAGAGTCCCCTAGGGGAAACTAGCTGTTGAACATATATTTGTTAAAAGCTTTCCACACCCTTTCTCCATGATTAATTCACCGTAACAATGAAAGATCAGTGATGTGGAACATTCACTTAATTTTGTGTTGCCATCTATTCATTAGACCACAAACCTATCCCATTTTTTTTAAAGCCTAAAACTACTGAATTCAACAATAGGCTAACATTTAAAAATCTGAGCATTTTTCTAAAGGTACTACATGCTTTCTTCTTTTTCTTTGATATTATTTTGCAAATCAGAATAAACGTTTATGGAATATATATCCTGACTGGAATCTCAGTGGAGTACATATTCTGGAAGAGGACATTTAGATGAGCAAAGAAATTGTAACTCAGGTAATTCTTATCACTTCAAGTTAACTAACTGGCTCAGAGAGTGCTCTACCTATCAAGATGCTGCTGATTTTATCCACTGTTCTTCCTCCAGAACACTTACAGGTAAATCCCAGCCTGTTTTTTTCTTGCAGGGAGTTGTAGAAATGGTTAAATGTGGCAGGCTGATTAATCATAATAAAACTTCATTCAAAAACATGTGGCCTAAGATAGTAGTAACATCTTAGACAGTATACCCATGATTTTCCTTCCGACAGTGTTTCCCATTACTAAATCGAGGCACTATCCATTCACTATGGACCCCAAGCTGAAAGAATAAGCATGAATGTAACAACATTGCTTTCACTTCCAAGAGAAGCCTGTGACTTCACTTTTTTGAAGAGCAACAAGGCATAAGCTCATCTTCAGCATCTTTCACAGCTATAATGAAACACTCTTTCCTCCTACAGTGGAATCCATCCAATGGACAAATTGATAGGTCTTCCCCTGGACCAACGCTGTTTGCCACATATAACACAATGTGAGTGCCATGTGAAGGAGCTGAAGGGGGATTATTTCTAGCATGTTGATGTTAATATGCAACATGGTAATGCAAACAAAACTCTTTCTTAATTTGAATGTAACTTCCCATGGAGATAATGTGAACGCATCTACAAAGTGATGCTATAATAAGATTTTATTTAGTGAGTACTTGCATGAGTGAATAAAATTTGTGTGCATGAAAATATGTAAATAGCACTTGCTTTTTATGATGGAAGTTTCAGTATACTTAATTGGGATAGCATAGCTATTATAGAAAGCTGTAGAATATAAATGAATACATGTTTGACGTATGTTCCATCAGGGACCTCACTGTATTTCAGTATGGATAGCTTATCAGGCCAGCTAAATCGTTTATCAGAAATTCACAGAGGACATGATTGCTATTCTAGCTTTTCACAAATATGATTAGCAATGCCATCTTACTTGCTTATTACAGTTTTTACAGCAGCGCTGGCAAGTTGTTTGAAACAATGTCATCTTCCTATTTATTTGAAGCTTGTTCTAGTGTCCTTGGTTTCCGGAAGATGATAAAAGCTACTTACTTTGCTAAAATAAATTTCTTCTGTATGTGATGTGTCCATATCAACAGTATAAATATGGTCCCTGTAAACAAAGGCAAATGAATGTAAAGTCAAATGGAGTAGGCAAACTGTCCATTTTCTATGAGAACTATGTCACAAGATAAACCATAATAGATACAAAAAAAACGACCAGAGGTCTTACCAAGGAACATTACCGATAGCGTTGCCCACTTCTCCTAGAAAAGCACTTCCATATATAAACTATCTTCCTTTCCATTAAGAAAAAAGGAAAAGAAAAAAAAAAAAGGAAAATTCTATGAAACTCTTTCCTAAAAGGGATTATTTGAGCAAATAAGATTTCAGAAAGGGGATAAGCCTTATATAATTTCTGCTCTATAGGACTTAGAGCAGATGCCATGATCTAGCATGCAGATGTTTTTATGTATTTGAAATCAGCTGCAATAGCCCTGTGACCGCCCTTGCCAGCATCCTGGGCTAGCAGTCACTGTGGCATATTTAGGCATTTCAGGGTTAAAAAGAGGTTAATGCTTTTCCTTCCCTTTCCCTTTCCCTTTCCCTTTCCCTTTCCTTTCCTTTCCTTTCCTTTCCTTTCCTTTCCTTTCCTTTCCTTTCCTTCTCATTTTGTTTCTTTTTTTGTTTCTGTATTAATTGTGTCTAACCTCAGCTGTGATACTTTGATTGACAATATGGTAGGCAAAAGGCTGACAGCCATAAAACTCTTCCCAAGAATCATTCTTCTCTTCACACACTGATGGCCAAACTAAACTATAAAATACTCCTCTGAAAATAGCTCACATTTCTAGCTTGCGTTTACTTTCCTGTTTTCCTGAGAGCCTGCCTCTCTCTACAATTAGCTGCCAATCTCTCCTTGGAAAGAGTAAATAGACTCAGCTACTCAGGTAAAGAGATACTTTTAAATATTCTCTTCTGCGTAAGCAGAATGTTCTGTAGGGAACCTAGAATCTGAAAAAAAGCCACCAACCCACAACACCGTAGTAATGGCCACACCAAATTGGAAACGAAGAGAGAAAAATATTGAGCATCTCATTTTTCCTTGAAATAACACTGACTTTTATTCAAAGTGTGGGAAGCTGTGCAGCTGGAGAATGATCCAGGGCATTGGAGGGGTCTACACAGGAGTCTGCTGAAAGTAGGATATAGACTGTTTCCATTTAAGAAATTTCTGCTGTTAAGACTAGCTTCACTTTATTGGCTTTTGGGGAAACCGTGCTATCTCAAATAAAGCAAACATAAAACACCACCGTAGTAAGAATTAGCAACACTTCTCTCATGTGGAGAAAAGAGGCAGCATTGTTACAGGGAACTGGCTTTTAAAAACCTACTGTCTGCTAAGGCAGCACTTGAGGCTATTTGCTTTGTAAGATGCCAAACGGAGGAGTTGTGGGTTTTCTTCTCCTCCAGTCTCTGCAAAACCAGAATCGTCACTTTCTTTCAAGATCGGTTTAATGCTTCAGTTTATTATTGGCCTGACTTTACTGGCAGAGCAGTAGTCAGGGTTGGTGCTGCACTAAAATTACCTGTTAGCGTGGTATCAGTTTCATAGACTACTGCATGGTTCCCTTTTTATGTACATCGCTCTTTGCTGCTGCTACTCCTACTATATAAAAGTGGGAACAAAGTCTCTTGAGTTGCAAATTAGGTGCTGCTGGATCTCTAAAAATGTTCTTCCAGCACAGCTCTTGATTTTAATTATCAGTCTTAGTTTACAGTGGTTAGGATTTTTTCTTTTTAAACAAGACAATTAAAAATACAGTGGTGGTAATCAGAAAGAGGCTTGAGTTGCTTAGTTCCACTCTCAATAAAACATCTTTCAGGGGGCTTACTTTCTGGCTTAAGACATAGTTCAAAGAAAATTCAGACGCTAAGTTACTGCATCGTCTAAAAGAGGGTTAGTATCAGGCAAATTACATATCACTTTCTCATGCTGCATTTGAAACAAAGTTGCTGACAATGTCAGCAGAGAGGGAAAGAGCTGTCAGATCATGGGGAAGGTTCTCCAACCACAGACAATACGGGATTGTCCTTGCCCTCCTTTTCCCACTGCTGCCCAACTCCTACTATCTACTAGCTGTGGTATGTGTACAGCTCGCTGCTAATTAAGTTATTCTAACACAAATTGACTTAATCCTAGAGCTTCCGTTTTTCCCACCTCCAGTCAGCAGAACCGAGTTTTGTTGCCATGGCATGATCTTGTGGAGGAAGGGAATTTAAATAATGCCACCGGCTGTGCATGACCCTTGGCCACTCAGTGCAGCGTCTGGAAATGTGTAACAGCAAATGAGGAGGGAGCCATCCTGACGCTTCATGGGCTCAATAAACCGTTTTGTATGTACACATGAAGAGTGACAGATAATGTGGACAAAAGCAGCCACCACACAAGACAGTAGGAGGAGGAGACATGGCAAACTTAGAAAAGAGTGTGTTTGTGTGTGTGCGAGTGTGAGAGAAACAGTGAGATGGTACCCTTCCCACGAGAAAAAAGAAAAGAGCTGCTCCTTTACAGACCGTACCTCAGACATCCTAGCTGCAGAGCAACATGGTTTCATGAGCTTCGGTTGAGTTACGCTAATTTATCTCTGCCTGATAACATAAAATAAAGCCTTTCCGAAGTGACAGACAATTATATTTGACAGTAGTCAGTACAGAAGCTGCACACCCCATATGACAAAAAGCAACAGACAGAAATTACGTTCTGTGCCAGCCTCTCAGTAATAAACTGCCAGCAGTTCCGAAACCTGAGTTTGTCCTCTCCTCCTGGAGGAGACTGTCTGCAAAGCAAACACCGGATTTTTTAAAACAAGCAAATAAGCAAAGAAAAACTGAAGACCAAAACAAAACCTGTCAATATTTAATCATTTGTTTTGATTGCTTTTCAGACAATGGTACAAATGTAAATGTAGCATTGCTATATTTCAATGACTAAAAAAATGGCATGAAAGCAACACCTGATATGACAGCTAAGGGATTTATGTTAGCTGCAGTTTCCAGTGAATCTTGCTACTAAACTCTCTGAGAAACACCTTTGATTGTGTACACATTTGCTTCAGTCTCCAGATGTATTACTGCCTCTGAAAGAGAAGCAATATTGTAAATTTTCATTCACACTAATTATCAAAAGATGACTCATTTTCTGAAGTTTATTACTTAAAGATAAAAATGACCTTTGAATTTTAACTTATACCACATGGGTTTCTCAGCCCAGCAGGGATTTTATTCAGCAACATGTGGAGGGGGAAAAGAATATGCCGAAGAGTGTTTGAGTCACCAAAGGAAAAAAGTGTAATAAGACTTTTTGTGCCTGTGTAAGTACAAAACAGACTAAGTCTTTATTGACCTTTCTTTGTAGGTCAATAGGCCCTAGGAGTATGGAAGCACTATCTTTATAGTAACGTTTTATATAAATGTATAGCTACAGAATAAGTCAGAATGCATATACACACACCAATACACACATTCTTCCTCAAGTATTTGCATTCTTTATATAACTTGTGCACACAGTAGTTTCACATCCCAAAATGTTTAGCTGGGTTTTCCTGCTGTAAAGTCAGTTGCTTGGGCATTGCGACTCCAATTGCGTCAATCTTTCAGTCTGGGAACAAACAGAGCAAAATCCACAAAAGCAGATTTACCACCTTCTCCCTGCAAATGATTTCCTAATATAAAGGAAAACAAATAAGGAAAGCAAAGGGAACTCAGCCATGAAAAGGAGGAAATCCTGCCACCACCTTCCAAATGGCTTCAGCCCACTCCCCTGCTCTGCTCATTATCACACTGAAGGCAGCAGAAACGCTAAATCCTGAGCTGGGACGAAGTGCAGGGAGGCCTTGCTATGGGGTTGCCCACTTGCGGTGCACCACAGCCAGCACCCCTGAAGCTCCCGCGCAAGGCAGAAGATGCACCAGGCCTGAGTGCCTGGCAGAGAGCTGCCCAGCAAAAGTGTCTGCAAGGCGAGCCTGAATCCCTCGTGGAAGACAGGAACCACAGTCCTGTGCCCTACAACCACTCACGGTTTATGGTCTACACACTCTTGGTATCTCCTGGTCTACACAACAGGACTTGACACAAGGTGAAAAATTAGGATCTGGCCCAGATCGCTCAGCATGTCCTGAGAGCAGGCTCTGGAACACTGAGCACCAGGCCTGATGTGGACTGCTGGCCAGGAGCTGGGAGCATCAGGGATGTGTGATCTGCACTGCTCAGGAGCACAGAGCAGTGCGGAGACCTGGCGGAGGACATCAGGAAAAAAGCAGTATTGACAAAAGCAAAAATATTTGGGGGGCAGCAGTGTTCAGAAGAAATGAAGTTCACTGCTTAAAAACCTCTAACTGTGCAACACTTTGGCTTTAAGACCTTACGCAACAGCCTGGCTCTCTGTGGCACACAGAAGGTTGCATATTTCTCACGTGGAGGAGAAGAACCAGAAAAATGACAGGAAATAAACTACTACTGGAGGGGTAGCTTTCCCAAACAGGATATGGGTCCGAGAGACCCTGAGATGGACGACCTACCCTTGCGAATCAGGGCCCTTCCTCCATTTGCCCTGTTTCCATCAGGTAATTCCCACTCTGAGATCGTCAGCCTCCTTTGCTAACAACAGCAGGGAGAGGAAGCACTAATGTCAGATCTGTGCCAGGTTGGCAGCTGTGTAAATCACTGTAGCACCACTGAAGTCGATAGGGCGATGCTGAGCTATGCTAACTAAATGGGTGGCTCTATAAGCAATTTTTATAAAGAGGCATGTGTTTGTATCTGCACAGTATAGCTCTCCAAAAAAATCCAAACACCAAATTCAGTTAAGCTTTCTGAGTACATCAAAAGCACAGCAGCAAGTATGTTTCACTCCCTTTTTTTTTGTTTTACGGTATTAAAAACATGCCTAAACCAGCAACATTAAAGTTTAACAACTCTTATCCAAACATGCATTTGTGCACTAGCGGAATCACTCTCTAAAATATGTAATTAATTGTGTGCACAAGCAAAATTACATGATGAGGATGGACTCTCTACTCCATGGCACTGAACAATTTATGTGGCAAATTCTCTCTTCCTGGACTCAAAGGGAGGCGGAGGTACATAGTCAAGAAATGAATGGCTCGGTACCTTGTAAAACTAAGCCTTCGTTGACTGACTAACAAGGTGTCCAACATGTCTTACTAAAAGGCTGCAAACCCCTCTCTGAGTGTGAGAAAACCCTAAAAATAACATGCCCAGCAGAGAAGAATTCAGAATCTCTCTCCTCTTCTCCCCCTGCTCTGTGAGCAGCAGGGAAGAGTGGTGAAGCAGAGGACTACTGACCTAGCAGCAACGTAGAGGGTTCTGTTCATGACCATGACCAGCTGGATGTCCAGCCGGTGCCTCTGCGTGGTGTTCCGTCCCGGCTTGTGACCCACAAACACCGGATACTGTCTTGTATCTGTGGGAAAGGAAGAAAAACAGGGTTCCAGAGAAGAAGCAAAAGACAAAAGAGAATCACCAACTGAAACCATGCTAACATGGAGCACCCTGGTGCCCGACTATGGCTCAAATCTGTGGTTTCTCTTCTCCCCCAGCAGCACAGCCTGGGGCAGGATGGTATTAGCATAGAGGGCTGGACAGTTCTTCAAGGTTACAGCCTTCACAGTTGCAAAGGAGAAAGTCATTATCTTTTTAGAAGACAAAAATTGTGAATTTCTTTAGAATGTAATGCTGCTTTAGAGCTCTTGGCACACAGGTACATGACACTTCTCACAGTTTTTCTTTCATTGCTTGCAGAGTTTAAATGCTGGCTTCTGGCTGCCAAAGTGTATCTAGCAGGACAAAGCTGTTTTACAGCGACCCATCAATCACCACAGTGACTAGACTGGTAGTGGTTAAAGCAAAAAACTTGGCTCTGCGTGGTTCAAACTGCCAGCTGCATGGGTTTCCTACAGGATTGGACTGCCATTGTAGAGCAGCTGTGGGGATTTGCGAGAAACTGTGGGTAACCACTACTTGAACTCTATAAAGTGAAAGTTACTGCACATTATTTTGGCAACCAGTCTGATATTGCAGTTCTTCTGGCAACTGGACAACAATACTGACTGGGAGCCCTCTATTGAGTTTATGCTATCAACAAGACAGCTTTTTCCCCCACTCCACCAATCTTCAAGAGCATTTATTCACTCTATATAACAATAGTGAACACTCTTGACCAAGAGCCACTTTACTGTTAGATTGCATATGAATACATGATCATGACATCTAGATGCACAAACTAAGGAGCTAGTTAAGTAAATGAAATGACTATTAGAAGACAAGAGGAGAATAAACCTCTGATGAGCATCATCATAACACAGAACTGTTGCCTGTGTATATTGACAGAATCACAGACTGGTTGAAGTTGGCAGGGACCTCTGGAGGTCATCTGGTCCAACCCCTGCTCAGGCAGGGCCCCCAGAGCTGATTGTCCTGAACCACATCCAGGCGGCTTCTGAACATCTCCAAGAAGGGACACTCTCTGGGCAACCTCTGCCAGTGCTCAGACATTACACAGATTTGACTAGCATTGAGTCATGCCCGAACCTTTTCCCCATCAATATGTTTTCTCTGAAATCTGGAGCTATTTGATGGAGTCCACTTCTTCAGAAACTCAGTTATTGCTTTAATGTTTTCAGCTATTGTCCTCTAAAAGTATTCTCCCCATCAAGTTTGGTCAAAGTACTAACTTTGCTAGTACAGCTTTGGCAAAGCACTTGAGAGTGCCCTGTGTCAGAAAGCCTGGCAACAAACTGATAGAAAGAGAAACTTCCCTGTAAACTAGACGCTGAAAACTCATGGAGAAACAAATTAACAGAGTCCAGCCAGGATTTATGTTCAGAAGCTTAATGCTTCTGACCAAGACCTACATGCAAAATGCCAAGTTATAACTGCTATATTCAGTACTGTTTCCTCTGTAACTCGCTGATCTAGCAGGAGCTGGGGCTTTTACATTCACATGCATTTCAGCATGCCATGCTGGAGAGAAGATATCCCATGTTTCACACAAACAATCAGCATCACCTTTCTGGAGGGTGAAAAAGCTGGTGCTGAAGACCCAGTGGTCACACTAGGCATGTTTTGGCTGGGTTTGCTTCAGAGCAGTTCTGCCCCTTCCCTGCAGCCCAGATGCCTATTAGCAGCTGGAGCACATCAACTGCATGCCAGGAGCCTGTCTTTCAGTTTAGTGTTCCCCAAGACAAACAGGTTTCTGGGTGTTAAGGCCACCACGAAGCATAGTAAGTAAGGACAATCAGGAGATTCAATTCAAAATCAAATTCCTGCTCCCAAGTAGACTAAAACATAAGCCTGTTCATTGCCAACCTGCTGTTCCTTAGCACACTTACACAGGCTCATGTGCTAAGTACTTCCTATTAAATAACTCAACCTTTGGGACTTCAGAACACTTTTCTTTGGAGTAAGCATAATTGAGCTGTGGTAAATGTGAAAGAATCACTTATGTCAAGCCTGACTTGCATGGTGAAATGCATAGAAAGCTTTCCACCTGTTTAGCCAGTAAATCTCAGTACTGACTTGCAGCTGTCTGTGTTACCCTAGATTTTGTAGAGTCTGCCAGTTACTGCTGGTAAGAAAGAAGAGAGATTCTGTTAAAAAAGATTCTTTGTATTGCTATTTTTTTAATCCACATTTCCAGCCAAAAAGGCCAAATGCTAAAGTAGAATCCACCAGAGCTTAAAGAAGTAAGATTGGTTATTTATATTAGCTCAACCAATTACGTTTTTAGAGCTCAATTGTGTTCGTGTGGTATGCTTGAAACTCTGGGATCCATAACTGGTTATCCAGAACTACATTTTCACAAGTCAGGTTAGAAACTCCTTGATCATAGAGAAAAAAAGAAAAATAAAGTTTCCTTCATTTGCTGCTGGATAAAACAAGGTATTTTGTTTCATTATGCTCATAAAGGGTCTGTCTGAGGAAGAGAGAGGCTATGGTTTTGGACGATCAAGCAGCTCACCACCCAGGAGTCGTAAGTCAACATAAGAAGGTCTTGTTCCTAGTATCTGAGAATGTAAATTAGTTGATCTGGGAAAAATCAGAAAAAAGAAATTTGTTCATTGCAACTGTATCAAAATACTGTCAATTTGAAGTTCAGTGATCACTGCTAAGCAAACGAAGACCTCTGGCCTCATACTTACAGTTGCCATGCGAAATACTGATTGGCTCAGAATCTTCTGGGAAACCAGCCCCAGCAAAGTGTAGCAGTGTGAAATATAGCAGCAAGGCTTCTGACCTCATAGTAGTTCAGCTGGGAGACTTTACTTCTTCACTTCACCCTGTGGAAGACAAACAAGAGCGTAAGTGATTCAGTTTCAACCAGTGCACACAGAAAGGTAAAAGCCATCAATGGAAAGGAGAGAATCATAGAATCATCCAGTTTGGAAAAGACCCTCAAGATCACGAAGTCCAACCATCAATCCGACCTACTAAGTCCCATCACTAAACCATGTCCCTTGGTCCACATGTCTCTTAAATACCTTCAGAGATGAGGACTCCACCACTTCCCTGGGTAGCCTGTTCCAACGCTTGATCATCCTTTCTGTGAAGAAATTCTTCCCATTGTCTGATCTAAACCTCCACTGGTGCAACTTGAGACTGTTTCTTCATGTCCTGTCCCTTGTCAGCTGAGAAAAGAGACCAACCCCCTCCTCTCTGTAGCCTTCTTTCAAGCAGTTGTAGAGAGCAATGAGGTCTCCCCTCAGCCTCTTCTTCTCCAGACTAAACAGCCCCAGCATCCTCAGTTGCTCCCCATAAGCCTTGTTTTCTAGTCCCTTCACCAGCTTCATTGCTCTTCTCTGCACATGCTCGAGCAACTCAATATACTTCTTGTAGTGAGGGGCCCAAAACTGAACACAATGCAGAGGGAGCTTTCCTTTCCCTCAAGGCTCTTCCTGTAACTGAGGAGGTATGCTGAGTTTCTAAGCAGAAACTGCCCAACCACACCGCCACGTCTTTGTCAAAGACAGGCTTAAGTATGTGAGTTAGAGTTTTCTGCCTCATGGGCTTATATGCAACAAAGAAACTTTGTATCCTGCACTGATCAATAGCTGAGAAGAGTTTTACAGGAAATATTGAGTTTGCATGTTCTTTGGTTTACATAATTAGATGATGACATACATGATAAATAAATAAAAAACACTATATTATTCTGGTTAAGAAGAGATTAAGGGTTATGCTACAGGGCTGATTCATATCCTGTAGAGTAGTGAATCAAGGGAAGAAACACAGAGAGAGCTTGATGGACCATGCAGAGCATGTCATTGGGCTTTGCCATAAAAATATGTACCCATAAATTTAGGTGCCATAAAACCAATACTCCAACTTGTGATTAAATAAGGGAGAACAGAACTGTCTAAAACCAGCATTTTTTTCCCCTGCATTCCACTGATGCACTCACTCATTCACATTTTATGTACAAAAATATCCCTAAATCTTGAAGATAAAAGGAACCACAGGGGCCTTCAGATACAGTCAAAGAAAACAGTGCATAATACAGTAAATAGCTCATAATTCCCAGGCAAATTTCACACAGACATTGATCTGCAGGGGAAATAAGTGTAAAAGTGGGGTTTTCTTTTCATCCCTTCCAGAGTTTCAAACCTTTGATGCTGTCTTCCAAAGATTCCTTTTGAACAAAGCTATTTTACAGTAGTCTGTCAGTCACTCAAGATTTATGGGCAGAAAGTCAAACTTCGTAACCTGCATAGTCTTTGAAACTTAATTTGGCAAACAAAGTGCTAACTTGCCCTCCTGCAACACCACTTAATATTAGATACCTGTCTCCTTTCTGTATGCCAAAAAAAGCATTAACAAGTCTTGAGTGTTGCATTTTCATTTGTAATTTCACAGATGCAGCTGATTCCTCTTTTACCCAATTCAAAATGTCACAATAATTAATTTCCCTTATCAGATATTTGCTTTTAAGTAAAATTTCAGCTCCTCTAACTGGGTTGGAATAGAGACTGTGTTGTAGGGCAATACAGTCCATAAGGACTAATGATTTATTATACCCTGTTTTTGACTATTATTCAAACACACAAATTGGAAACTTGGCTGATTCTCTATTTCTATTAACAAAATAACTGAGAGACTGAGTTAGACTGAGACTACAAAAAATAAAATCTAATGTGAGGCAATGACTGACACCTTAACTGAGCAAAGTGTCAGACGGATGGCAAAGAATAAAAATAGCAAGAATAAATAGAGCACAATACAGAAACTATCTGTCTATTACACCTTATGTGAGAATGCATTCTGAAAGATAGTACATACAAGCCCCAAGAGAAGCATTTCCATCTAGCACTGGTTAGGCTGATAGCTGTGTATGATTACCGACACAGCTACGTTTGCCTGCAGACACCTTCTTTAACTGTTTCCTCCATTTGTCTCTTTAATCACCTCTTACATTTTGTCTTACTGCTAGCTCTCTGGGGCAGGAACTGTTTTTTTATTATTATTATTTTTATTTGTTTCTATGCCCAGAGAAACCTCATTTGGAGCCTTTAGGGATGCCCAAAGTAGAAATAAACAGCAGAAATAAATACAATACTTTGTGGGAAATAGTTTCCCTTAAAAGGTTTGAATCAGAGATAAGGTACACATTAAAGGGATAAATTTCTTCACAAAATTTTTTAAAATACAGTTTTGCCACTTTTAAAATTTTGTCACCAGAAAGAGACCAAACAAGGTATCTGATCTCAATACACAAAGAAATTTAAATTCTTGCCTTCTTGAAATTGTTACAGTCCAATGCAAAACTCTTTTCAGAAATGCACATGAGCAGCAACAGTCTAACAGAAAGAAACTTATCAAGCAATCCAGTTCTTCCACTTGAGCCTTATCCATCCGCAGTATCAGTCTGCAGGCTGACAATTCAAATCACTTGGCTCACAGTGAGACTCTGGAGCAGAAGAATAGCTGCTTGCTGCTATTCCCGATCAGCACATCATCCACGATCTAACAACATGTGTTCACTACCAGAAAAGCATTAAGGTACTGCAGGCATATTGCTGCCACTTTGCCTTAGAGCCTGAAAGACTTTTCTCGTGAGCGATTTTGCACCTTCATTCCTTCTTCTCATTAAGACATGTGTACCGTTCCACATAAATATATACCAGAGACAGCTGCCAGCAAATGAACAACATCCAGCACACTTACGCTGTCATTTTACGTACATGTTATTGGACCATATCTTTTTTCTTTTACCTGAAAAGAATTAGCCAACAAATGAACGGTCATATTGCCTTCTAACAAAGATTAGATTAGTAGGTTTTGAAGTATATGGAATTCTCTGTCATTCTTAAGGGTAGTTTCTGCGGAGAAAAGAAGGAGAAGAGAGAAAAAGAAGCATAATTCTGTGTTGCTCCAATACTAATGTAGTTGGTTCAGATTCATAGAAAGCAAATGCAAAATGTCTAATTTTATCCGTCAGTGTTTCAAGTGGACTACAAATCTGTATCAACGTCTGTGCCAATATAGCAACATTGAGAAGGACACAGGTTCCATCCAAAGGCAGCTTTCTACAAGGAGGTAATTATTCAAACACAATGTTACTTTTGCTGTTCTTACAATGGTGGAAGATCTGTACTGTTTCAGAGGATTTCAGAAAAGTGCTGATTTGAGAAGGTCACATTTATTTTTAGTACCAACTTCCTTTTCAGCAAATCCTCAGCTCTGGTTTGTCTCCTGTGAGTGATGTTAATGTTCTCACTTTGCAACTGTACTGAACTACTTCCTAATCAAAAGTGTTTCTAAAGGCAGTGTTTGAGGAAGCAAGAGTAGCTAGGTGGTGATGCTGGGTGAGTACACTTACCGTATCCAAATAAACGTTTTGCAAACATCAGTGGAGAGACCTTCAGTCAATATAAACTACTGTAGTTCAATCTGGCTTGCAATAAGCCATACTGCCTCTCAGAACCCCAGTTCTCCCTGTTCAAAATATATTTATTGCTCATGTAAAGGAAGCTAGTAGTCACAAGAAGACTGAGTTGTGGTGCTGTTCTTTCACTGGCAGATCCCTGGAATTCAGTCCTGCACACGCGTTAGAATATTTTAGAATTTATGTCTAATGCATGACTTGTAGCAATTGAGCTGGTGGCATAGATCAGACTTCTTCCAAGCTTCAAAAAGCCAATTAATCTACTTTTTGCATTCCTAAAACCAACACAAATACAACTTCATGCAAGATAGTTTGGTGCTCTGATTCTTCTTTCTGAAGTTGGTGACTTCAAATATGTATGTAAGATGACTTTTTCATGTTACTTCTGTGTTCCCTCCTTTTTGTCATATTGTGATTAAGTATAAATAAATCATATAATCTCATAATGTATACGGAAATCAAAGTTTTACCTTCTCAGATGGAATACACTTTTCTGTTTGTACAGTGCAGCCCAAAAGGGAACCAGCTCTGAGTACGATGTCCAGATACTAGTGCAATACAGTTGCTATTACTATTATATTTATTTACTCAAAGCTTCCTTATACATATGCATGTACATATATATATATACTTGTATATGTATATATACACATATACGTACACTTTTCCCCAACATATATGCATGACACATCAGCATTAATTTAGTAAAAATCATGCTGCTGGCATGAAGGAGTTTCTGAAGCTAAAAAAGTAATAATCATCCTTATATAGTTACTAAAACCAAAGATAAAAGAGAAGACTGATTTTTCTGAGCCAAGTGCTCTTTCTGGTTTATAGAATCCATAGCTATCAGAAGCCAGCACGATGAGCTCTGCTTTCTGCTGCCTGAGCTTATCAGTGTTTAGTGAACAGTCCGGGTGGAAATGGATAGAGAATAACTGCTTGGCCAAGGAAACAATCACATGGGTACTGCAATACAACTTAGTAACAGGGTTATTGTACCTAGAACTTGTAAGCTCCAGCAAGGTTATATACATCACACGAAAAGTCCTACAAAAAAGAGTTAACTTCCTGGTAAACTCTGTAAAAGTGTATGGCCAGATTTGATCTTGAGAACAAATTCAGCAGCACCAGCAATGACACATCTATAAATAAAAATCAGAAGAGACACTCTTCCATGTTAGAAAACCTCCCATCTTGCTGCTTTGGCCTCACTGTGCATTCAGCTACCCCTGTAAAACTCCAAGTAAAATCACAGTATGTAACCGTGTCAGAATTTTCCCACGACACAGTAAGCCTGATCAGTAATGGACAGATCTTGTTATACTCATTTATTACAGACCTTCTTTATACTACGATGGGATGTGTTCATGCACAACAGCTGCACTTCGATCCACAAATTATTAGGCTTAATGTGAGAATTACCAGACAAAATTCAATGGTCTGTGTTATGCATGAAGCAAGACCAGAAAACCTAATGGCCATAAAAAAACATGACAGTCTTAAACAAAATCTTTTGTTTCTACAGACATATAGGAATAACTTACCCTCCTTCAAACACCCTAGAAGTCTAGTAAAAAGGAATAGTATTTAATCAGACAGAGAGGAAACCAATAATTAAAGCCTGATGAATTTGAACTACTGCATAAGAAAAAAAACCACATGACCAGAAAAAGTAGCAGCCTCTGTGAACTGACCCTGGAAATATTCAAAAAAATAGCTCTTCTCATCACATTCAACATTTCTTATCCTGAGAAGTGTAAAAGGACCACAAAAAAAGCAGGGAAGAAATTGACTTGGGTTGTGTAACAGAGATAACGAAAAGATCTGAGATTCTCCTATGAGAGCTTTAAAGAAACAAGCTTTAAAAGCATGCAAGTGAATCAGAAACCCAAGTTCTACTCCAGTGTCTCATCAAAATAGACTTAGATAGCAAGATCTACCTAGCCATATATAAAAACCACATATCGATCTATACACTTCTGCACATGCTTTGCCATGCTGAAGGCAGAGTGCAGAAACCAGCCGTCTGACCTGAATTCTATTCCCTGCTATGGTACAGATTTGCCATGTGATGCTAACAAGCATCCTTTGCCTCCTTTGGCTAACCAAGCCTTTGTAAATCTCTGAGCGGAAGATGTTGTTACTGCTATTTACCCCTTTAAATTCACAGTTCCTAGAAAGTGGAGGACATGAGTTCTGTGCACGTCAGGAAAAGGAATTAGTAATAACACAACAATGACGACAACAACAACAACAAGAAGACAGGAATACAACCTGCAGGCTGCAGCTTCCAGAAAGTGAGGACAGCTAGGCCGGCACAGCGGAGATGTTCGTGAGAGCACCCTTTGTTCGTGCCTGTTTGGGTGGTAGGCTGACTGCTCCGCAAGCACCTTGCATGTCCGCACCTGGTGGCAGAAGGGACCATGCAAGATGCCCAGGCTGAATGGTGCCAAGGGGATCAGGCAGATGTGAGCAAACAGAAGCTCAGCGGGTGCTTGGGGAGCTCGGAAGACAGGAGACACAAGTGGCTATCAGCAAGACACAGCACGGAGTGCCAGACATTACAACTGAACTGGTGCGTGGCAAGACAATGGCCAGGGTGGCCAGATCGTTTTCCCTTGTCGTTTCTCTAACAGTTGCTGCTCAGCCACCTGAATGGTGGTGCAGGTGGCCACTGAGACATAATGCCAGCTCTGTGCCCATCACCACTACCAACCTCCAACATCTTTTTGTGACCGGCAGTGCAGTCATCATTCATCTTTCCTCTCCTGTCCTGCTCCTGTTGTCTCTACAGCTGGCCATACATTTCATGTGGCCAAAAAAGCACTCTAGCACTCCAGGTATCTGGCCCTTATACCAGGGAAGCTGTTGAGCACACGTACTGGGCAATCACCGGAACGCCTTCAAATCACACGGTAGCTTGGGGTCTCCCCTGAATGCTGGCTGGGGGAGGGAGGCAGTGCCCAAGGGGGGCCTCCACCCCTCCAACATCCCTTTTGACCCTAACTTATGTGTATGAAACACATTCTTTCTAACCTTTTTAGCATATCAGAGAGTTCTCCCTGACCGTAAGAGGAATGCACGGGTGCCCTCTGCTATACATGCTTTACTACCATTTTAATTGGATTCAGCATTGCTTACTCATTGCCCAGCTGCTGTGGGCTGCACGCCAGATGTGACGACTAGGCCCAAGGGAAAGACACTAGTGAGAGTGATTTTGCCTCATATAGTAAGCAACAGCATTTACCTTTATTAAAAAGAACAATACAAACTTTATTATTAGTTTGATGAAACACAGATACACAGACTATGCAGAACTTCCCATTAAGATCTGCAGAAATGTGTAGCTAAAATTTTATTTTATCCAAAATGCAAAGAGTTCCAGGGGTATCTCCTTATTTTGCTCAGATCTATGCAAACATGAGTACTCACCAGCTTTCCTCTCCCTTTGTTTGCAATGTTACAAGGCCATACATCAGGCACACTAATGTCAGCTATGATATGTAACATCACTACCTCCTGCCTCAGCAAGTGATAAGCTGAAAAGATTTGGACAACCCCCAGGCAGAACTGATGAGCCTCAGCCTGCAGAACGGTAGTAGCAGGTGTCAAGTCAGTAGGCAAAACTCAGCATGCCTAATGCTGGCAACCTGTCTTGTCAAGATCAACATTACTGCTCGATCCAGCGCAGTCCAAAAAGAAAACGTAAAGAACAAATGGAGGCCTAAATAGGAGAAACCTTCTGCTGGCCTGGGTGAGACATCCCTGATGACTGCAGCGTTAATAAGATGCTGCTGTTCGGAAAGGGAACAGTCAGATGGAAGATGAACATCTCCCAGATGGAATTAGAAGCATCTCAGGCCTATCGATTTTGGTTGTAACCTTTACTGTAAACAGTCCACGGGGGCCTCATCAGCCACCTGTTCAGTGATATTTGCATTGAAATACAGAGCCAAAGCAAATGAGAAAATGGCCACAGTTCCTTGCTAAAGCATCTGCTCTGTTCCATCCCTCTGTCTATGCATCACCAGGAATAGCAAGGTACACATTTTAGAGGAAGGGGCAACGCAGTGGCACTAGCTCTCTCACACAGCACCAGAAACAATGAATGCACCATTTGTCACGATGTTGATGGTGGCGGTAGTGGTATTATATCATGCAATATTTCACTTTCTAATAATTGCTCAATTCTATATCGAAATCAGGCCTGCCAAAACTGGGAGGAAAGCCATCTGTGCCTGGAGGATGACTGCCAGAAACATTTGCAATTTTATTTTGGGGTTATAAACCTGCAGAATGGAACAAAGGCAATGCCTAAATAACCCCTTTCACTCATCACCCCCAACCACATACAGCAACAGACCTAACCCTGGAACAGCTTGGCTGGTCATTACAAAGATGTCTTTATTATTTTTAAAAGCCTCACATTTAAGAGATAAAAATAGCTCTATTGATTATTTGTTGGACTTCAGCAAACCTCTGTCAAGGTTTTGAATTGATTTAAGAGCTAAATGTAGCAATCACTGCCTTTTGACAGGAGAGAATGCCATCTCTAATATATACTCTGCTGTTTCATCTCAGCATGCTTAATAGAAAACAGATACACTACCAGCAACATCATTACTCTCCCCAACCCTCACTTTGCCTGGGAAATATCAGTGCCAGTCAGCTGACCTTCCATTCTCTCATCTGATAGATGGAATAAAAATTATGTTGCTGCAGGTGACCCAAAGCTATAATGGAAGTGAAACGTGGCCTTCTTTTGTTTTCCTTTCCTTTTAGAGACATGGGGCCTGCTATATTTTCACAGCAATATTGAGAATTGTCACTGATTAAAAGTTTGACACAGCCGTGCAGACATTGTCTCAGCTGCCATGTGTCTGCTGTAAATGAAGCGTTAGGATCAGGCAGTAATCCTGAAAAAATCTCTCCAGCTCAGTCAGCTCTTCAGGTCAGATTTCCTCAGTTCCTTAGCATCTGCCTTCTTTCACTGCCGGTACATACTTAAACAGATTCCAGCCCCTCTTCACCCTCTAACCAGAAAGAAAGCCTTAATTACCACTCCTCCTATGTCTGCGTAACATATCAGATTGATACACAAGGGCACAGTTAACTCTGAAGAAAAAGTTAGGATCCCACAGCATACTGCTGTGTTTAAAGCACCTAATTGCTGCTTAACATAATCACAAAAAACTCTTTTTTTTTTTAATGCAAAAAATGCAAAGTTATCTCCTCAAAGCATGAAATCCAGCTCTATTCTTCAGGAAACTTGTCCCATTTATTTGAAATGAAAGTGATGGACTCTTTTCTAAGGTGATAAAACAGCAGAGAAATACAGACCCTCACATTTAAGTCAGCAGCTAAATAATGAGAACGCACTGCTCAGCTTTGGTGCAATTTGGCTAGTTCCAGCACTAAACACATTCCTGCAAAAATTGACTCACTAACATGGCTTCATTCACCTTGAGCAAAATAGCAAGTTTTGCCAGAGTATTTTCCAAAAGGCACCAATCCACCTGGGTATGAAGTGGTTTCATACAGTATCGAACAACTCCCCCACCCTCAAAACGTGAATGAATTCTACTGCAATGCTGCGAATGCTAAGAACGGACGTCGACATCTATGTATTAATTACTCCAGCAGTTGATGCCATACCACCCAAAAGTGCTGTACTCAAGAGCAGCCTGTAGCCAGCCCACCACTGCTCTGCACCGCAGCAGTCTAGTCACGGCAACAGTGAGATTTAGGCCAGACCTCAGCATCCCCTGCTGTGGAAGGCTGCTCAGCACAAGGAAATGCAGACATGTAGCAGTTAGGCAACTCCTACAGGCGAAGAAAAGGGTAAGGCTTTTCCCCTTGGAAATCAGGCAAGTTCATCTTCATAAGTTATATTTGTCCTTGACAGATAAGAACTGCAGGTAGCCAAAGAGTTTACAGTGTGTATTTATAACTTTAGCCCCTAACTTGTTTATGAAATCAGCTTTCTCAGGTTTCTCTGCTTTTTCCAGAAAAGCATGAAAGAGATTACTGCAAACACAAATAACATCGTGTTACACAAAAAAGATGTAATCCCTGATGAAAATTTTAAAAGTGCCGGTGGATAACTACAAGTGCATGGGGGAAAAAAAAACCAAACAAACCTCCGAGTGCTAAGGAAACAATCAAATTAAGTGGGAATACTGTTATTCAACACTCCATCTGACATTTCTCTCCCTTGGACATCCATCCATCCATACACTTGTCCATAGGCTCACAGACATTCACCCAAATTTAAAAGGCTCATTTATCACAGGAAAGGATTTTTATTAAAACTTTAGAGAAATTTCATAGATCTCTGTCTTTCATGATTACTCTTCATTGCCCAATGTTTTTTGCTGATATTTTTGGAAACTCTAAAGGAGTAAAATAAATCTGACTCTGAGACAGAAAATCTATGTAGTTTGCTTTTCCTCTGAGATGAGCATGATGCTTGCAATAATCCAGTTCCTGCAGTTTGCTAGTAATTGCTAGCTGCAAGAGGCAGTCTCTGAGCTTTGTTCTGCCTAGATTCACGCGCAAACAATTCCCAAATTTTACATCATGTATAATCCTAACAGCTTTATGGACAAGCTAATACTAGAAAGAACCCTATCCCCAAGAATGCCTTTTGGGTAAAGGGATCCCCTCAATGTGGAAACATGACACATTCTTCACTCGTATCTTCATTGTACCACATCACGGTTATGAAGGAAACAGAAGGCAAAGCAAGAAGCCAACAAATACATTAAAAAAAATCCTATTTCCAGGATATTGCTGAGATAAATGATATTGTCAGTTAACCTGGAGATAAGGTTAATTACTGTAATTCAATTTATTTTAAGGGAAAATGCTATATGCAGATATCATCAATTAACCTCTGAATATAAAAATCACAATTTCTTTAATTAATAGAACAGTGCAAGATCACTGTAATTAGTGGGAGTCTGTTACTGAGGGGAAACACAAAATTATCTGATGTGATTTCAAGCGCAAATTTAAAATTGAGGTGTTGTGGGTCAGAAAAAGTGAAAAGAGATTACAGTTAGACACACTGTACCACACAAATACATTGCTCTCTTCTCCTGACACACATTCACCCACATACTGAAGAAAACAAGCATCCTTACACGTTCAGTCACACCTGCTTCTTAGCACAGCACGAGGGAATTAGAGCAGCATAGAAAAAGAAGTCAAAGTAGCATTGACAAATGCCTGTACTACAAGTTACAAAAGCAATAGCTCTGTTATTATGTGCTTTACTTCTCTGGAAAAGCTGTGGAGAAAAAGGTTCAGTGTAGCAAGAGAGAACGAGCCCACAGAGTATGACTGCCTGAATGGGGCATGATGGATGAGCTTCCTTGCGGATAGGAAAAGCCTCTAATCCGTTCTCTGGCTCATTGGTGGAGCAAGGCAAAGCCATTCTCCTCTTCTCCGGGAAATATTCTCTGCCTTTTCAGAACCACGTGCAGGGTTTTTGCAAAGGACAATCCAGACTGTCACCCAGATGAGGCAGCAGTCTGTTTCCAGGTCTTGTGCTAGGGCAGGCTCAGCTATGCAGCCCACAACACAGCACTGAGACAAAGACATTTCTGTATTGCTTGTGGTTCCTACAGCTATTTTAAGAATGATTGGCTGCATTCAGGTTCCAACAACAAATAATGAGATACACGGGAATAGAAGTTATTTTCACAGCACCAGCATCCAGCTAATTACTGATGCTGAAAACATCATTAATATTCCAGCTAATTTTGTGGAGTTGAAAATAAAATCTCTATGTGCAACAAACAGAACGTAGGCATCATCCCCATGATGAAACCACATCCACCAGTACCAGGACGGGAGGAGTCTCGCCCTGGGGTTCACTGGAAAAAGTCCAGCTCTAACTATAATACCACTGCTTTCTCGGACAGCTCAAGACCTATTCCCAAACTTCCTGCTCTTTTCTCCCTCCCCCACCCCTGTAACTTCCCTCCTCATAGATGAGGAACACAGGAAAAGCAATGGTTCATTAGTTGAGTGCACCTATGTGAATTCAGCAAGACTGCTTGATGCGAATGCACACACAGTCACAGGTTTTCTACAAGTCTGCCAGGTGTTTTTGAACCCAGACGAATTCTTCATAGCTTGCCTGACAGAACAGAAATTCCTGTGTAGCAACAGGGAAGAAGATAGCATAGCTGGCAAGCTGCTGCTGTTATTTCTTACGCTGCAGTTCTGCTGCTTATGTGATTTATACCAAATGCTGCAGAGAGAGTTTCCTCTAACTTTGGGTTGGCCTCAATAATGTGGACATTCAGCTGATCAGCTGCCAGGAGCTGACCTGCAGCCAAGACCCAAATTCCTGCCAGTAGATAGAAGAGGAAAAAAGCACGAAATACTTTAGACCTGAAAATCAAATTACTTTATAATGAGACTGAAGGCTGAATGCATGCACTGTGCTGAACTCATTAGAAAAGCTTGAAGAGATCTAGGTTGCCATCAAGGTGTAGTCTCCAATCTGGCAACCACACGTTAAGCCTTGCCTACATGTATGAGTGACATCTCAGAGATTATGTTTCCTTATACCACAGAGAAGTGATTCTCCAGTTTGCAGAAGAACCACACAGTTAGCAGTTACAATTAAAGGGCACTGGCTTGTTTTCATTTATACCGCTGGAAATGCTGACCTTGATGTCTGCTGGATTGTGGATACCAATTGGATAGCGATTCCCACTGGACTTCACAGAAAACTGTAGCTGCTGTACAGCTCATGCCATCTGCATCAGCTCATGGGTTATGTTGCTTGACCTGCTTATAAGCCTTCCATGTACAAAGAACTGTATATGTTTAACACTTGCATCCTCATGAAAATACACTTTCTTACATAAAGACTAAGATACATTCTGCTAACTTACGGCTTTTGGGCAATGCTTCTCATCTAAAGTGAAGAAATGGAAATACCATATCCAGCTTTCCCGTGAAATTTGAGGTTATCCTTAATCTTTCAGAAGAAGAAAATCTTCTTTTAGTTTGAATTCTTGCTTTCTTAGAGTTACCAAAGAAGATGCTTTTGGTCGTATTGCACTTCGTATTTCTTCTCATTAAAATTTGCCTGTGAGCAATTCAAAAGAGAATCTCATGGGGATTACTGTTCTGTGGTAAACATCACCACATAAGCTCTAAGTAAGAGACTATTCTTTGCACATGTATGCACCTATATTAAACCTGTACTTGTGAAAAACTCAACTTCAGAGTATTGATGACTATACACATGGATAATTTCTGGTATCCTGAACAACAGGACCACCCACATAATGATCTGTGATAGCCCAGTGAAAAAGCTTTCAGATCCAAATACAGCACAGAGAACACATCTACACAAAAGTGTTAAACATTCAGACTTAAAGAGAAAAAAAAAGACGACGACTGTGACATACAAAGGTGACAACATGGGCAAGAGTTTCTTGGCATAGCTTTTCGGAAGATGTCTCTCAATGACTTGCAGCAACAAAGCCATGTGAAGGACCTCCTTCAGGCATTTCCCCTCTTCTGATGGAAAAAAAAAGTTTGAAAGAATGCACTTAACCTACAAAATATTTTCTGGAAGCTCAGAGGGACTCTGTTACCTGACATTTTTGTTACCTCAGGGTACTCAGAAATAGCTTTTCATAGATACCTGTCATAGAGGTACCTCAGTAGAAGAAATACCCCACAACTTTCCCACACTCTCAAAAACTTCAGGAAAGGAGGACTTTTATCTAGTTCACTGACCACTGAGCTACTCTTAGTGCTCTTGGAGTCAGAAACACATCCAGCCACTGAACAAACGGCTCTCTCCAAACATGCCGATCAACAATTTTAAACAAAAAATAATAATTTTGAATATTGAGTATGTTCTTGCATATTTCAAAAACAGGTGAAAAAATAACGGTTGAAATTTACTGAAACACTTCATCAAATATTGGGGCCTACCACAACTCTCCTCCTTAATTTGAAGCTAGAAATCACATCTGTTTGTTTGTTTCTTTGTTCTTCTCTCAGCAAATAACCATACTTTTTTTCCCCTGTGTCCTTAGTCCCCCTGAACAGGAAGAAACAACCTACACAGGATCTTCACAGAGGAGCAGGCAGTTACAAGGGGTAGCAGGAACCTACGACTAGCAAGACTGAGTTGCAAACTGGCAGTGCTATATAAAACGTTTTTATAAAGAACAAAATTTGTTTGTGAGAATGAAAACTCTGATGCCTCGCCAATATAGGCTACAAGAAGTGCTGGTACACTTCCTTTCTTAATCCTAAGGAGCTACCTCCAATCTCTTCCCTTCAGTGCAATTACTTCCAGGGACTCTCTCTTGTACAAGAATTTGGCTTTCGTCATGCAAGAACAGATTTGGCTTTCCTTACACCAGAACAGATTACTCCCCTTCTACACACCCTTACATTCCCCAAAAACTGAGAATGTTATTTCTGCTGCAAGCTCGTGGGGACAGATGGTATCTTCCCTTCTTATTTTGGGAGAGCTTTACGATCACTAATGCTTCACATAAATAAAAAAAAAAAAACACCTCTTGACGATCAAAGGATGACTAAACTTGGAATATACCTTTTAATGTACATTTTGATAAAGCTGATTTGTGACATTCTCTTTTCTGAATGTTGTTAAGCTTTGAAGTGAGGTGTTTTATGGAGGAATTGGGATAGAGAGATGTGGTAGATTTCTCCCAGGGGTTGGGCAAGGAAGAAGGAGAAGAAGAGGAAGCTGATTCCTTCTGAAGCTCACCAGCCATGTTCCCTCTTTTCCCATCATGGAGACAGACCAACTGCCTTGCTCTTCCTCAGTCACTAGAGCTGGGCACCCTGCTTTCCCTTGACCCGTCAAACAAAGATAACCATTTCCCTCTGCCAGGAACTAAGTGTGTAGCCCCTGCTGTGTGTTCCCCAGGGACAGGACACAGTGATCCAGAAGAATTTTGCCTGACTGGAAATGCAAATGGGCATAGAAGTCTCTTCATAACAACTTTCACTGCTTTCTCATCTCTTGCTGTGCATGCTTAGAAATGTACAAGGTCAAACATATTAGGACAAAAATGCTAAGCCAACACACGCTCCATAGGCTCTTCCTGCCTAGATTTCTCTCAGACTGGATTAATTGTACTGCATGAACCAACACACACAACTTCTTTTAAAAAATTTCATTTCCAATATGCTGCTTTCAAGGTCTTTCTAATGTAAACACAGACAAAAGGCATACTCTTTTTTTATGACAGCCCTGAATTAAAGCAGCTCTAATTAGCAAAACCAGATTTGACTTCAGAAGTAACACAGTTTTGAATGCTACAATAAGAAACATCTCCTTTCAGCTTACTCAGCAGTGAGCAGTCTCCCACCTTTCCTCCTTATAGCCTTTCCTCTTTGACTCCGCAAATCTATACAGTAGATGAATTGATGATTTCCTACAATAGGAATCTGATTACTGATCGCTACTTTGTCACAAACTGCCTGTACATCATCTACAGTCAGCTAATGTCCTCCATCAGCTGAACAAAGTCCTGTTGCAGTCCTGTCCAAGATATTTGTGCTATTTCCGGCTGGATCCAACTACAAAGTAGAAGCTGTAACCCAGTTTCTGTCTATCACAAATTACATAATTTAGGCTAAAACCCATATGGCAAAATACTGTTGGGGATTAAAATAGAGAATGTGGTCACACAGAAAAAAAAAAATAAAAGAAGATGCTACTCCACTGGAAGAATATACTACTCCACTGGAGCTCCTTTTGGTTATTCTTCAACTAAATTTGTGTTTTACCCCAAGAATGCTATGTACTGTGCTATTTTTAAGAAAAAAAGGCCTTGCGCTGAAAAGTTTACAATCCATGTAGAGAACACACACATTGTGGATAATTTTTTTCCAAATTTTTACAAGAAAAACAGTTACATACAAATATACAAGTCTTCTTTGACTTTGTTCTTTCTCTAAACAAACATTTCAGTTACTAGAGCGTAAAATTATTGATGGAGTTTCTACAGCATAACAGCCTCCTAATAACTGACTTCCAACATCCCAAACTGCTGCTCAGGTCAACAAAGTTTTAGGCTTTGAACAAATGCAATGAATTGCTGACCTCCAGTCCAGCACCAAGTTCTTCAAAATTCAACCACCCATGCATGCACTCACATGGATGCATTCACCAAGATAGATGAGTTAATGTTTGCAGTTTCTTTTTCAGCTGGGACATAGCTTTGAAGCACAGTTTTCCAGTTCAAGAAGCACAAACATGATTCATCTCACTGGTAATATTCAACTCAATCGTGTATTTGCTTAGTGTTTCCACCATTACCAACTGATCCATCAGAGCTACCTCATTTTCTAGCTATACCTACAAAAGTTATCTAAACAGCAAAAAGTTGTTATTAAATCTGTTCTTCCCAAACAGCAGACTTCAGAAATATTGGTGCTTGAAAAACCTGGGCAGTGTCTGGGAATGGATTGCACAATTCGCCGCTCAGTCTTGGTTCAATAACAAGAGAAATGATGCTCCACATTTTTTCAGTTGTCCTATAAAAGTTTTCCTTTGTTCTGTCTAATCAGTTGAGTTAAATTAAATTTAATTACTAGACTGCAACAGCTGCATTTACCCAGAATACTCCAATCATCACAACAAATTCACACTCAAAAGCAAACCTCAGTCGCAATGTCTTGGACAAATTTAAGGTTTAACATGCTAACAGTTGCCAGATGATAGAACTAAAATAATATGGTTTCAATCAACAGTCATTAATTTTCAAGTCTCATTTCTAGCAGTAATAAGACAATACTAAATATTACCTTTTTTTTTAAAAGAAAGAAATAAAGACAAAGAATCAGTACTGAAGGAAAACAGTATCATGAGCACCAGTGACAAAAAAGAAGGGAAAAAAAAACACAACCCAGCACATTACAGCTTTCAGTTAAAGTCACAGCCAGATCTTGTATGATACAAACTGCAGCAGCAGTTCCCTTCAGATTGCTGTATTACACACAAAACTCTTCACTGATGTCTCTGGGGGCCAAAGGAGGCTGAAGGTCTGTTTTAGCTAACTATTCTAATCCTCCAGTCATCTCCTCTGGAATCAACACTTACCTTCTTCACTAACCACAGGAGCAGCTAAAAGCACAACTACTCACTGCTTTGAAGAACCTGCACTTAATAAAGCTCTGTAAGTTTGATTTCTAAATATTTTTCTAAATAAAGAATATTACTAAAAATATACTTTATAGAGCTTATTAGTCTGTATCATTGGTATCCAAAAGCAGTGAAGTCTTCTGAAAGACTAGCAAGTATCTCAGAGGCAAGGAATAAAAACCATCTCATTTCAGTCCTGCATTGCTTGCTATTTACTCTCCCCCTGCCCTTATTTGCTGACATCAAGATGCACAATACATGAAAATTTGATTCTTGGTAAGCTGAGGCATGCAAATTAGCTTAATGAAATAGATGACTTTGTGTGTGTCCCTTTGACACTGATTAAGCTCAAGTATCCACTCAGCTAATGACTAAAGCAATACCATGAGAGCTCATGTGGAAGTGTCATAGCTACACTTTTTTCTAAACAGCCCTTTACTCAGCACTTATGTGTATCTCAGATCCCCCAGGCCAGCTTCCAAACAGCAGACAGAAGCAGTCAACTGCTTAAGACATGACTGACGCAACATAAAAATCTGCAGCTACTTTACACCGCTTGGGTCTCAACATATAAAGAAGATATGCCTTTGTGTCCTCAGTTTTCAAAGCAGATTACCAGTGCACTGCAAGAGACTGCTTTGACTCTGTAATTATAGCCATCTTAATAATGATCTGTTCAATGGCTGCCTACTGCTGGTGCCCAGACAGTTTAATCACTATGCACTCAGCTGTAGAGAACTAGCTATCCTTCCCGTCATTTGAAACATGGGACATGTTGTGTGAAGGCGGTGTAAATGAGCATCCCCTGAACTAGCTGGCTTATATACTTTCATTATTTAAAGCCTAAACCATAAAATAGACCAGTAAAAGTGGTAACGCTTTGCCTCTTATTATAAAAAGATGTTTCACCTCAGCTGTGCTAGATGAAGAGTCACTTCTTACCAGGCCTATACATGTATTATTTATTGAGCACCAGCTGTGTGCTCGGCACTGTACAGACACAGAGAGATGCAATCCCTACTCCTGGGAAGCTTTTATACTCTAAAATATTGGAATTTGGCAGTCATTTTGCATGTAGAAAACCCATTGTCTTCACTGGGGAGCAGTTGCAGAAGCAGGCATTAAGGCATTTGTACAAGCCAGTACAGTATCAGGTGGTAAGTGCAGTGAGATATGAAATCAGTGTGGTGCTCCTACACGGACCTGTGGACATATAGGCCTTGTGGACTTTCAGGCCTTGTAGAAACAACTGTGAAGACCAACACAGAAGAGCTATATCCCAGAAGTGAATATCCCTGAGCACATATGAAGATGCAGAAAGATGATGCAGTACCACAAGTTCTAATAGTCCTGTGTTGCTGATGCTAGCCTTCTCTCCACACCTCACCACTTGTGCTTTCTGTCTTAATCTGTTCTCGTACTATGATGCTTTCAGGGCAATACTGATCCACAAATGTCCATCAACAGAAGAACCAATATCTGCCAGTACCAGGGATTTATTAAGACTCCTAGGCAAACACTAGGAGTGAGCCTAGTGTGAGAAGGAGACATGAATCACTACCATGACCTCCAAAATGTATTTTATACTTGAGATGAAGTCTTACTCTCAGATTCCTACAAAGATTTCCCACACTAAAGAACAGAAGTGTCTGAAGGTACGGTTGTACTTAGACACAGTGGATGGAAGAACGTGGAAAAAAATGGAGAAGAGCAGTGGACAAAAAGGGGATAGACCTGGGTATAGGAACTGGGGAGCAGAGAACAAACAAAGCTAAAACTGGGAAGTTGTAGGTTCAAACAGCTGGAGCAGGCTATGGAGGAAGAGCATCATGGCATCTGGGCATGGAGGGAGAGAAATGATTGGCAATGTGAGTGGGAGATGGAGTGAAAAATATAAAGAAGGATATTCTAAAATGAATATAGCTGTAAAAAGACTGTGAGGCACACAGACGCAGATATGTGTAAAAGAATCTTTAGAAGTGAAGGAAGGCAATTACAGGCAAAGGGAGAATAAAGGGAAAAGATTCAGAGGAAACTCATAAGAAAAGGAAAATGCGAGAAGGACATCAGCTGGATGGAAAGAATTGAAACAGTAAGAAAACACAGCATTAATGTTACCATTGCATGTTATACTCATTTTCATTTGGAGTCTCTGTTTAGAAATTGGGTTTCATGCATATGAGCTATTTTGTTCCTTTACTAGCTTATCAACTTTTTAATCTTACAAAAATAATTAAAGGAGAGGGAAGGACACAGGGAAGTCTTCTGCATATTGACTGATGCCATGAATTAACCATGCAAAGATGCTGCCCTCCCCACAGCTGGCTCACTGGAAGCCTACGGTGCCCAGTACCATGGCTACATACAAACACAGGTTCACAGCCTGCATCCTGTGGGTCTCTACTGGACCAAAAGACACTTCCCCACTGCTTCTGTTAGCTTCTCTCTTGTTATGTGCCATCGGCACTGTCTTTTTATCAGCTTCCAAATCACATAAATACATTATAACACATTAAATACTTCCTCAAATGCACTTTTCCATATCAGCAATCACTGTAGTTGTCTCAGAGATGCATTCTGATCATACACAAAATGAAAAGTAGCTTATAGATCATGATTGGGAAGGCAGGTGGTCTGCAAAACAACTGTATCACTCTTGTGAGACTTAAACTAAAAAAGCTGGAGACTTAGTGAGCCAAGGGAATTTTCCCTCTGCATGAAAATTGTCCTTATGTTTCAGAGATGAAGAATTTGGAGTCTGGGCCCAGCTCCCTGCGTGTATCCATGTGTGGCTTGATTTATATAGTAATTGTGTCTGTTGCCTGCAGCACATGGACTTGTTATAAAAGCACAGGAAAACATCTTCCCGCAGTGCGCTATCATACACCTCAGACAGTGGCTGCATAGGACAGAACTTACAAATGGACCATGAGAAGGGGAAAACACTTCTAAGCTTCAAGGTGGAATGGAAGAAGAACAAAATGGGAAGGATAGAGGTGGAGGAAAAGCACAGATAGTGGGAAGGGAACCTGGAAGAAACAACAGGGAGCAAGCATAAATACAGAAAGCCCACCACATTATGTACCTAACTTGTCTTATGGGAGTTGGGCTGATAAATGTGAACAGAATAGACCTCCATTTTCATACAGCTGCAAAGATAAACATCCTTCCCATGAAACCATTATAAATCCCTAATCTTCAGGGTTGATTTAAAAATTGTAACTCAGCTGTTGCAATTTGTATCGGACTGGAATTTGGCAGTCCCAGACATCAAATCAATTCCACATGAGAAGGGAATATACTATACTCCATTTTACAGCCTGAAATTGCACTTTCAAGGGTTTTAGATGCTTTCTACACTACTCCAAAGTGAAAGAAAGAGTGAAGTAATTTTTAAAGCTAGGGATCATTTCAGCTTTCAGTAGAGTCAATGGAAAGACTCTCACAGGATTTAAAGGATCCAGTCAGAAATACAGATGATATGCTTTCAACACTGGTCTTCTCAAAAACAATCACACAAATAAAAATGATGCACAAGTATTTAAGATTAGAGCATTTAAGTCCTGAACATGTACAATGGATATTTGACATTGGTATATCCCTTACTAGCCTGACACGCTGTTATGCAACACATTGCTGTTGCTTGCATACAGTCATTCACTGATTTCCGTGTATTTTTCTATGCATTTTTTCCTAATACTACCTTATGTTAATGGGGTTACATCTCCTGCACAAGGTTGGTATTCCATATGGCAAAGATCAGGAGATACGCACTGTTATACATTCAAACTGCTAAAAATATGCAAACTGAAGATCTGGATCCTGAAAAATGTAGGCAGACAAAACTGCCATTTAATCTAATAAAGTCAATGGGAGTGTAGCCAGCAAGTCAGACCTTATGAAATTAATATTCTGCACTAGCTAGTCTGCTAGTTTATGTTATAGGATGTGTCGGGCACTGTGAAATGCAACGTACCAAATTCAGCCTCACACAACCCTACAGCAGGAACGCTCTGTTTATTTATATGGAAACGTTACTACTAAACAAGCACTGGAACCCGTGAAGTCTGGTTTGCTAGGAATTTGTGTCTTGATGCTGATGTCTTTAAAAGGACAGAGTTCCCTGTGTGTCCTTATCCTCTCTGGAGGCCCCATTGAAGTTGCACTCCTCTACCTGCTTGCCTGGTCTTGCAGACCAGTCCTGGTCTTGAAACTTGCAGTACCTTGGGAAACCACTGTCCTGCTGGCAGTTTGGGCTAAGTCAACCCAATCCCTCAAAAGTTACTGTGGGAGAGCTGACAGCCACATGTGCACAGACAACATGATCACAGAAGCCTTCTTCCTTAGGATGCCAAGCTAAAAATATAGCCATTTGCATTAATTGCACAGAAGAATTTCAGCCCTGAAACTACAGTGGGAATTGTACCCCGGTTGCTCAGAGCCAAATTTAGCCCTGGAGACTGAATGAGGCTCAGCTTATCTCTGAATCCCCTCAGTTCTGCGGGTTTCAGACACTTCCTTCACACTGTCCTCACACAGTTGTTTGCATTTAACGAGAAACAGTTGAGTTTCCTGTTAACTTGTAAGCAAACAAAGCGCCCTCTCCATGAGCACTGGGGTCCCTGCTTGGCTGCCTTTAAATAGATGAGGCTGACCAGATAGTGACCGTCAGTTCGGCGAAGAAAGGGCCGTTGTGCCAGCCCGCTGCTCCCCTGGGAGCCCGGCAGCACGGCGCTGCCATCGCCCATTGCAGCCCCACTCTCAGCCTGGGGAGGTGGGCTTAGCAGACAACAGCGCTGGCTGTCAATGTGTTGGGAAGACATCATCGTGAAAAAATCCTGGAACAGATGCTGGCAGGAGGACAAAAATTTGTTACTTATTTACAGGGAATTCAGAATGGGAAAGGCACAGGGGGAGAAAATACGTCAACTCTCCACACAGGGATCTGGCAAAATCCCAAACCCTGCTCCTCCTGAAAAGCTCAGTGTGCCAGCGCTTCCTTCAGGTACTACGACAGCGTCGACAGCAAGATGTTCTCAGCAGCCGAATAACAGCTGCACAATACAAGCAGCAACTGAATGGTTGAACAGCTCTTTATACAGGCGTGATGTGATAAAAACCTGGTGCTCTTTTGTGCTTCACAAAGCCTCTACTTTGCTGACTCCAAGCTCAAATCTCACGGGCTATTAGGAGAAGGAAGAAGGACTATGCATTAACAGGCATGGTAGAAAAGAATATGCTTTATTCTGGAAACCAAGCCTGCGCTAGGAGCTGTGTTACATCCTAAATACCAAACTAGAAGCAGCTTTCATGTTAATTAGAAGGTAAGTATTTTGGCATGCAGTGACCAAGCCTTTAGTCACAGTGCAACTCAAGTGTGATCTACATGATGTGGTAAAAGTGGAGCACTGTCCCCTAACCAGTTGTGCTCTCTAGTAGGGGTGAACATAGGAGATACAAAGCTGTCACCAAACTGCAGTCTTGCAGCTTATTTTTCAGAGGTTGGGATTTCTTTTTTTTTCCCCAAGTTCCCAATCTTTTCTCCCCATAGAATAAATAATAGCCACATAAATAAGAGGTGGAAAATTCTGTTTAAACAAAAAGTCAAACCTTCTACGAGCAGAGATAGGCTGCTTCTAACTCATTTGAATTGCACTGAAGTAACAGTAAAACTGGGGGGTGGGGTGGGGGGTGTTGCGGGGAAGGAGACCGCTGTACAGAAAGACAGACAGGGACTGGAATGGCTGTTCATAATTGCAGGCTAGCAGCCAACTGAAATACCTGGTGTCCAAGTTTGTTTTTTTTGGGAGTTCTCTAATGTCCTCCTCTTTGTGTTCAAACTTTCTCCAGGAGAGAGGTGTCAGGAACCCATATTGAGTTAAGATGGAACATTGCCTGGGTGCCTCACTGGTAGACACCAGTTCATAGCATGTTAGCTTGTGTTCGCCCCCACTTCCACATCTTCTCTTTTATGACTTTGCTGAGAGTCCCAGAATTGCATGAGGACTTTGTTTATTCATCTGCAAATCAGCATTGTAATATAGTACCTGCCTCACAAGGAAGTTAAGAGGCTCCATTAATTCTCATAATGCACTACAAGATAATCAAATAAAAGATGCTAGGCAAGCGTATGGTAATGTTACTGTTCCCTGGAAATTCCCCCTTTTCCTAGTTGGCACGATTCTCCCTTTTCCCTGTTTAATTTTAATCTCTCTTAGCCCTTGGGCTACGGTTTACTGCTCTGTCTCTAAACTGAGGCCAAAAACTCTGCAAATAAATCTCCACTAGCAAAGTTGAGTCAGTGTCAGAGTTTTTAGTGTAAACTATGGGAATTAAAACAAGTTATACTGTCAGTAATATAAAAATTCAGTTCTCTCATCCTTGTTGCAAAAGCTTTTTATAGAGCTCTCTAAAAGAAGACTAAGTGTTTGAAGGTCAGCAATTGGTTTTGTGCCATATGTGCTTAAGGCTGAATATCCCTATGTACACTTGCACAGATCTGGGGGGAGGAGGGACAGGTGCAGGGAGTAGTGAGAGAAGGCCCAGCAGTTGAGGAAAGGTTGAATTACATGCCAGTCTTGCTGAAGGAAACTGCTAATTAATAAGAATTAGCTTAGTCTAAAAATCCTGAACATGTTGGACGTGAAACCAGACAGCACATACCTTCCATCTATCAGCCTCTTAAAAACAAGGTGACCATTTTGAGAAGGAAAAGAACTGCAGAGAGATTTAATTTGAAAGCAGTGATGTTCTGAATGAATAAATCATACAAGATGGGGTACTAAAAATATAGCTGAAATTACTGCCAAAAAGGAGATTACCATAGATGCAGCTAAGGGTTAATTATTATATACTGATGCTGAGAGTCTACCCACAGCGCTTTTGTCTGCCAGTACTTAACACATTATTGTCATTACAGGTTCAAACACTGTGGCAATTCTAGCACATTTGCCAGTATCTTTCACACGGCTGGATATCTAGGACAGGAAAATCTCTAAGTTCTGTAAGCCTTAAAGAAGATTGATTTATCCACGTGGGAATTCTCATGTGTAGCTGTATTACACCCTTGTTTGCATGTTTTTTCCTTTGTGTAACCCCCATTACTAAATTAGTGCTCTCTTACTTCAGCAAGTTGTTTCACTCTGCCAGATTTCATAAAATCTCTTTAGTCTAAAAAAGAACTGTGGCATTCAAAGATGCACAGCAGACCCTACACTAGCGTACTGAAGAAGGTGCTCCTGGATGCGCCTGAGAACAACCTCGGCACTCGCTGATGTCTGTTCACCATCATGGCACTCCTTTCAGAGGAGCTTTAAGCTTCAGCTGACTGAAAAATATGCATCCTGCAAGTCCCAGTGAAGAATACTGTGCTAGCGCTAGTAAAGATTACGCATGAGCTCTAGCTGTTTAAATTCTGCTCTGCAGGACAATTGCATGTTAGGTTCCCACTGAAATAAAGGATTCTTACCTACCTGCCACCAGGTTGATTCATACTCAACAATGGTGTTGGCTTCAGTGGCGCAATTCATGATTTCCTCCGCTGTGAGAGCAAAATGAGGTACAGCTAGCTCCCTTTTTACTAGAATTCAATGGACAGCTAACCTCCACGGTTCTCATTACAAAGCATATGTTTTCAGCCTCCACGGTGCTTAATAACATGTTGAGCTATGCCAGCTTTGGGGACTTTTCCTCCTGAAATAGTATATAATAAATATAATGTACGTTGTCTATCACCCTCATTTTTCATTTTGTTTGCTATTTTTCTCTTTATCTAATGACCTGGGAAGCGCAGTTTACAAATGACTAAGAACACATAAATCCAAGTGGAAAGAATTTTTTTTTCCAGAATCACACACATGAAAGTCACGACACTTCCCACGTCAAGGAATTTTCAGAATACAATAATTTTACTCTTTTTTTCCAGCCAGCTTTGAACTACATTCTTTGCTTCTTAAAAAGTTCAGTTAACCATTTAAAAGACTCCCTTCTCAAGACTGTCTGCACTTGTATTTGTTGACCGTGCTTGCAATGAACAATGAACATGTTAAAACAAGCTAACAAATCATTTTTGATAAATCACAGCATTGTGACTTGAGACGTCTTTAAGCCTAAGTGGCATTTTTATTTACTTGAAGACTATAAAAAGTTGTGCAAATGAAACAAGGGAAAAGGCATATGCCTTCACCTTTTAGCAAAACGTTCTTTCAAAGGCAGCGAAGGTGATGACAGGTTTGACTAAGTGCCAGCTGCAACTGGCGCAGCTTTAAAGAGTGCAAGGGAGCATGCTCGTTATTTTTTTCTGGCCAGACTTGAGCAACTGTATCTTGGATACACTCCTCGTTAGTGTACTGAAACAACCCCCATCACCAGGGATTCCAACTGGACTGCTTTGGTGAGCCACTTGCAAACTGAACCCAGAGCATGAATGATGGTCTGACTCTGACCATTTTTCTCATTCTCCATTTCATTTTCCTTGTTGAGAATTTATTTGCAGTCAAAGGATTACCTCTATCTTCACTTCCACCTTTGTCCATCATTAAAATCAATATAACAAATTGCAAGTTATTGAGGCACCAGAATTAATATAAAAATGCTTAAACTACTACAGTCTTTGCAAATGGAGAAGCAGTATGTGCTGCTCTTAAACACACACCCCATCTCTGCATCAGCACTTTTCCTGAATTCCAGGTTTCAGAAGAGGAGAGAAAGCAGCCTTGATACAGATGAGAGTGAGAAGAGGTGGGTCTGCACCAGAGGCAGCTCTGTCTGCTACCAGTTCAGAGGGCGGACAGCACAGACTATGCTGACAGGGAGTAATGAAGAGGACCTAAAACGTTTCATTCCCTGAAAGATCAACACATGTTCAAGAGCAGCCAAGCAAGATCCTGGAACAAAATCACAGTCAGTGAGAGTTTTGCCACTGACATCACATGAGCAAGTATTTCTCTCTTGATGTAAGGCTTATGCTCATTCTCACTGATGCCAACAGGAAAGCACCCAGTTTTTAAAGATGAAGAACAGGAAAGCACTCATTCTTTTAAGATGAAGATGTCTTTGGCGGGTATTTCTTCATATTTTGTACACAAGCCATTAGTTAATAACCTAAAATAAAAAAAGGTGCATGTTTTGTAGCTAATCACGTAGACAGATCTGCAGATGACTGGTTCCTTACGCTGCTCATTCCCAAGCTTATACTACAGCTAACACTTTCTGTAGCTGCAAGAAAAGGAATACTAAAAATGATTAAACTACCCAAACAGCTCTGCTAGTGATGACTCAGTTCATATTAGCAGGTTATTTATGTTGGCCAAAGTATTTTCAAAGATACAGAAAGATGAACTCAAGCCTCTTCCTTCAATGCAAAATTAAATTTTTAGTTGAGTTAGTGGTAGTTGCCTTTGTCTGGGGAAAAATTAAGAACCAGCTGGAACTGGAACTCCAGCTCACATCCTGAATCCCATCCACATTTTCCCACCATTTGCATAAATAATGCCTCATCTCTATGCCAGGCTCACTGCTTATGAAGAAAGTATCTTTATTAATATAATGCGGGGATCAGCAAACATGGAGTTCTCTGCTTTTTGGAGATCGTCTGAATCTCAGATTCTGGCTTTCCTCAAAGACTGACTGTGCAATGGATCAAAGAGCCTGAAGATCAGACCTCCCTAGATGTTGTCACACACCAGAAGACAAGGGCAAGCAGACAACATAACAAGAGGTAAAGAGACAGAAACTAACCAAATGAAGGAAGAGTATGAAGGAGCAGGCACCACTACAATCAAGATGTAGAAAGAAAAGCAGCTGCAATTACAGAGAAGAAAGACTTGAAATATGAATCCTTCAGAGGAAGAAAGGATTTGGTTGAACTGCGATAAAGATTAGGAGCTTGTCAATACTGGAATCCTGAGGAAAGCTAAGACAATTGAACAAAGATGTGAATTTGAAGTTTATTCTTTAAACATACTAATCTTCCAAAGCATGCAGAGTTAAGCTGAGGCAAGGCCATTTCTGAATAAGATCACTCATGCAGGGATCAATGCATTCTAATTAAACCACGGCTGTAACCAGTGAGTCTTACCTGTCTATGTCCTGAAGGACAAGGGGATATAGAGAGAAGAAGATACCAGAAGATAAAGATACAGTGAAAAGAAGAAACCTGAAAGTTTGGATAGCAAAATAAAAATTGGTAAGGCTTTATCCCAGCTGTCTAGATCTTTGACACATCTATACTCAGCTTCCCCAAAACACTTGCATGTAGGAGTAGTATTTGGCATTGCTGGTAAGTTGTAAAAAGCTTCTGCTGCAGGTTGAGCAAGAGATTACATCCTAGAAGGTTCCTGTGAACATCATGAAGTCTGCTGTAGCTAATCAGCTGGATATCCTGTGTATTACTACAGGAAATATTGAAAGCAGCAAAAGCATTTAAATAAGAGCACAGGATACTTCACCTTCCTTGTTCCTGTTATTTAAAAATTTAGCTGAGGCAGTAAGATTGCCGGACTTTGCCATGCACTGGGCTGTTCCTTCACTTACGAACCCACTTCCCAGCCCAATCCTGCCAGCGGTGATTTGCGAGTTCCACTAGTTCCTTTCCAGCTACCCATACACACACAAGGTGTTTGTTTCCTGTGCTCCCTTCAGAGCAAGAGAAAGCTCAAAAGCTTTCTGAGATGTTTTTCAACTCTAAACTACAAGAGCTCCCTGAACAAATAAAATAAAAGTAACTTTTCTCAAATAACTGTTGTCAAGAACTCTGATAAGGATAAAGCTAGTACAAACAACAGCCTGACCTGGGGTAACTCTTCCCACTGTTTCCAGTCAGCAGAGTCTGGAGTCTCTGCTTACCCTGATATAATATGTCTCCAGTCACACCTAGGAAGAATCCAGTCCTGTGGAGTGCAGGTGTTGTATTCCATAAGGCATGCAAAAATGCTTAGGTCTATGGCAATTAGTTTTCAGATGAAGTCTGGCAGTTTTGTATTTTAAGCACTATGAGTAACAAAAATAAAATCTGTGTTCTAAAATTAAAGGGAGATGAAATAATGATGCTAAAAAATATTTTCTTATCCTGTTGTTTCACAATAGAGAACTATTTCTTGCCTTCGAACACCAAGCACAGCCAGCACTTTTTTGGTCAGCTCACAGGACACAGTTGTATGGTTCAGACCCTTTTGGTGCTCTCATCCTCCTTCCGTGGGCAAACCAGACACAGTCCTGCGCAGCTGAGCCACAAGAAGACATTTTCTGAAAGGGAATCTTCTGATGTTGGTGCAGAGGTTGTGTCCTTAACTGTTGGTTCCCAAAACACCACTGTATAGGAAATAAAGAAGGGGAAGAAGTAGTGAACAATGCATCTTTGTGTCCTACCGATTTCCAGGAATAGTACGTCCAGCTCCTGGCTGCAAGATGGTTTTCACACACCTTTCCCTAGCACATCCCACGCCAGGCTTCTGTAACCAGGGGCTATTCCAAAGGCTCATCAGGCCACATGCGAGACTCCTGTAGATTTCTGCCAGTCTCAGTGATCTTACAAGCTACTGAAGGCAATGGGAACTATCTTGCATAGAGTCTGAGTCAGAGTGTATAGCTTTTTTTTTTTCCCTTTCCTTTCAAACCATGAAAACTACAATATTGTTACCTTGCTACAGTGAAGTTTCAAAGAGCTGCAAATTAGCTATGTGAGAATAGGCTGAATAATAGCTTCTAACCATTGTGATTTCCACTAAGAAATTCATTCCCACTAACTGACTTTATTTCAAAAGTGTTCATATACTAGAATGGCAGGCTGCAAATATGGTTTCTATATGAACTGAAGAAGTAGGACTTTTTTTTATGACAAGTAATTATCAAATATTAGGTCTTCGATAGGGAAGAGAGATAGCACTTAGCATTGATTTAATATATCTACTTTATCTGGAGGCTATATCCTGTTTTTGAAAGTGAGTGCAAAATCTTAATATCCCTAACATCTGTAAGCCTATCTGATTGATTTGTGACCATCACCAGAAAACACTTCACCATAAATCCAGAAGAACTCAAGTAAATGAGTTAATTTCCTGCAATATTCCATAGAAACAGTACAACTTACTATTCCCAGCACTGAAATTTGTGCAAAGTTCATATATATTGATAAGGTAAAATAACACCAGAGGACTGAGTTTATCACAAGACCCTTAAAAACCAGAGTTCATTAACCATGGCAGAACCCTGTGCTAACAGAGCTGTAGTGCTCTTGCACAGTATCACTGAGAGCTAATTGCTGAACCTCTGCGTGCTGAGCCGTGACGACACTCCTCCTGCCTCTGCGCTCCAGTGCCTACATATACCAGGCTAAAAACGCCGTTCCTTGTCAGTTTGCTCTACAAGACTGCCTAGCTAGTGCGGGCACAGAGTTGCTGCAAATCCATTCACCAGATAGTGAATGTACTTGCAGTAAATTTACTGGACCAATTCCCAGCTCTTTAGCAGATTTTTTTTTTAATAGGGTCACTGCTAGATGTGCGGGTGAGTGTGGAACTACCCTCAGCCTATACAGAGTGACCTTCCCTTCTCATATTTTTTTTCTCAGTCCCTGATTTAGCAGCTTTGGTTCCTACTTTCAAATACAACAGGACTGACAATCAGATGCAAGTTCTGAAGACTCTGTTGTTTTGTTTTTTTAAGAAAAAAGGGTTCACTGCAGACAATACTTCTTTTCCCAGTGAGAGTCTGATTGCTGATGACAGCCTAAATTTCTTGTATAAAGGTCAAGAATCAAACTGCAATGTCACTGCTTTTCGCATTCTCTACAAGTTGTAAAAAACTGTTTCCCAAGAGTCAAGCTCTTCCCAATTTCCCTTTCGCACTGCTCTAGCACTCCTGAATTTTTAAAGCTGTTCTTAGCTCCCTCAGAAGTACATACTCAATATAACCCACAGAACTTCAGATTTTTTTTTTTTTCATTTTGCTTTTAAATAAAGTACCAGAGGCCTGCTTGCATTTTTCGACCATGCCAATGCTCTTCTGCTTTAATAACTACAGGACAGATTCTACACTGACCTTCCTTTCTAGTCTCTTAGTTTATGAATAAAGCTGTTTAAAACATGACTTACATCCAACAGCTGATTTGCAAGAAATCCATCACTACACAAGCCCAGGGTCTGGAGGCACACCATTAGCTTCACGCTCTTTTGCTCACAGGGAATGTCTCCCTGTTTACTCTGAGATAACCGACAATGAATGAACAGTAACACCAAAGTTTGTAAAGTCTTTGTTTCTTTATTCATCAAGTCATCCTTTGTGTTAAGTGACAGCTGACAAAAACATACACGCCTTTTTGAAGATAACTTAAGAATCACCAGAAGATCACTTGCCAGCTAATGCAGTGCACATTTATACCTTTAAAGGAAAGTTTTCATATGAGCTGGTGTTGCTAACTCCTGCAATTTTTATCACAAGGCTGACAACATTTTCCTTGATGCTCCAACTGCTGGAATTGTGTCATTAAATGAATTTCCAGGAGTAAGGGAACTCAGTGGTTCCTCAGCACACTTTATAACCTTCCCCAATTTCATTATTTGGCAGACCTGAACAACGGAGCTTGGCAACACCTACCTCCTCTTAATTCTAGGGACACCAGAAAAATAGCACTGCCCTGCTTTCATGTCTAGATGTTAGGAAAGACTCAGTAACATATTTTACTGCCACCTACCAGACCCAGGCTGAGGATCTCAAGCCAGTGACAAAACAGCTTTTCAAGCACCAGTTCTTGCAGACAGAGGCGATGGTCGGGAGAGTCCTGCAGTGGCGAGGGGGTGCCTGCCCCCCGACATCGCTCATCCCACCTCGTGAACCCAGGCAGGGGGAGAGCAGGAGAGGTGAGGTGCAGTGGGGGGCTCGGGTCGACAGCTTGGCTTCTAGGCAGCTTACGGCCTGAGCCCAGCAAACACATGCTGACAAAAGGCTGTACAGAGAGACCCCAGGGCACACCACCATACTTTCCAGATTCTTTCTGGAACAGGAAAAAGGGGATAATGCACTCAGATTACTTTGTTTTTATTATTATTTTGACATTTTTCCCAATCCCCAAATGGGCCAGTTCCACAGCCTTCCTCCCCAGTTCCAAAGGTCCACAGGGATTTTGCATAAAAAAGATTTGCAGGATCTGGTTAAAGGAAAGACCTGTGCTATCTATTCTTGCAAGCAAAAAGTACAGATCTGTGGCCTGCCTTTTGGAAATATGCTGCACCTTCAAATGCCACTCATTTCACCAGGAAGTCTTGAATATTCAGCAGTTCTGAAAGTCGTGACACCTCCCTTAAGCCTCCATAAATGCAAACGAAGCTAAATCATCAGAGCAAACCCCTGGAGAAAACAAAATATAAAAATATCTTCATTTCTAATACTGGGAAAATTATCACATGCATCTCTAATAAAATATTTCCTTCACTGTTAACCTTTATTATTATGCAAAATAATAAAACCGATACCTCTGTAGCCTTATAGCCAAAAATACAGAATGGGCAATTAATATTATACCTCTTCATATCCTTATATAGAAAAGATCTTTTTTTTTTTTTCATTTTGAAAAGAATGGGACTAAGACAATCTATTTAGTGGCTAGCCTCAAGCCATCTATGTCTATAACTGAAGGAATGAGAGCGTGCTTTACCTGCCAGTCCAACTCTCCCATGTACAGCATGTAAGTAAGTCTCTGATAATTAACTCAGATTCCTCTTCCACATAATTGTACAAAGAAAGTTATTTAGCCATATTTCCATTTTACTTTACAATGTCTAGATCAGTTCTCATACATGCTGAATATTAATGAACTACCAAGAAACAATCAGAGATCATCCTGTATATAACATACATCTATCCTACAACACCTTTCCCAAAACCAAGAATTGCAGATTTTTGTAATCCCTAACACAATCTGTTCCTAATAGCAGTTTCTAAACCTGTAACTTTCTCATTCAGAAGACACAAACATAAGTAGAACTTGTTTCCATTGAATGACTGCAACTGAAATGAACCTCCAGCCTGACGGTCATCCCAAATTCAACACTTGCAAGGACTGCCAAAGAGTTACACAGAGATCTAGTTTCCGAAGTGTTACTTCAGAGTAGACTAGACTCAGTGGACTGGCAGTCCTTTAACTCTTGGGCTTGAAATTAGCACTCTGAAGTAACTGATGGAAGTCACTAACGGTGACATCATTCTGCTGCATGAGAAGTCCATGAAAACTACCATGTTATAATAGTTGCATATGGTTACTTCAACTTTTCCTTTATTATTTTGTTGACCTGACCCTGGCAAAGAGCCAGAGTAGCAACACTAATTTTTCATTCATTCAATCTGCATACAAAACATCCTCAAGAAACTGTTTTGCCAAACAGCAGACAAGACCCATATCTGAAACTGTTCACACCATCAGAATATACTGGAATGGCCATACTGGCCATTAAGACCAGAAGTCCACCTACTGGACTATCCACCTTTAGCAACAGTAATAAATAAACCTCCCGAGAAGAGCCATGAACAGCAGAAGCATTACGGAATGCCTGTAGCATTTCACGTTTAAACTCTTACGGCTTCATACGGCTTCTTGCATGCTTTTATGAATATCCAGCTTCAATGCTTTAGCTAGCTAACATCTATCTACAGAGGTGGATAGACAGGGGAAGGACAGAAGAAAACAGTAACTAATTCAAAATTGTAAATCTCAGAATGACCTAGTCTAGATTTTTAGGTGTATTAAAGCTTTCCATTACCTGTGTAAGTCACACAACTAGGAGGCAAGTAGCATGTTTCTCTTTGGAGGTATCAAAATCTCCTGCTCTGAGCATTGCAGAACACAGGTGCTTGATAGGCAGCAACAAGTTTGCAGACACAAAGCACCTGAGAGTCTGGCCATCCGCCCCTAACCCTACGAGGTGAGAGGATCTCAGTTTTAAACCAATTTCCTATCTCAGCAATAAAACATTTTACCCTTAGCAAATGTACTTCTAGATAGGAAGTTCTTCATTTGTTAGGTAAAAAGGCAACCTTCCTAGCCTGTTTTTTTTTTTTTTTCTCCTGTAAAAAAAATGGCAGCTGCCTGAAGCTGTTTAAGAAGATTGAAATGGTTAAAGTAATCTTGAGGGAGAATTAGGAAGCTAAGAGCAAGCAAGGTGGCTATTTAACGTGCGACTGCCATTCATCATGGATGTCACTGAACATGTGTGGCACATACAAAAGCATTAAGAAATGCCACAAAAGGACTTTCTTACATGACTTCTTTTTTTTTTTTTTTGCTTTTAAATAGCATGTTTGGTCTTGGTTCAGCTTTACTTTTTTAATTATGTTGCATTATCTGGCTTAGAAGGAACAAAACAGTATTTTAAAAACTTTATTTCAATGTTGATAAAGTATAATACAAACTCAGCAATTGCTTACCAAATCTCTTCCCCCAGGACCACCCTGAAACTCTAAACAAGTCAAAAGGGCCACACTGAGAATAAATATGAAAGGCACTGCCAACTTTGTCTTTTTATTTAATTAGCAGACAAGCTCATTAGCAGAGCTGTATAGCAGCATACTATGCCTGCAGCCCTTGCTCACGTCAGGAATTACAGAGAAGTAGGCTGTAGTCACACATGCTGAAAGCTGCGCAGGAGTGGCAGCAGTTGGGGGAGCTGGAGGCAGGGAAGCCTGTCCTCCTAATCAAGCCAAAATTCCGCAGTGCTCCCTCATCAAGTGAGATTTGGCACCTTCGAGGGAAGACCAAACCACGGACCCAGCAGCGCACAGCATATCCCCACTCCTTGAACCCGGGCTGTCCTCTGCGTGGTGGAGGAGCAGGTGGGAAGGACAATCCTGCTCCTCAGTGTTCAAACGCTGCCTTCTGCCACAAGGCACCACACCGTGAATAAGCCGACTCAGACACACGTCAAAAAACACCACCAACAGAAAATATATGTGGGGTGTGTGTGTGTGCGTGGTTTAATTTACAATGCAGCAATGGCAGCTTGCTCCTGGGTTCAAGCAGTCTACCACCAAGCACCATCATTTACAATTAAGTTAGATTTTAGTACTCGTTCAACGTGCAGCAAGCAATACACACAATGCCCTAGGAACTGAAAAGACAGTTTAAGACAGAACTATACAGTTCATTGCAGCCTATCCAACCAGGAGCGCATCCATCTGACTATTACTGGGACAGTCAGGCACATTTTAGCATAAAATAAAAACAAAATCTTTGTTTAAAATAATTTGAGGATTTCTTCAACTCTGTTGAAAAAATAAAATTTGGGGGGCTTGAGGAGTCACAGCTGTTGCTAATCAAATTTATTTAAAAGAATAATGTGAAACAGCATGTTTGCAAAGGTTCATAATCACAGCAGAATTAAATCATTTTTACAAAGTATTTATTTGAAAAGTTCTGTACACAAACTTTGGATATGGCAGAGAATACTTCCCTTGCAGTCTAGGTTTGATTTCATTCCTGGAAACCGCTATAAAAATCTTGCTTGCTTGCAGCAGGGTTCTTTATTTACACTCGGTTTTAGTTTTAAGACCTGTGACAAATACCAGATTGCTCACGTCCACTGCAAAGCAGACGGAGCAGCCACACATACTGCCCTGCCTCCTGGTGTTACCCAGCCGCCACGCTGCACTCCTGCCTTGCTGCGGAGCAGCGGGTTCGGCAGGTTTTTCCTCTGTGGCCATCCACCTCTTGAGCTGGAGAACAGGCTGCACAGGCACAGGGCACCGTCAGCATTTACAGCAAATGCATGACATCACACCTTAGTGATGATCCTTGCCATGGTGTTCTTCTTACCCTACTTCCAAGACCAACCCTATGCTCGCTGTCCCCACAAAGGCAAGTCTTGCTCACTGAAAGAGGTTCAGATCCACCAGAGATGGCAAACAGTGCCTGGGGGCCTACTGCCTGCAGAGCCAACAGCTTCTCCCTTTTCTTGCCCACTGGCAAAAGCCCTCTCTCAGAAAACACACGATGCCTTTTTTTTTTAAATGTATAATGTATCAAAATCTAACTTTTCAGGAGTTCAACCTCTGTGCTGACCTAGGCTTTTGCTTCCCTGCTGAAGCTACTGACCATTTTCCCAAACAGTGCCAGGTTCAGTTTTGTTGTTTTTTTTTTTTAAAGGAAGTTTTATTAATTCAGTGGAAACTGGACAAAAGCCATGAACTTATTTCACACAGCTGACCAGCCAGCTGCACAGGGTGATGCCAATGCCCTTCCCCACGTGGCCACAGCCACGTAAACTCACCATCGGCCCAGCAGCAAGAAAATCATACAGCCCTTCAGCAACTTCCCTCAAAATGCATGTGTTGTAAAGCCTCCTTCCACCTCTTTACCCAAGATTGAGACTACAGCAAAATTGCTATGTACCAGTCTCTCTGCCTCACAGAGGTGCCCATCACCAGAGAGGCTTTGCAGTGATGGAACCCCTTTTTCTTTTCTTGACCAACAGCTTGTGAGAGAAGTCAAAGGAATCACATGAGATTCCCCAGCACCAGGAAGAGGGCATGGGGACAGAGGAGAGTCCCATCTGGGCTTTTTCCCACCACCTACCAAGTTCTATATGAAAGGTAAAGAAATCAGGCAGAGAGATAAACCATGTCACTTTCATTTCTGCTGTGCCATCCATTTTTTTCATTCTATGCTTCCTACATACTCTTGACAGAGACTTTTATCACAAATGAATCATTCCATGGCAAACTGCAGTTTTATGATGAAGTAAAGCACTTCCAGCCAGCCCTCTCCTCTTGTACCTCTGCACCTCTGCTATCCCGGCAAACCCGTGCAGACATATGCCCATACCTGTTCCCTCAAGCTCCCTGTTTCTATAAACCTTCCACCACTCAGCCTGAGCTTATGTTACATTCCTTGCTCCCTATAGCCATTTTTTCCATAAACCTTACTCTAAATATCTATTTTTGTCCCTCCACTTGTGGGGTAGTTGGGATCAATCAAGATCATAATGGTACCACAGCTGTATCCATTCATAATTTCCAGGTTCATGCATTTCTGGTTGACTTAGTCATGATATTATCTTTTCACTGATAATGTTTTTGAGAGATTAGACATACTGAAAACACTGATATGCCTCCATAAATTTAACTTCAACATTATTAGGGAGCACCTATCAAAACTGTCTGTCTTTTCATTAAAATATTTGGAGTGAATCGGTAGTCAAAAGAAAAAAATATGGTCAAGATAGTGATACTTGGGCCACTTCAGCTGTTTTGCAATGGAAAAAAAAAAAAAATCAAATTTCTCGAAATTATACGTACCTTTCTTACAGTCTCAAGTTCAAGCTTACAGAGCAGACATGAACTTGACATATAAACTTTTCCAAATATATTAACACTTCAAAGACACTCCAAATATTGATGTGGATAAATTTTGTATTACTTATTCTCCGCCAACTTATCTTTCAGCAGGACAACACAGCTTCCCATCCTTTAGCAGGAGGAGGATTTCATTTAAAGTGATAAGAAGTAAAGAATTTTCTGCAGTTAGGGGAAACATCTTGTCCTTAGTTTTCTGTTTAGTCTTGCATGTTCAGAAAATGTTTAATCTTTTTATATCTTATACTACAATATAAAGGTACGACGGAGTTCAAAGCAGAGAATTACAGTAGTGACTTTAAGATGTCCTAGTATTTTTAAGCCAAAGCCACAGTCAAAGTCAGTGTCCTTGTTTCACATCCACTGATGTCAGTGGAAATACTGCATATGCTGCTAGGAAATCACAGGTTCCATCACAGGCGTGTAACAATGTTTTATGGAGTGTCCCATCTATTTCTTAAAAGGTAATCTGTCTAGTTACAATGAATTGCCTTGTCACTCAGCCGCTCCTCTGTTTCTTCCTAACTGCATCACACCGTCACAGAAACCACCTTTCCTTGTTGTCTGAATCTGCTAGACCTGAACGGTGGAGCTGGAGATGGCAGCATGCCTACAGAGTGAGGACTCTCAGCAAGAAGAGTTGATGCTAGAACACATTCTCCATCTCTTCTCACCTTGTGCTGGTTCCACTGAAAATCCCATATCCTCTCCAACATACAACCTCCCTATTTTCCAGGCTATTCGGTGGATATTGAGATGGGTTTCGGACAGATGCCAAGAGAGTCTGTGGTGTGTACGGAAAAAAACTGGATGTTTGCACTCTTTTTCAAAAAGTGAGACCTGATCAGATGAGACCAAAGAACTGAGGGCCTTCTTTGTGGACGCATCCCCTTTCTTCTGCACACAATGCCAGTTGCTTGACAGCAGCTTTACACCCAAGGCTTTATTTGAAATGACCTGCAGGCTTATAGATCTATGACTGAGGCATGGGTTGAGCAGTGGGCAAAGGTGTAACGTGGCTCAGAAGCAAGAAGTTGTGTTTAAATTATCTGTCCATACAGCAACTGCAGTATGCAAATGCAAACATGCCACCTTTTCTAAATGGTCTTCTACTGCTGGGAATTCACTTCTACGGATTCTTGGAGCACTGCTCAGGAGACCAGATCTGGCTAGGCAGATTCGGTCGAGGTGGAAGGTTAAAGCCACAAGGCAATTCAACAGGCCCCAAATCAGCATGTGAGCATAGGCACCTTGACCAGTCAGCGGTGCCCTTCTGCTCATTTCTCTATCTGTGTGGAGCTCAAGAGATCAGCAGGGAGCAGTGCGAGCAGAATTACTCCAAAACACATAAAACTCTCCCTACAGGAATCCTGCTTTCAAGCTAAAAACAAAACAAAATAAAACCAACACACGTAAATCCCTTTATTTGTTAAGACTTGAGTGCTTGGGACTGAGTCCCTATTGCTAAAAGTTACTGCAAGATGGCTAAAAGAATCACTTCTGTAATCTGCCTTTTACCAGTTCTGGATCCATAATATGACTATTTTTAAGAAAATGAAGGCTGAAAGATGCTGTGTCTTGGCAAGACAGAAATAAAATGGTTTAAAGCAAGCACTGAGTTCACATGAGACTGACCTGAGGCAAAATCCAAATCCAAACACGCACAGTATTTCTGAGGAAGTTAAAAAATTGATTGCAAAAGTGGAAATTGAAATGGCTTTAGATATTTAGATGAAACCTATTTCTATCTATTTTAAATGTAATTTAGGAATCAAAGAATTACATGAACTACTATTTCGTCATTCTTCTAAATACTGGCACAATTTACAGCTGCTGCAGTTTGTTCTTCATCTTGCAAAAACTTTTCATATATTTCTAAATTCTGGAGGCTCTTTAAACATGAGAATATATAAATACTCTTTTAAGCTACATCAAATATACTTCATATAAGTAAGGGAAGTGCCAGGACTACTGCCAGAAACTATTTAATAGCTTGGAGCAAACTTTACCCTCCTGTTTGAACAGGAGAAAAAATTACTGTTTAAAGGAGATGAAATCTCTTTCTATCTTTCCCTCTCTCAAAAAAACAACTAATTTGTCTCAACATAATCTGTGTTTTTAGCCACCCTTCTCTGCAATTATTGAAAAACTAAGCAGGAAGAAGACAAGAGCCCAACATAGACCAAACGAATGTTAAGCTAGGACACCATTTTGCTAATATGCACAGCCACGGTTTCTGCTCAGCACAAATTGTATTATTTTATGTTCAACTGGTTGCACTTGTATAGTTTGATTGTCTTATCTGTCCTGTAGGGCTGACCAGAATTGTGCAAGCACTGAAACTAAACATGAATTTATTTTCTGCAAAAGCAGAGCTGAGACATGAAAACTGAGAAGGAAGGAATCTTGTTAGCAATTCCTCGTGTAGGCAGCATGCCTTGCTTTAATCAAATGCATTATGGCCTTTACCTACTGCTGTGAACTGACTCCTAGAGCTTTTCTGCACATCAGTTTGGCTAACCTACTTTCAAATATCTCTAAGTCTGCATAAGAAAGCCGAAAACTACATTGCTTCTTATGCTGTAAACAGCAAGATGACACACATAAAAGTTCAGTGCCTTTGAAGAGCATGGCTTGTGTCCATCATTTCCTGTTATTCAATGTTTTTCACTACCCTAGTTATCATCTGGATGCCTGAAGTGTCTGCACTGAGATTTTAAAACACAAGAGGGCAGGCTACATGCAAAGTAAAAGGCACAATGTATTTTCCTACTAGTTTTCACCATGTAAATAGCCCAGTTGAACAAGCCATACGAAAACTTTAAAAGACAAACATTTCTCACTTTCAGCATAAAAACATGCAACCAAGCCCTGCTTCTGTTTCTTTAGACAGTATGCTATTAGTTATAGCTTTGTCTCTGGATTGAGAAATTGAGTCAAAAGGTGAAAGGTATGTTTCTCTTGAAACCTGGAGCAATTTCTAAGACCACTGTGTAACACCAAGGAAAGTTATTTGCCCTTTTCCAGGTTTAGACATGCAATCTAAGGAAAATGCAGTGGATTCTCTCTATATAAATTCTACCCATTGAAATCTTTTAAGACTCACCCCTCTTTGTATAAATCGATTTTGCTCATTCTTACTCAAGTTTGTTTTTTTAAATGCAGACAGTTTTTGCAGCAGGCTATCACACGATGGTTATCTAGAGGAAGGCAGCACAGCTATTAAGCAGCATTACAGCTGGGTGACCTACATGTTCTCCACTGTTTTATTTCTAGTACTAGACTCTTTAAAGCTTAAATATCAATTGAACATATAGATGCCATTATATTCTGCAGAACAATGCCTTCTTGATGGTTTTGATATTAATATGATCATGAGTTCACTTCCCCCCAAAATTTAAATTTCAGGAATTAATTTGATGTTTACTGATCAAAAGTTAGGTCCTGCTAACCCCTTATTTTTGTGCCTCAGCCCAGTCCCTCTACACTTACTCACATGCGTAATGTAAACGGTTCTGATGACATACTCATGTAAGCTAAGGTGATTTGTTTGTACAGAGGTTTACAGCAGAGAATCCAAATATTCAGACTTTGGGAGGGTGACACAAAGGAGAAAGTCAGGATTAGTCCTCTTAAAAAAAACCCACAGTGGTGTGAACATCTGTGTAGGTGCTCCACGTTTTGAAAAATTCTTTAAGTTCTGTGACTGTGACAATGAACTTCTTTCACCTGTTTTAAACTAAAACTGATTGCTGATCATTTATGGAAAAAAAAAGTCTAAAGTACTGATGTGCTATTCAAGGTAAATCAATGAACGCATTCTTATATACCCGTTCTCTGACATTAGCAGTCGTTACACAGTCCACATTTTCCACTCTTCTTCTGCACATCACCAGCATTTAGCTGCACCAGTTAGTGTTACCAGAAAGGGCCAGGCTCAACTGCCTCTCTCACATAAACAACACTTGAGTTGGGTGTTACTTGTGTTTTTTGCAAATGATGTCACCTCCAGAATTTCAGCTACACAAGATAGCTTATGACATAAACACAGATGAACAAAACTGAAAACAATTGGTCAAAAATATAAAAGGTGAGCTGAAAAGGAATCGGAATTCATGTGTCAGAGAACTTTTTCTATTAGACACTGCTTTTTAGATTTTTTTTCACTGGTAGACACTTTAATACCCTTATGTAGTACACTAAGAAAAATGTTCTGACAAATCAAAACTGCATTATTCTCACAGTCAGCCAGTCAGTCACTAGCCTTCATCTCACACCTTCAGGCTATTAGCTCCAGGTTGGCTAAATATGCCTTTTGGACTACACATGCTGTTGAACAGGAACAGGATTTTTTTTTTTTTAATCTTGGGAAAGGAAGTGTTCTGGCAGTATCTCTAGGTCTTATGCTTAGAACAGGATAAAGCAAAAAAGACGACACCACCCTACAACATACGCGTCTCGTGACGGAATTAATCAGTGTATCTGAACATGCTGAACTTCCCTACAACAGAATTAAAAGGAAACACCTTGCAGATAAAAATGAAAAAGTGTAGTAGCTCATGCAAAAATCTTTCCTCTTCCCACGACAGCTCTTTAAGGATTCAATTCTTAATTTCTTTGTAAAGAAAAACATTCTCCTATTCAAATTCAAAAGTAATTTTACCAGGTGAGAAAAAGCGCATCCCAAAGAATCACCAGAAAAATGTTTGTTCTCTTCCTTCTTTGCAAAACCCGAAAAGCCTAATCCTAATCCTTCTCCAAAAAGAAAAATTTCATGCCTAATGTATCTCTGTAAAAGAATATCTTACTGGACGGATACAGTTCTTAAAAATTCTATTATATAATCACATAACAGATATAACAGATGACTGTGAATTTTAAAAATCAATTTAACTTAGGTAATTTCTCATTAAGATGGTTAAGATCAATAAGTTGCAATTGCAAAAACTGAGCATTTGTAATTAATAAGCACAAATTACTCTGAAGTGGAATGGGTAGAATGCTATTAGAAGTTTATACACATAGTACCAAATTCTGTTAATACAAAAAACTAAATTCAAAAGTTGATTTTGATGCATTATGCCCTTATTTCAATTAGAGAGCTATGATGAAAAGCCATTACTATAAAGACTATGACCTGAGGTTCAAGATTGCAGTTAAACAGCCTGTGATCCTCTCTATATAATAAAAAAGGCATTTTGAATCAAATACTAGGCTGCATTTAGCCATGCTTGTGGAGTGAAGTACTACTCAAGACAGATAATCCCATGTGACTCAACCTCTGTGTTGCCACCAGATGACGGACACTGAGCTGTGCTCTGCATGTTGGGCCAGGTACTGGGCAGCACAGTGGCTGAACTGGGGAGGACCTTCCTTTCTGTCATCCCTTCATAAGCACCCAGCCCAAGCCGAGCCTTAGCCTTCCAGGAATACTCAGGCATTAAGATGCTATTCAACACATGCAAGATTTGCAAAGGAAACTCCATAAAATTGCTAAAAAGATGCAAATATAACACTTATCCAATAATAATTATTTTATTTTCTTGATGAGATCTGTATACTGATGCTAAAATTCAGCTACTTGGGGATGTAGAACGCTTATGGTCAACCGTAAATAAAATTGAAAGGACTTCATTGAACTGTAAGGGGAGTAAGGGTTTGTTGCTGAGGTGTTCAGTGGAAACTCTTCTCTCCAACAGGAATGAGTACACAATCACTTATCACTCACATCTCCTTATCTTGGGAGTTTAAAAAAAAAAAGCAATAAAAATCTTTACTGTTAAAAAAAGTATAAATGTACCTCACAGAACTGCTTAAATTAATTTCTGTACAGAGCGATTCTATGCCTAACCTGAAACTAAATGGAATACAATAAATTCTGAAGAAAAAAACAAAAACAAACAAAAGAACACCAATGAATTTGTACCTCTACAGCTTTTGACCTCTGATGTTTTTTCAATGCTAAGAATTTTTTTATGCAACCACCAGCTCCCTTTTGAACGCAATTACAAAATGACCAGGGCATATCAGACTGTCATTCTGCTAGATAAATGCTTATTGTGGATTTAACAGGAACAAGTTTGGGATTTGTTTCATGTAAAACATGCATACACAACAGAGTATGCAAAAGTCAGACTGTAAAACAGAAACTTGCATACTATGTGAGAGTACAAAACTGCAAACACAGATTTTTTGTGCATCCACCAGCAAACAAAGCTTTGTTATCTTTAAAATTTGTGCAATAGTTTTGGACTTCAAAACTGTTCAGTTGGTAGGAGTCCTGAGGGTGGATTACAAATAATAAGCACATGTTCTCAATCTGCTTGTTGACCTCACTTGAAAAAATTGACAAGACTAGGTAGTAAAGTCCCAGACTGAAGCTTTAAAACTCATCTTTGAATGCAAACTAACCATTTGAAAGTTTAAAAAGTGGCTAATTTTCCAGTTTAGTTCCAATTATACTAAATTCTTTAAGCTAAATTGCACAGCTTTTAACATGATTTTTTGCTTGATGTGAATTTTCAAGGCTTTTTTTGTGAACAGAAAATACCTATCAAACTTATCTGTGTGAGAACCAAATTGCTTTATTAAAACTAGAGGGAAATCATTTAATTCTGGAGACACTGTAATGTAAAGTGCAGGAGAAATGAGATTTAAATATCTGCTAAAACACGTGGCTTACTCCTGCTCACATCGAAGTGATGAATTTTTTTTGCTCAATGGGAAAAGAAAATGGCCTATGATTTACTTAGTGAAAGATATTTGTGCATTATTTTATATAACACGTAGCTGTCAAAAACAACTTTCAGCACCACATGAAAAACTCATGGTCTTCAAGCTACTTTCTTGCTAGATCTATTTACTACTTCTCCACTTCTCTCATTTGTCAAAAAAAAAAGCTATTCCTGACTACTAAAAACTCTGCTTTTCTGAAAGTATGCATGCTTTAATGCTGAATTTGTGAACAGATATTGAAGCATAATTAAAAAAATACTGCCAATGTCAACACAGTGTGGAAAGAACACCAGTTCTGACAAAGTTTATTTCCCCTTTGCTACTTTGTAATTCAAGCTGTTCTGCAGCTAACAAAAGGGTACTTATTGTCATTTTATTAAATTTAAGGTAACAATGGAAACAATAAACATTAACTCAGTCTCAAACATGATGTCATGTTTTATGTAGCGAGGCTAAAAGAGAATGTAAAACAAATTACCTGGATTGCTTAGGAAACCCTACATCCCCTAATTTACCCAGCCATTTATCAGCAGAACTAATGAAAAGCCTTTCTTGCTCTCGCAGTGGATAAAGGTAGCCATTAGTCTCTGAAGTGTACAATTTTACAAGCGAAACAAAACAAAAAAGCAAATCTTGGGAGTAAATATCAGCTGGATGTTCACATAACAAGGTCCAGAGAGACATATCCAGAAGTTTCCTCTTTTAATCCAACTCTGAATAATGCTGGATGCTGTGTTCTGTTCCTTCAGAGCACTACCATTGCCAAAATAACTGCAAGGCTTGCAAGTCCGAGTATATCTCAAGCCTTTCCCAAGGCACCCCAACACTATCTGAGGCACTGAAACTATGGCAACCGAATAAGAAAGCAGCTTCCATGATTAATAGATGAAGATCCCAGCGACAGTGCCTAGCTAGGCCATAATTCAGGAATGCAAGAGGAATTAGCATAGAATCCATCTCAATCTACTACTAAAAAGTAAATTTCGAAAGGCATCAACGAAACAGCATTATTTTTCTCCTAAAGAAAAATATTCTGCAGAACTATAAACTGTTCAAATTCTCATTAACATTTCAATGAATGGCTGCCCCCCGTGCAAGTAATGGATAAACGTTCAGTAACAATGGTAGAGGAACCAACACAGCAAATTTCCCATCTGACTATCAAAGCCATAAGTAAAAAAACTCAATATATACAACACCTGAGTGAAGCTGAGCAGCTGGAGATAAGAAAGTAGAAATAATGTTTGCTGCAGTCAGGAATACATTTGGACACAGTTTTTCCCATTGTGTTGGGGATTCATATAAGACAGTACTTCTTCCATCTGCTGAACTGGAACATCTTACTATATCTGTTTCTCTATGCGTTTTCATTACTGGAAGGCCCCATGGGTCTGTCGGGGTCATTGCAAAATTGATGAGAGGCTAGGAATACCTTTTTTTTTTAAGCTCATAATCAAACTTCCACTACTATCTCCAGTAAAAATACCACTATTATAGTTCCCATCCATGAGATGGTCTCAGACTAAGGTGAAACGATGTAATAAAAATATTCTTTCTGTCCATTTTCATAAACATTAAGTTTCACTAAAGGCAATTGGCTACAGAGACTGTAAAAGCATAGGAATGCTTTCTTTGCCTTTATCACTGATCCTGCAGTCAAGGCACAACTTTACCTGTGGAGGGTCTGGGACAGGGAGCCAAAGGCTTCCCATGCAGAAGACAGCACACATGCAATGCTGCACATCTACCCCCAGAAGCTCTTTAACTTCAGCATGGCATGAATGTTGTAAAAGTGTATTACTGTGAAAAGTTCCTCATTAGCAGTTCTGTCACTAGCTAAAAAAAATTAAAAAAAATAAAATAAAAATGGCACGGGGTAGTCCATGACATGTGAATCTCAAGTATCTGTTATAAATACTCTATATAGAAATGCCTATTATTAACAATACTTTTAAAGGAAAGGTCATCACTGAATGCAGTGAATTACCATATGTCTTCGCTCTAGAGATATGGCAACTGGCAGTTCTGTTAATAGCTGGTTTATCTACTTCATTTTACATCTCTATTTCAGCCACTGCAGAAACACTTTAGGGATTGGGGAAAAATTCCTTCTGTACAGAAATGGCTCTGTATTCTCACAGAGTATAGCATGCCCCTCCTTTTTGCTGATAAATAACTACAGTTCCATACTGAGAAAGAGTTAATATTAGGTTCTTGCCAATGAATTAAAAGATAATTCATGGTGTTTTTTCTTCATTTTCTTCTTCCTTGTTTGAAAGCTGTTTTTTAAAAAAAATGCTATCTGCTTCCCTTTTTGTTTTTAAACTATAGCGGAGCTAAACTTTAGATTTCAGAGTACATAAGTCTGCCAGCCTTATTTATCTTCACATGGTGCAGGAAAGCTGAGAATATGATTATTTTACAGGGTGAGGCATGGATTTCTCATCCCTATTTCTATTTCCTGTAGCCCCACTATTAACCGTTAGCAGGTTTATATGTGACAAAACCAACAAATACATCTATGTATGTCTTTTAATAAACAATTCCTAAGACTTTCTCAATACCTTGGTGTTGTAGGTGCATGTCTCTATTCTTCTACTTTTTTTTTCTTCTCCATTCCCATATCATGTGGAATTTTGAATCCTTTCGTGTCTCCCAGTTGCTAAAATAGGATAGGCAAGTCAACTCCAGAAGACATGCAGGATGTGCAATATGTATAATTATAACACAGTAGGTGGCACTCTTCCCTTTAAATCCTAATGCAATGTCTTAGCTGTGCTGCCATACTTGCCGTGCTGTTATCAAGACCCAAAACCAAAGCCTCATTTGCTGTGGACAATTAAAGATGCCTTAACACTGTATAAACATTAACTTTCAGTTATTTCCACAGTCAGAATTAATGGTTTAGTTGTCTCAGAAGACAGCACATAAGGAAAATAAAGGCATACAAACTCTCGTCTGCCAGGTTTGCGCTTGAACTGGGGAAGTTCACTTCTGCCTTCACATACCCTACACACATCCAAGCTGCTCCTTACTCAAGAGGCTGATGTGACAGGCCCAAAATAAAAATACTCCTATGGAGAGTTTTTATGCTTATGCTCTGAGTTTCCCCTCAGCTGCTTGTTTCTGCCTTTAAATATCGCTCCTGGTTGCTGTATGTTGTTGGAGCCAGACTCCACTGCTGGCTGTATCTCATTACCAACATGATATCTGTGTATTTCTCACCCATCTCACGGTAGCTCTGATGCACAGAATTAACGATGATAAAATGCTGAAATGGTCACCAGTAAGAAGAACTGCTTATTCTTCTCTTTCTTCTGTTTCCCTGTCAAGACAAAGTTTGCCACAACTTGTCATAGGTCTGTCAGATGCTCCTTGCTCCAGAAGACGTGGACCTAGGTCTGACTTAACGCCAAAGGTCGATCCAGAGCAAATGTACTCACACTACAGCTTCAGGTCCTCACCGAGTATAGATTCCCAGCAGAGAACAGGTGGAACCCAAACATGAAGAAGTGGCCCTATCTGAGTAATATTTCAGCAACTGCCCATTTACTCCATCCACTTACTCAGGCAGGCAAGGCTTAGCTGTGTGAGTAAAGCCTACTTTGGTGAGTAAGATAAAAAATTACAAGGGCTAAAGATTTACTTCCTTAATAAATTAATAGTAGAAAGTAAAATACTGCAGCATCCGTATCAAATGAGGATAGCGAAAACTTCTGTTTTAGTACAGTTCAACTTCTCTCTAGCATATGCTGTACGTCAGAGTAGAATGTTATTTTCCAGAATTTACCCTGTTATTTGTTTGCAGCACTCTGGTATAGTGCATGGGAATCAGATACTATACACAAAGCATTTGTTTGGGAAGTGTAACAATGTGTACTTGCAAACAAGTTGGAGTGAGGCATATATTAGCTCAGGTCAATTTAATCCGAAAACATTTTATGTCTCCCCTGCTGTAAACCATGTGAACTCTTTTCATGTGTATTTATTTATGGCTCTTCAAAACACGATGACAAATTTCCCTTTCCCTTCACAAAACATGCACAAGCAAGTTCACAATCACCTACTTCCTTTTTAATGCAAACATTTCTATTCTGGATTTATCACAGGTCATTAATTTGATCTTTCTCCTTTTCTTTTTTTCTTTTTCTCTAAAAAATTCAGTGAGGGCTACTCCTTATCCTTAACCTGACCTAACTCCTACTTCATTCTCAAACGGCAATAACTGCGCTCCTGAATTTACAAACATTAAGAAGGGAGTATGGCTAATATTCACTTGCATCAAGTAGCTGGAGATGTTAGGTAGTCATGTTTCTCATAGCTGTTACTGCCCAACTATTTTTTTGGTTCAAGAAGTCCAAGTTTATTTGATAAGGTTGGTTTTACCATTAGAAGTAAGAATAACAGTTTTAAACTAATTGAGAATACACAGAACATCTGTGACCATATGATTCATTTTCCTTCAGAGCACTCATCCATGCTTCAAGCATTTGATTCCTACTACAGGAAAAGCAAATGTTGCAATTATACTTTATGGTATTAATTACTATTTTAAAATTCATTTTGCATTCAGGCAGAGACCTCATCTGGGGATGTTGCTCCTGAACTAAACTTCCATGAAAGCATGAGATTTTCTGCAGTGAAGAGTGGTGTTGAACTCAGAACATTTTTTTTGCATAGCAAATTGTTTGGCTTTAGAGAGAGTTAGTATATTTTCCTCTTTGCATTTTATCTTACATGAAGCTACCGCATTAAAAACAGGATCCTTTTAGACAAAATTATACCCTAGACAGTGGAATGCTTTGGCAACTGTACTTTTCTAAGAGTGACGAACCTTCCCGATCTTACTGAGGCTAGTATTTTCTTTCAAACACGTATGAGGCAATTCTGTGAAGAAAAGGGTTTGCTGGAGCAGACCCAATTTTCCTCACAATACACTAGATTAGTCTCATTGAAAAAAAAAAAAAAAAGAAAAAAATCGACTCCATCACAGAAGTACAGAAGTTAACCAGCACAAGATTTTGCTTTTCTGGTCTGAAAAAGGAAAGCCAAAGGAAGCTCTGAACATGATAACAGTTACATAAATCTTACTGTCAGAGAGGTGCCACAGACTCCTCAAAATCTCCATGAGTTCTGCAATTAAAAGAGCCTGACTGCTGGACTTTCTCACGTTGATACCAAAGGATTTACCCGCCAAGGAAAGCTTGCTGGCATGAGAATACCTCACTGAATTACACATACATTAAATGAATGCAAACCAAACGCAGTCACTGAAATAATTTTTGCAAAGGCAGAGTAGCTAGAGATATGATTTTCCCCACTATCTTTGAGGTTAGCTTAATAATTAATAGGGATGCTGGGTGATACTAGACAAAAGTGAGACAAATCTATGTCAAATAACAAGCTACTGCACACAGCCCTGTGACAGAAAATGGTTGTGGAGATTTAGCTCTTCGTTATTTACAACACCTGCAATCCGTGTGTGCCCCTTTGGAGGATCAAGCGTTCACCTTGCAGAGTCAGGAATCTGCGTCTTTTAAAATTTACTACAGAGCTGATTAAAGCCTTTGCTGCTGCAGGTCTATCAGTGAAATAATTTTCCGTCTGCTGCAACTAAAGACCCGTGCTGCGCAGACGTTGGCATAAGCGCGCAGGTTTTACAAACTTCAAAAGCAGCAATTGGCTCCGGCGAGGAAAAGGAGAACAAATTTACCTCTGAACAAGCGGTCAAGGTTAGAAAAGACAGAGCCGTTTGCCCGAGGAAAACCCAGCGGTTACCGCCTTGCGACTCACCCCGGGAACAGCCAGGCAGGACAGACACGGAGGCGGCGGGCAGAAGAGCATCTCCGCTGCAGCTGACCGGGCTCCAGGCTCAGCCCCGCTTCCCCGCCAGCCCCCCGCCCGCACGTCGCCCGGAGCCACCCCCGGGAAACGCCTCCCTGGAGCAGGAAGGGGCGGTGGGACGGCCAAGCCCTCGCAAGAAGCAGGTACTTTCTGCACGCGTGAGGAAGACCCAAACTTTCCGCCGCG
>VXAL01002531.1:98710-132517 GCA_013399475.1 Chauna torquata
AGGGTTTTGAAAAATACAGACCAGATTTTTATATTATGAAAGCTCTGGAAGAAGCAGAAAGCAGTAAAAAAATCTGATTTTCCATACATTGATATTAGCTATGGCATCAGTTGCTAGAAGTTTCTATTCAAGTTCCTTTACGAAAGTGCCTTCTTTCATTCATTTGCTTTCTTCCCCCGTATTTAATTTCCAAGCCTGCACTAATTTCCTCGTTTAAATCACACACTGTAACCTTTTTCATTTAGCCCTCTACTAGAACTTAAGTCGGCTCTCCTGTCCTTTATTCCCTTACTTACTAGAATTGGTCTGCAAAATCAGGTGCGTGTTCATGGCTTAAAAAAACACCCTCTTTTCTTTTACCTGTTAAGTTGTTCCCTTTCTCTCTCTGTACCCAATCTGGTAAACTGTTCTTATATTTTCTCTCCCACCAAGTTACCTGAGGCTGTTTTCATGGAACTTTAATACCAATCTCAATTCTCCATGCTGTCAGATTTTCTGAAAACACAGATACAACCTTACCTGTTTTGCCTATACTAGTTAACAACTGTGGGCTACGCAGTGACTTAGGGAAGGGAATTATTACCCTTGTCGATGGGAACATATTTTTTTCACTGGCTGCTTTTTGGCAACTGTGTCGGCAAGGCACTGTGGGTTTTCCAGCCTCCATCCAAGAGATTCTTGGTGAGGTCTCCATGGAGCTGTGCATTATATGAAAAATTCACACAAGGTACAGAGAATTTCTCCCACCCACTCCAGCTCCTCTTTAGACAAGGTCTCCAACAAAGATTTAACTTGAGTTAATATGAAAATACTGCCTCTGCCCTTTCTTCCTAACAACAAAAAAAATATGTTGACTTGGCATTAGTGGGATGCTTGGGCTATGTCAGGGAGGGACACTTGTGTCTCTTTCACCGCAAGCAGCAGATTCCTTTAGCTGGCTTGTGTGAAGTTTGAATCCAGTCGATGTGCTGAGCCCTGCACTGAACATGTATGTATTCGGTACTCGTGACTGTAGGAGCGGCATCCTGTTAGGTACAGTTCTGAGTAGGTGGTGTGCCGCAGCGATGCAGTGGTACCTTGCAGTGGCTGAGCATGTCCCCATTCATTATCTTTCCACGTCAGAATAATCTGTGCAACATTCCTCATTTTCTGTATCAGTTATTATTAGATTCAGTTTAGTTCACTCTTGCCCCTATTTCAAAGGTTCAAAGTACAGCAGAGTTTTACATTGACAAGAAACAACACGCAAGAGTGGCGGAGGAGAGGATTTTGACAGCTGTCTGAGAAACACGAGGGGCTTTTGCCCCAAGGAAGGTATGAGATGGTTTTGATGTCCAGGAGACACTCAAAGCCTGTAATCCTAGGAGGAGCTGTAACTCCTTTTTTCCCTCTCCCAGCAACACAGAAAATGCCTTTACCTGTGGGAATATACCTTGCCAGAAATAAAAATAAAATGCTGAGTACAGAGACATCTTAATATAAAGAAGTGTTGACTTCTTTAATCTTACAGCAACAACGAAAGCTCATCAAACTGTAATATGATTTTTGTCGAGAAAACATTATTGAATGCCTGGCAAAGTAATTACTCCTATGCAGAGAAAAATAAGATCTTTCTTCTAATCACTTCAGAGGAATTCACTGAACTCGTCTGTACTCTGAAAGTGTGGTTGAAAGTGGGCAGTATTTTAGTCAGGACATAGCTGTTGTTGGGCATACTACAGCTAAAAACAAACACAAACCCATTTCTTGGTCTCTTAACATAAAAGGACAATGGGTCTTTTTGCCCAAGTAGCTCCTGCAGAGTCAGGTGCATAGTTTAGGAGTATGACATTTACCAGACCACTGTAAACAAATAAAAAGAGATTAGATTAAGACCAGATAGGCCATGAGTTTCTTCTGTGGATGTGATTTTTAATGGTTTGTGAATCCCTGCAAAATTCCTTCTGTAACTAAGGACCTTACTAGAAACGCCAGATTTTTAGATTGCTGGATAGCATGTGTGGATTTGCTTTTCTTAATCTCTTTATTCAGACATCTTTCAAATAAAAGGATGGATACCCAGATGACCATAGGCTGACCTGGGATATACTCAGCAGGGGCACCCAGAGTATTTAAAATTCATAAGCGTAGTTCAAAATGTTCACTAGAAATAGCAGGGACTCCACTGAAGGATTTGCCTCTGCCTGGGAACCCAAAGGCAGTCTCTGTCTGCCAATTCTGTGCAGGTTGGTGTTTACAACTATGGAGAATTTTGGAAGGCGAGCCAGGCCATGGAGCAGATGTTTTATGCAGGAGGCTGCCCTGGTCAGCCCCTGCTGTACCGAGCCAGAAAAATCAGCAGAAATTCATGTCGCACTGTGAGCAACATTCACATGTCACTGTGTCATTTAGTTCCCAGAAGACGGGAGTGTTACACGATCGTGAAATAAGCAGAGAGTACCGTGGACAGTGGCCACACCATATGGTGAAGGGAGTGGTTCCCTATTAAAAAACAAAACAACTGAGCGTGGAAGGTCAATGTGGGAAAGTGATGTAGAATGTAATGTCTTTAAAAATAACAAAAACTTATGGAGATTCATAATCAAATTACTCCTAACACATATGGGCCAGATCCTCCTCTGGTGTAAATTAACATAATCCTGTTAGTGCATCCACATCAATTCCACCTGCTGACAGTCTGTTTTGTCAAATTGCACCAGAAAGGGACTATAGGATAATTTTTAACTACCTTGTAACTGGTCTGTTGAATTCTATAGGCAGTTATTTAAGTCAGTAGAAAAATTATTTGCTATTGAACTCTATCGGATTTTCCATAAAGGGAAGCTTACTTTCTTCACACAATGGATGCAGATGATCTTGCATTAGTCTCTTCTAGTTAAAGTCTCTGAGAGGAAAATTAATCAGAAACTGTCGAGGGAGCATCTTGAGAGAGTTTTCAGGGTACCTTTCCCATGAGTTTTATTACAGGAAGACACTACTCTCCGCAGTTACTTTATGGTGGTTTAGTTCAAAGTTTTGTGCTCTCCACTTTTAATTCACTTTTTCAGAAGTGTCTTACCACTACTCTTGCTTTTCCAGCATTGTGCTTAGGTGTTGCCTCCTTTCTGGGTACAGTGAGGAACCAAACAGAATAAACTACATTTCTCAGCTGCTGTTTCTCTTTATGTGATTAAGGTTGGACACTAACTACCGAGCTGTTTGGAGGGCAAGGGAAGAGATGTAGAGGGAATCACTGAAAACACGCAAAATGCATTTTTATTGGAAAGTTAAGCCAAATTCTTACATTTTTCCGGGGGTAAATGCTCTGTCCTCATCAGGCCACCGTCAAACCAGGCTTTTGCTCAAGAGCTTAAGGAAAATGTTGAGAAAAGAGATTTATTTTGGCTTTGCCTTTGTTCTTACAGTGGATAAAGGTGGTACAAATTGAACCATTGTCATGGTTCCCAAAATAGCAACATTTCAGATCTAGGTGGGGGAACTAAGGAAAGTGTAGAATTATCATAATTGAAAAGACACCACTGGAAGAAGTCGATATTAAAATAAAAATGTTTTAAATACAATTACAGTAGCAAACTGAAAGCAAATCCAATTTAAAATAATAAGAAGTGGTTAGTTTAATAAGTCAAAATCATTGCTTTCACTGTCCCTTCAGCTGAACTGAGCCCTTAGGAGCACTCAGTAAGTGGAATTGCCAGGCAATACAATATTACCAAAGAGAAACCTTTAATGGTTTCAGTAGCTGAAAGAAAGAGGCTTTATTCCATCCTCCTCCCCAACACACACACTTTAATTCATAACATTAAATCTCACCCAGCTGACTCCTTTTTTTTTTAACCCTCAAATTGATGGCAGTGGGAAGAAGAAAGGGTCTGCGACTGATGGACAAAAAAGGGAGGAAGGAGAAGGACAAGGAAGAAAAAGAGCAGCCAGGACAAAATGGAGGAGACAAGGAAAAGGCTCCAGCTGAGAAAATTTGTGAAGCAGAGTGTGCAGCAGGGGAGAGGGAGGGAGATCAGACAGAAGCGATGAGGGGAAGTAGAAAGAAAGAAAGGATACTAAGGAGACAGAGTGTCTATGTGAAGCGCAAGGTTAGCAAGATACCTTAAAGGAATGTAGGAAAAATGGTATTGGTTAAACTTGACAAATGAACAGCTGATGGAAAATGATCTTTTAGTCAGGCTTTATCCTTTGTGAGATTACTGAACTAAAACACCAATAAATGAGAGGTAGAGTTACTCTAGGTTTACACTTGCTTTCAAATGAAAGTATATGAAAGTATATGAATGTTTTTACATGCTAAAGGAGAAATTAATGTCAAACGCATATGGCCTGCTAAGATACAGAAGAGTGACTGAAGAATCTGTTGACAGACATGACCAAGTTTGGGAAGAAAAGAGAATGTCCTGCTTTTGGCAAAGCAGTTTTCATCAGTGTCATCCTCACACAGCCCAACGAGCTACTTGGACCTAATTCTGTGTGGAAAAAGTGACATAGGGAAGCCAGGAAATAACAGTGCTCCAGGACATGCGCTGGGGAGTGTATCAGTCCAAAAAGGCAGCGGGGTGACCAGGCAGCCATCCCGGGGTGGGCTGGCTGGAGTTGGCTCCTCTTGGCTCAAACCCGTGCACAAGACGAAAACAGACGGTGAGTGGGAACGCACCACTCCCATGCTCCCTATGCACCTGCCGTCACCCAGGGCAAGTCAACAGCCTTGATGTCTCATGGGGAACAGCAGGAAACTGTTCCTCTCCACAGGAGGATGCAGGACAAGCTGTCAGTTTGTGGCGCAGTGTAGCTTTAATGGGACATGCCGGGGAGCTGGCAGTGGGGAACTGATGGGGGTCTTGCCAGTGATTTCTGAGCACGCCTTGTCTAGCAAAGATGTTATTCAAGAAAAAGAGCTGGAATGGATACTTTCCTTTATCTGCTTTCCATAATCCTTTTTCTAAGACCAAAACTGGCAGGATGGTAGTTCTAGCAACAGTTCAGCTAACTGGCATAGAGGGGGCTTTTTTTCTCTTTTGCCCATATTGCGTTATGCCAGGGAAAGTAATAATAAGAGTGCTGGAGACTCAAATTCAGTGGTCTAGATTTTTCTGGATAACTACCTGTACTCTGCCAATGGTACATGTGTTTAACAGAGCTTTACTCCACAAGAAGTTGTGCTGGAGCTGGTACAGGTAGCTGTAGAGTTAGACGTTTTCTGTTTTATGCAGAGGTGTTAGCTTCTGGCCAATCTTAGGATGATGATGACAGCAGCATTACTGCCATGTACAGCCCCTCCCTCCCTCTGGGCTGATTGTAGTCTGGAGTTTCCTGGTGATTATTAGAGCTAAAAAGCATTTTTTAATGAAGCCTGTGCTATTACCAGGGAATGAAAGAAGGAGAGTGGAGACTTCCTGTGTTTGCTCGTTCCTGACAATCATTAGCTAGCCAGCCTTTCCTGGGTGTGACTGTCCCAGGTAAATCACAGCCTAGAAATTCCAGCTCTGCTTAAGTAAGTTTCAGTCACTCCCCTGTGCCTGATAGTAATGCAGCAAAATTGAGAGGAAGTGAGTAAAAGCCATTTGGAAGATTTGTAACTAATCCAACACAAAGGGCAAGAGACCGTGCAGAAGCTGACTACTTGGAGAAGCCTGCTTGGCTCACTGTGAAGGGGGAGGGTTTTTATTTCTAGAAGACACATACTTGATTTTTGAGTGCAATCATTGTCCTTTCTCTAAACCTTCACATCAAACATAGTGTATTAGGATGTACTTATCATTGCATGTCTGGCAGTTTAGTAGATAAAAAAAGATACCTCATAGGTGCAGAAGTGGTAAGATTATATATAATGAAGAAGAAACGTGGAGGAAGACATCAGCTTTCATGACATAAACCACAGCCAACTTCATTCATGTGCTGTCAGTGATGAAACTCCTATTACCTGAAAAATAATTAATGTATTATTGCCAAGGGTATCATTTATAGCAATATTCTTGGTGACTAACTCTTTATTTGGGCTGTCCTGAAGACAGCATTATTCCTCACTTTTGGCAAGGACTTCCAGTGAATTTTGTTTGGATTTTGTATTCAGCCCTGTGTGGAATACGTGTTAGTGTTCACAGAAAATCAGCAGAAAACATACGTATGTTTTAGCATCTACTTACATCCTATATCAAAGACACAAATAACATGTACATAGCCCTTGATTTAAGGTCATTAAGTTTTAGCCTGGGCCTTTATTTTACTGAAATCTTTAATATGGATGTTCAATTGAATAAAAATCAAAGTAGATTTATAAATGAGCTATATTTGATATAAGCTAAAGCATGTGGCACTACAGAAGTCTTCAGGAGTTTTGTCACTTTGGAACTTTAATAGTACTGATTTATCACCCAGGATGCAAAATCCTTACCATTAACCAGTTTGTGACCGTGTCTCTTAACTCTGTGAAAACAGAGAACCAAGAAAACTTTAATCTGTGAAATAAAAAATATAACAGTCATTAAACTAGAAAGTCTGGTTCAACTCTTAGTCCCAGTGGAGTCAGGGGCAAAACTGTATTTGACCTCAGTGGTGGGACACTGATTTTCAAGTCCAAATTCAGATTTTACCATGGACTAGTCAAAGAAGATAAATACTACTCACCTTTTCCCACAGTCTACTTCATGCTAATGAAATGAATGTCTCATTCCTGCCTTTGGGGGAAATGGTTTCACAGTGACTCTACCTATACTATTTGTATAGTGTCTGACATAAACAGATTTTTTTTTTTTTAAATGGTACTTCTCATGTTTCTTTTTTGTTTTGGCCTGCCCAGAATGTAAAAAATAGCCAGACTACTGCAAAAATCATTCCTTGGCAGTATACAGTTATCATTAAATTTTCTAGCAGTTATACACCCCTGTAAGCAGGCGGCTTATAATGAAAACTCTACGGTGACCTTAATGATAGTGGCAGATTATAATACGCAGGTTGCTAAAATGTCTCGTTAATGAACATCAGTAGGATTAGAAAATGATGAGAGCACTTTTTAAAGTGTCTGTGCCATGATAGATTTATATCACTAATAACAATGAAAGGTGCACAGGAATCTATGGACACTGCCTCTCTCCTCCAGAAATCAGTGCCTTCTCTTATTAATTAAATTGAATACAGAACAATATAAATCTCCCAGTGCTTATTCCACTCATTTCATACATGCTAATGAGGATGAGCTTCTGAAGCTGGTGGTTGGAATCATTTATTCAGCGGTGGGAAAAATAACATCAGGATTCAGACACCCTGCTGACTTTGCACACTGTTGTGCTAGATTTATATTGGTCTACTAAGGTCTAATAAGTAACTGAATACATTAAACAAGGCGCTTGTCACTGCAAGGGTTACAAGGGACTCCTTGTTTTTCTTCCTTGTGTATTCTTTGGTGAGGAGATTAGGGGAGATGGGCCCATTATGTAAGCCTCTCCTCTTCGCATTTCATCCACCAGTTCAAAGCCCTCTTTTCCAAACAGAAACTATGCCAAAGCTCTCATCAATCATTAAAAGTCCCAGCAGTCACAAACTCACTGATTTTGATGTGAAGTGCAACAGTCCTGCCTTTTTTTTCACATAAGAAAGTGAATCGCACTATACTTAGCAGTTCAAACTCTGCATTGCACAGTATGCATGATTAGTGAGGACAGAAAATACAGGGCATTCAGCAGCCAAAGAAATGTCCCTATAGAGCTCCTCTTTGGAAGGAAATACAATAGAACAAGCAAGCTGGATATTCCAGTGCTGCATATGTGGCTGCAAAAAAATGGGGGAGTCCTGCAGATCCACGTTTAATTTTGAACTGACAGGCTGACCTTCTCAGTCTTCTAGACCTAGGATAAGAAAACAGAGTGCACTATGCTGTCAGACAAATGGCTAGTGTTACCAACCTAAAACACAACAGCCATTGCCACACTACAGTGAGTGCCCTGCGTCCTCATGTGTAAGTTTGTTAGGGAAGCATTAGAAACAGTACTGTAGGGCAATTGGCAGTAAATGAGGACTTTTAAAAATCTGCCACAGTTGTATTTTCTCTGTCCACCCGTTAGAAGACAGGCAAAATGCACCATCTATTTAGATCAGCAGACTGATGCCTCCTATAGATGAGTTTACAGTGTGACACAGGAAACTCAATTAACCTTAATAGCTCAGCCTGTATATCTGCACAGGTAATTAAGTACAACTGGCCATCTCTTTGAAAAGCCCCACATATACTATTTGGCTGTATATAAGGCTGGGAGGTGCATTTAACATGTTTTGCAAGCAAATGGCTGAAAGAAGACAACACTTTTGAAGAACAAGTGTGTACTGGATGCATATTTTTGTGCAAGTGGGGCTCCTCTGTAACCGTTGTCTCCAAACTGGCTGAGCAATTCACTTTTTTTTGAACAAGTTGAAGAGAGGGCTCCAGAAGACGTCTAATAGTTCTCAAGTTATATAACTGGAAGATCAGGACTGCATGAATTCAGTGGAGAATGGAGAATTTAAAAAAATAGAGGAGATTAAACATTCTGTTCCTTGTTTGTATTGTGTATGACAATATATAGGTGAAGTTTTGTAAAAGATTTTATGATATCTTGGAGTTGACTTAGCACTTTGCATAAGACCATCTGAAAAAACAGTGAAAACCAAATTTCTGTAATTTTTTTTGTTTGTTTGTTACTGAAATAACAGTATCCAGTGTTAGAAAAGCAGGGCTATAAAGTTCTTCAGAGATAATGAGAAAAGGCTGAGATTCTCCTTTATATATCACGAAAGGGATCTCAGTAAATTTACTTTCCTTTTTTCCATATTTCTTCCTTGTTACACTTCCTTCCACCAGACAGCTGTTGTTGGTGACCCATTTCATGAGCAGAGCTACTCTTTCCTTTGAAGTTGTAATTTGTCTTGGAAGAACTACCCAGGAAGCTCTTTTTTTTTTGTTTTAGTCCTTGAAAGAGGGTGGGGATTGTTAGTCACCTCTGAGCACGGAGATAAATCACAAATAGTATCTTTTACCTCAGAGACTCAGTTTTACATTATAACTTTTTCCTTAAGAGATGATGCTCTTGCACATACTTTCTTGTTTATGGAGCTTAACATTCCAACAACAGTGCTAAGTATGATTTGTTTATGACATATAGTATGTCAAATGCTAGTGTGTGTAAACAGTGTGTGTAAATAGTAACCATCAAATAAAACAACATTTGGAAGAACAAAGTGAAATATGAAAACAGTCAAAATCATTTTTCTGTATTGGTAAGAGGTAGAGTTTGTTATATAGAGCAGATCTTATCTCATTGAACTTACCTTCCTTATCTCACTGCTGTTTTTTTGTTTTGTTTTGTTTCTGCCTCTTAGAATCACAGGTTTTATGTGTCTTTAACTATATAGGGGAGACACTTGGTAATAAATGACTGTTCAAGACCATGCCATCTTTGTTCTGGCTCCAGTAGCTGTAGGACAAAGTTTTTATAATGCATCAGTTGTATGCCCATGAGAAAAGAAAAAAGAAGAAACTCAAGAAACCTCTGTTACTTATATATGTATGGAATATGGAAACATACTCTGTATGTGCATGGAATATGGAAATAGAATCTTAACATCTTTTCATTCACCGATCCTTTCTTTGCAATCTAAGGGTCAGTTGCCCTATGTATTTACTTAAAGGTATCAATGAGTGTTTTCCTAAAGCAGAAGGAAAGAAGGCAGCTGTACAGATGAAGCAGAGATGAAAGGTGCTGTGGTTAGTCTGTAAGAAGTTCTAGGAGCCTGAAGATCTTCCGTGGATGATATTCGACCTTGGGATGCAAATTTTTCTGGCTGCAGTTTACAGCATTCAGAGTCTAAAATTATGACTGATACTTAGTACTTTAAGCTCCTTCCTACTCAAATGTCTTTTTCCTAGCATTTTGGACCACATCTGAAATTGCACCATTGCATGCTTAAAATTATATTCCATTCTGTGTTAAAAGAAGGCCCACTAGAGGTACATATGTTGTCATTCATCACACTTGCAAGTCTTCTACGTCTGTACACTGTTTACCTTTTGCATTGCAAACATAATGAGAAAAATGGTGTGTAGAGATTTACTCAGCAAAATATCATATGTAAATGGCACACAATATACATATGACAGCCACGTGGAGTTAATCCAGAAAGGGATGTATGTATCTAGTATGCGATTAAGGTACCATGAGTTAGCTTGTGACTCTATTTCTAAAGCAAGGGACTTAACTAGCGAGGATGATACTGAATGCTGCCAGCTACCTCTTGTAGCTGGGATTTAATTCAGAATGTTTCCCTGGAAAAAGAAACTACGCAATAAAGGCTAGGCCTGAACATCTGAATTTACAGATGCTGGAATTCTGTGTTGTAGACCAGAACTGAGCAGGAAAGCTGGACTCAGATCCAACGTGAATTTTCATAAAAGAATAACCCTATCCGGATACACAGCTTAGAACAACTTCTGCAACTCAAATATATTGTAATCATTATCATACCTGTTTATATGTGAATTTGAATCCATTACATTCCTTGGCATTATTCCTGATTTCCAGCTCTGCAATATGTGCTATGCTATTAGTGTCTTGGATAAACGCTCAGTTCTCTCTGCCTCCTTCCATGTTACATACATGCATACACAAAATAACATCCAGAAGATGTGTTCATGTCTGTGGCTGATATAAATACTTCTTGCGTTACAGTGTGACTGAATTCACCTATTTATTCAAGCAGCAGACCTTTGTCACTTTGCTGGTTTAGGTCTCCTCACTTTTTTTCTGTGCCGTTTTCTGCCCTTGCAACACTCATACATCTCCTGGAAGGATGAGATAGACATGTCCTCTCTAGGCCCTCATCTTATTTCTCCTTTTATTGAGAAGCAGTAAGGTAAGAACATGGCTGTGCACATGATCAATAGGCCTTGCAGGAGGTGAGATGTTTAATCTCCATGACATATGTAAACTCAAGCAGCCCTGGGAGCTGGGATGCTGAGGCTGTGTCTAGCACAGGTCATTTAGATATGACCACAAGGTAAGCAGGCTGGCCTGACCTCCAGAAAATCATTTTTAACTGCAGCTAGTAGCAAACCACTGTCAAACTTTCAGAAGGATTAGTAGTAACATTTTTGTAGGAAACATTTAAAGGGGCAGATCCATGCTGCTATTAAATCGAACTTTCCCGTCTAGCTCCAGAGACGTTCATGTCCCAGGTCTGTAATGTTTGGTTATACTTCCATTGTTTGATGTAGAGCCTTAGATCTTCAATTAATATGCAATTCAGTATTCACTGAGACAATGGCAGGATCTACTCAGCATTTTGGCAGCTTGTGAAACTGAGATAAACTCTAACCTTTGCCAAATACAAAGGATGATAAAAGTGCAAGTTGCTCTTTCCAACTGAATTAAAATAAACTGCCAATGACTTTGTAGTCCTCATCCTTTTTTGCTGTTTTACTGTGGTAACCTTCAGTTGGCATTGCATGGTGTCTATAAAATACCCAGTGTGGAATTAATAGATAGAACTACAGCAGCAAGCAGGGAAGCTAGAGGTACATGCAAACCTGCCCTCAACCTCTTTTCATCCATTAGATTCAAAGGGAGGGATACGGTGTTAGATTTCTCTAGGCTGCCCCTGCAAATAGGTAAGGAGCCCAGTGCAGCACCAATCTGCCTTACACTGCCTTTGAGTTCTGTGGGGCAAGGTTTCACTGAGGCTGTTAGCTAGGAGCAGTTCAAGATAGCATCATAAAGACCTTTGCGTGTGCATGTCTCAGGGCTGGGGTGTTTTAAAAGCCAGATACAATAACTGTATGAAAACCTCTTTTCCTATAAAATTATTTGAAAATTCAGAGGTCACTGTCCTCTGTAAAAAGATAAAATAAAAGGTTATTTTTTTACAGAGGAGTCAAGACAGTACAGAAATGAGAAAAACAAAAAAACAACAAGAACAAGAACAACAACAAAAACAACCAAGAAACCAAAGGCCTAAAATATGGTTGAGAGTTTTTGTTTAGCATTTTACAAAGCCTGTATGTGTGGTTTTGACGGGTTGTGACTAGGTCACAGGGCTGAATATCATCCATCTCCTGGATCAACTTTGTAAAATAGGACAACGTATTTATGATTGCTTTTTCTCATTTTGCCAGACATGGGGAAAAGAATAATTCCCATTACATGCTATTTTTAGTCACTTACAAAGTCACAACAGTTCTACATTTCTCCTGCTTAGCACAAGGTCTGTTTTGTCTCTGAAATATTTTCGGGGAAAATAGGCGTGAAAGGCCCTCGTGCGCTTCTTTAAACAGTGTTTTATCTGACTTAAACAATTCAAGTGGCAGGGTTTTGCCAGCCTGACACATTTAGATTGAAACGTATTAAAGAGAGAATCGCACAAACAGCTCCCCTGGCAGATCGAAGAGGGTGATAATCCAGGTGAGCTGCAGAAAGCTGACCCCAGAAAGATGGGGTGGGTGCTGGGTGATGGAGTTTGTAAAAGACCAAGTGATTAACTACAGTCAGAAGAGACTGTGCATCCAGAGGTTAACACAATTTGGGTTAAGGCCTGGGTAAACAGATCCAGGAGGCTGAGGGGTAAAGAGAGGAAAACTTCACATGCTCTGCTTCATATCATGTGGGGTGTTTGGTACATGCTAGAATGAAAGTGCTCTGCTTTCATTTGGAGAGCTTTCAGTAACAATATGTTGGCATTGTAGTTGCACAGCAGCTTCATCTGCCTGGTGGTCTGGGAATGAGTCTGGTTACCTGTTCTGGCCAGGCATTCGATCAGCCCTCTCCTCCATTGGAGAAGACCTTGAGCTTAGAGGCCCTAGGAGAGCCCTGCTGCCCCTTCATCTCCACCACTCTTTTATGACACTATTGAACTTCACATGGCTGTGCTGAAGAGTCATCACATTGAGACAAGCATGAGGCTGACAAGATAGAAATGGGGAGATGGATCATCCTGGAATAAACTTTGACATGTTGATAGAGGCAGCGTGCTGCAAGAGATGCAGGCTGAGATCCCCATTAGGAGAAAGAGGGAGCTGACCCTGGGTGAGCATACGTATCACTAGGCTAGAAGATGAAGCAGGGGCATAGATAGCATCAATATCTCTTCCTTGCTTTTCTTTTCCGAAGCCTACTTTGAAGATTGCTTTTTTTTTTTTAAGTCAAAATGATTTAGCAAGTTTGTAACTAGTTTCAGGACCAATAAGCCAGGGTTATGGCCTAAAAAAATGGGCTTGTAACTAGTTTCAAAAGAAAAAGTATATCCAGACATAGTCCCGTTGTTGTCTAGTTCCTGTTGTATGAGCACATCAGAATTCAAGCTACATGGAAACCAATGCAGGTATACAGGTTATGCTGATTTATTTCACTATGGGGATATGAAGTAAAATGGAGACATTTATGGACATTTTTTTAAAGATTATTTTTACTTATAGTATGCATACTAAGTATCTAGTGAACCCTCAGGGATCTTAAAGATGTACAGGCAGGAAGGGGAGTGAAGTACACATAACGTATCCATAATTGGAGGAGATGATATAAGTTGATATAAGTCAGTGGCCATTTCATTCTGTTCACCTTTGCTCTGTTGATTTGCTGCTTTAATTTCCTACATTTGATTTCTCCAGTGATTTTAAATTAGCTCCTCTTCAACTTAAAAAAAGGCTAGATTGTCAAGCTTTCAAGTGAGTTTGCTGACCAGAAGAATCTCTTAAGAGGCTCACCGTAAATCCAGTGGAACTGTGCATTTTGTTTAAGTGCTTGTCGTTAAAGGTTGGAGTGCACAGTAGACTTGAAAAGAGTTTGGAAGACTGATTCAAGTAGCGGCATTATTTTTCACAAGGGTGCATCAAGAAAGAGCATAAAGGGTTTTAGGAAAAAATTGCAGCCATGGGAAACAATTGATTCACATTCTTGTCTCTTCTTAATTAACTTGACTTCTTTTCAGTCCTTGTCATTTACACATAGGTAGTAAGGTATACCTTGGGTCCCACTGCTTTGACATATAGAACGAAGAATTTGTTTATAGCAGTGACTGCCTGTGTAATAAGGGTATCACTAAAGCAGGAAAAGAAATCTGTGAAGAACTGAGTAACAAGGAGAATAATTTATGTAGAACAAACAAGAAGATATTGCTGGTTGACTGACACAAATATGTCCTACCTCCATTGAGTTTCTTTTCTCTATCTCTTGGTTTACAAGGTCTGAAACTAGTCACTGAGCACCCTCTTGTCAGCTTCTACTTTAAGAAACCTTTATGACAAAGCTGTGAAGTCTCCAGTAAAAAGCTTTACTCACAGAACTACCACAGTCCCACCATCCAACATCATGCTCTTTCACTGACTCTGACTGATATCTGGCACAAACCTGCCTGCTCAAGAGACCGTAACTCCCTGCACAGCAGGGCACAGCACAGCACAGCACAGCACATTACTGCTGGGATGATTGGAAGAGCTCAGGCTGTTGCTCTGGTGATTCAAATGACAGGGTTGCTACTGGGACAGGCTCAACGTGTCCTCACAGGCAAGGATTTCCTTCCCACTCCTCAGCCCACTGGCTCCCTGACTCTTTTTTTACACCTAACCAATGATACCACAAAGCCTGCCTTCTTCTTCAGGCTTTTGGGAGTGATAGATGTGAGCAGTAAGAGCAGCCACAGTAGCAGTGAGAGGCAGAACCACATCAAAACTGACACCCACAGCCAATGGTTTCCAAGCCAATGCCTTCAAGCTTCTCTTTCTGTCTCCCCAGTGCAACTCCTTATAGCCTATGCCTGCTAATAGCTGCTTTTCTCTCCCTCACCACCGTTCCTCCTGCTTTTTGAACAGCCATCACTTCCTCCTTTTCTCCCTCCTCTTGATCTTATTCTCACTCCTTTGCTATCCCTTTCTCATGCTCACCTTCTCTCTCTCTCTAGTGCTCCCCAGCACCTAAAGAAGATAAAGGTTGCATGGCCGTAGCACCAGGCAGTTAATGGTACATCTCTGGATGTGCAAATATACAGTCTTCCAGTACGGCACCTCCTACTCACCTTTCTCTGATGGGCTGTTATTGTTGCCTCTAGCCTTAAGCCTGGCAGTAACCATGGGGATTACATGAAAGGAATTCTAGCTGATATGAAAGGCATTAAATATTTCCCTCTTAGTACAGCATCTAGCTCAGCAGAGCCCTACTCTTAATCAGAAACACCAAAATAATTGATGGCTGATGCTATATATTTGTGTATTTATTTATATAGTGGCTCATACAGAATTCAAAGAGTGTTGCCTTATATCTAGATACATACACTGATTGATGCTTCAAGTTATGAAGCTTTACTACCTGACAAAATATGCAGAGTTTAAATACTGCAAAATGGGTCGATTTGCAAATCAAAAGAAATTAAATTTACCTCAAGAGGTTCTCAATCCTTCTGCTTTATGAAAAAAAGCAATACAGGATAATATACCTGCTTCTATTTCAGTTTTTTGACTTAAATTGTTGTTCATCACTTTTATATGATATAATTCCCTGCTTTGCAACATTTGGTTCATCCAATTGGTTCAGTCAGTAAAACACAAATGATTAAGTTGGACAGACTCTCAGATAAAAAAATAGGCTGCTTTTTCCATGATGTCCCATCCTTTCTTGTTACCCAATGTAGGTATTTGACATACTGTATGAGTCTAATAGACACTTTGTGCAATCTAACACAGTTTTCGAAAGCCAATTTGTTTGTGTGTTGTAGAGAGGTACTGTTATAGCATTGGTGGTAATGATAAAGCTTGACATACTGGGAGGTCTTATCAGAGATTTTGTCATTGTAAAAGGGTCTTATAAAGAGAGTTACACTGTTATAGGAGACTGATAATGTCTAGGTGTTTGGGAAGTGTTTAAGGCAGGTAAGCTAGACCTGAGAACCAGCTGAATATGTGCAGATTTTTGAAAGCAAAATATCTGGATCCCATTTGATAGAGGATAGCACACCTATTGCAAATCTTTTGAAACAGGAACCTGTATACAGCTAAAGCAAATTTAGAAGGCATCAAATGGGAGTCAAGAATAAATCTTGCACAAATAGCCTTAATAATGAAGAAGAATATCTGCTGCTGCTTAGTCTTTGATTTATAGATATTTTATCTCTGAATATTAATTACAGAAGCGCCTGTTATGTTCTTCAGTTCTCAGATCTAAAGAGTAGTTTTGTCAGGATATACTTATTGTCAGGGGCAATTGCCTAAAAGAGAAATACAGAACGGAAACACTTTCATGACGGAATGGATTATGAGGAGGGAGGGTACTTGTAAACCATATATTTCTACATTGTGCTTCAAAGAGTCCTTCATAACAGGATAACCTAATGATTCAGGATTCAAAAAGCAGTCATTTAAGTTATCTTGTTTATGAACAAGCATTTTCTAAAGGACCTTAATATGTGTTAGGAAAACCAGTTTTAGCTTCAGATATAATCTTTAAAGGGAGATCTTTATGTTAAGAAGCCACTGTTTTTTCGTAGATATAGATGTTTGGAGATTCTGAAGACTAGAAAAACTTACCATAAAAGAACTCATGAAAGAACTCTCTTTTGTCTTTGAGAGGTTTTGTGAGCTCTGAGTTTTAATAATCATCATCACAACTTTAGTTTGCTGAATACTGCTATAAAACATGCTTTTCCCATTCCAATATCCTCATTCAGTTTTACTTAAAACCTCATAAACAAAAGAGTTGCAGCGATTTTTTTTTCCCCCTCCCTGGGCTAAAACCGAAAAATTGTTTGACTGTCAACTGTGAAAGGAAAAAAATGAGGGACAGGCATGGGAGGGACAGGTAGAGACCTAGGACTGAGATGAAACTGCTCACCCAGAAATTACAAAGTGTCATGAAATACCATAAACTCACGCTGTGGGTTTTGTGCAATGAACATCAGCAATCAGCGAAAGACACTTGGTGATTTTAGTTCTGATCCCTGCATTTCTATTACTAAAAATGCAGATGATCCACAAACATTTGTGTATAAATAAGGTACAGCAATGTGCTTGTGGCAGAAAAACTGTCTTTCCCAGTGAAACAACACAGAGGGACTGTTGTTGCTGTCCTGTGTTATCCCAGTGTAAGCCGACCTAGCAGAAATACTGGGTTACAAAAACAAAGCTCTGCAAGCATAGCCCATATAAGACTGGCCCTCGGAGTGTGCCCAGGTTCCCATGGGCATACTCAGATGCAAGCTTCCAGGCTAGCTTCTCTCTTTGCGAATTTGTGTGTTGTAGGGACCATGCAAGACAACACAGAACAAATCTCTGCAACAGAGACCTTCACAGAGCACAGGGGAAGGCTTACTCAAGCATCCTCCCTGTTTCTAGGCATGTGATTGCATTCTCACAGTGCACACAAGCATGTACAACACAAGCCTTGTTCTGCAACAGGTGTTTTGAAAGATGATTACTGTGGAAACTGGGGAGTAAAATAATGTTTTGGATCATTTTGAACTAGAAGGAATGTAGACCTTAAGCCACAGAATAATATGAAAGAGACAGTCTTGCATTCACAGCTCTGCAGACCACATCCATGGCATCAGCATATATAATAGGGCCAGCAGTCCATAAGGCAGTTTTTTCACTCAGGCACAACTCCTGACAAGAGATGCAGCACTGAAGTGACATAAATACACATGCATCATGCCTCAAGCTATATACGAGTGTAAGATGTTCAAGTTGCTCTTTGTGAAGATGTTGACTGTAAGTTTAAATTCTGGCACCTACTGCTATTTTCAAAATGATCTACTGCTTTTAAAATCATTTATTTCACAAACAAGGTCAAAATTATAGGGTTCACCATCCTAGGTTTAAAAAGATTAGAAATCTCCTAATTCTTCTGACAGTTCCAAAAAGTATTCTCACTCTCCACCTAACAGTACAGATGGTCTTACCTCTTTACAAGCCTTCCACTGATTAAGTCAGAGAGCTAAACAATACCATGCGAATAAGCAGATTGCTTCAACAATGAGCAAGGCGAAAGGTATTCTCTCAACATTTTCAGCAGAAGACATCAGCAAAAGGGCCAGATATCTTGTGAGAAACTTTGTGCAAAATGTCTGAAAACATCAGTACTCTCAGTTGTGTAAGCCAGCTAGGAAGACATTTTGAAGTTTATCTATCCCCATAACATCTATGCATTATTATTTTTTTTTGAGAGAGAGAAAACAGTATCTCCTTTTAAATTTGAAGAATGAGAAGGTTTGCATGATGTAATCGGAAACATAAGGGCAAAGTGGTAGGTATTTCTTTAAGCAAATATATAGATTAGATGCAACCACCCAAGACAATATATACTACCAATTAACAGCAGAGTTAGACTGTGCCAAACAAAATCATTGATTTCTCTTTAATTTGCAGCATTACGCTGGTGTACTTATTGTTTAGGAGACTGTGAGGCCCATAAATTTCCACACATATGACATTATGCTGTTCAATCCAATGCACACAAAGGAAAATATAAACCCAAAACACTTAAATCAATAGGCAAAGAGATTTTACTAAGAGAAAGTAGAATAGCTGCCTTTTTTTTAGAAGACTTTGTTCAAAGTTAGCACAGACAGCCTGCATGATATGATGTCTGCAGCACTCGTGAAGATAGTGACAGGAAATGACCAGGTGCTTGACAGTTTTTTTTGGCTGCATCGGGTTTTCTTCCTGTAGGATGCAGCTGTTCACCTATTCTTTAGCAAAAGCAGATGGAAAATTCATGTAGCTAATTGGTACTACTGACACAGGAGTCAAAGAAATGTTGTTACTTTTTTTTTTCCCTTTGACTTCCGTTTCTTCAAGTCAAGTATTAACATTCCAGATGGGGAACATTAAATTATGTAGAATTTCAAACAGAAAATGTCTGAAAGTTGATGAAAAATGTCCATAAAATAAATAAAGGCTGCTGAACTGAAGACACATGTTATCTATTTCTTCAATTAGCAATGAAGTCCTTGTGGTATTCTTAAGGAACTGTGGGAGTTCTGATTGAAGTATTCATTATTTTTGAGGATACCACTGCTGGGTAAAGAGAAAGAAAAATCCCCAAACTGAGCTGTGGAAAGATGCTGCTTTGTAGATGCAGAGGTTCTGTTAGTGAAGCTTTATATAAATATGCTTAATGAAATATTTGTAAAATTCTTTCTTGGTAGGACCCTAAGAGGTTATTTTAATCTGCTGAGTTGAAAGTAAGACAGATCACTTGATTTCACTTCTGGAGAAAATGTGCATTTATAAAAAAATTAAACTTCTTAAGTATGCTGTGTCTAGGGCTTATTTATAATGCCTTTCTCAACTGAAAATACGCAGAAAAACTAAGAACAGTTCTAGAAGTAAAGTGGTGTGATGTGCCTACCTTTCCAAGTTATTTACATACTGAAAAATATGAATATATTTTGTTTTCTTACAATGCTTTGACTTTTGATTTCCAGTATATCCCTACAAACCAAAACAGACATTTGTGGAGAGCTTAAGACACAACAAAGTCTGCTGACAACTGAAAAATGAAGATAACGAGTTTCAATGTAAATGCAGTCTTAACTAAAAATGCTAAAAACTAATAGACATACGAGATTTTCTTTCTTTAAAAACCATTTTTACCATCAGCATTTTTCACTCAAAAGTGAAATATCTCAATGAGATTGGGTTGTCTAGCTTCCCTATGGCTCTCTTCCCTGTTCAGTCAAAAGAAAATATAACGGGACTCTAATAATAATAATAATAATAATAATAAAATCAATCATTTTTCTTGTATTTTCCCTTTTACTAAATCCCAGAGGGAAGAATCACACAGACTCATTTTTCAACAAAGCACCTGATAAAATTATTAGCTTTACTTACATTCTGTGTACTTCTTCTAATTACTTGCAATCATCATCCAAAACACTGAGGTATCTTAGAAACCATAATTCGTTTACAAATGAGGGTCTGGATTGTTACCCTGAGAAACCTGTAATGAAGCGACCTTTCATGTTGCGCTTCTTTGTTAGTTAGTTAGTTAGTTTGCTTTTTTTCTTTTCTTTTTCTTTCTTTTTTTTTTTTAACCTTGGAGAAAAGGCACACTAGTCACCTTCCCCTTTTTTTCTGCCACCAAATCCACTGGAAGTCTCTCTGCAAATCTGCAGTCAGCTGAGGAGAGAAGTGTCATGAAGAGACAGGACAATGCAACAAATAGGAATGACAGCATTTTTTCTAGAGTATTCTTGGATTGGGGCTATTCCTCAAAAATGATCACATAACCTAGACTTTATTACTTTGATATGTTTCTGGGGATATATTCCTGGGGGTAAAGGGGTCATTCCAAGACAGCAGACATAAGACTTCCAAGGAATTAGAGAACAGGTGCAATAATTGACAGGAAGACCTCTAGGCAAATTTGTGTGTTAACAGAGATCCATACGGATCTTGGAGAAGGGTTTTGTGACCATCTTCTGCAGGCAGGCAAACCATGTGCTACGCAAGCTTCTGTGAAGGCTGGCCAGCAGAACCACAGGAGCAATAAGCTTGAGTAAAATCAGTGAACTTCTCCAGCATATTAGTGCAATACTGATAATATTGAAAGTAGTAATGACTTGGCACAGACTTCTAGTATAGCTTTACATTTCAGTTCAAAGCTTAATCAAACTTGCCTAAATGTCTTCAGATGGGAAACAGGCCCATACATTTCTGGAACTGTAACTCCACTTAAGATTTTTATCTTCTGCAATATTTTTCTGTTTGCTTTGGCTGAAATTAAAAACAACGGGACACTTTAGGAAAGGAGAAGAAAAATATAACCAAAACAAGGAATCCAGCAACAAACAGTCTGATATCTAATTGAAACCTCCCCTGGCACAACTTGAGGCACATTTCTCATGTCCTACCACTTGTCTCCTGAGAAAAGAAACCAACATCCACCTTGCTACAACTGCCTTTCAAGTAGTTGTAGAGGGCAATAAGGTCTGCTCTTGGCCTCCTTTTCTCCAGACTAAACAACCCCAGTTCCCTCAGCCACTCCTCATATGCCTTGTTTTCTAGTCCCTTCGCCAGCTTCATTTCTCTTCTCTGAACATGTTCCAGCAACTAAATATCTTTCGTGTAGTGAAGGGCTCAGAACTGAACACAGTACTTGCAGTGCAGCCCCACCTCTGCTGGGTACAGAGAGACAACCACTTCCCTAGTCCTGCTGGCCACACTATTTTTAATGCAGGCGAGGATGCCATTGGCCTTCTTTGCCACCTGGGCACACTGCTGGCTCAGCCAGCAGGTGACTAGCACTACCAGGTCCTTTTCTGCTNAAATATCTTTCGTGTAGTGAAGGGCCCAGAACTGAACACAGTACTTGCAGTGCAGCCCCACCTCTGCTGGGTACAGAGAGACAACCACTTCCCTAGTCCTGCTGGCCACACTAGTTTTAATGCAGGCGAGGATGCCATTGGCCTTCTTTGCCACCTGGGCACACTGCTGGCTCAGCCAGCAGGTGACTAGCACTACCAGGTCCTTTTCTGCTGGGCAATTTTCCAGCTGCTCTTCCCCCAGCCTATACCGCTGCAAAGGGGTTGTTATGATCCAAGTGCAGGACCCAGCACTTAGCCTTGTTGAATGGCATATAATTGGATGCAACCCATCAATGCAGCCTGTCTAGATCCCTCTGCAGAGCCTTCCTACCCTCAAGCAGGTCAACACTCTTGCCTAACTTGGTGTCATCTGCAAACTTACTGAGGGTGCGCCCAATTCCCTTATCAAGATTGTTGATAAAAGTGTTAAACAAAACTGGCCCCAGTTCTGAGCCCTGGGAAACACCACTTGTGACCAGCTGCCAAGTGAATTTAATTCCGTTCATGACAACCCTTTGGGACCACCATCCAGCCAGTTTTTTACCCAGTGAACAGTACATCTGTCCAAGCCATAAGCAGCCAATTTCTCTAGGAGAACGCTGTGCAAAACAGTATCAAATGCCATGCTGAAGTCCAAGTAAACAACCTCCACTGCCTCTCCCTTGTCCACTAAGTGGGTTATCTCGTCATAGAAGGAGATCAGGTTAGTCAGGCAGGACCTGCCTTTCATAAACCCATGCTGACTGGGTCTGATCACCTGGTTGTCCTGTACATGTCATGTGATGGCACTCAGGATGATCTGCTCCATGACCTTCCCTGGCACCAAGATTAGGTGACAGGCCTGTAATTCCCTGGATCCTTCTTCCTGTCCTTATGGACGGGCATCACATTCACCAACTTCTAGTCAACTGGGACCTCCCCAGATAGCCGGGACTGCTGGTAAATTATTGACAGTGACTTGGTGAGCACTTACACCGGCTTTTTCAGCACCCTTGGGTGGATCCCGTCTGGCCCCATAGATTTGTGGGTGTCCAAATAGTGTAGTAGGTCGTTAACCATTTCCCCTTGGATTATAAGGGCTTCATTCTGCTCCCTGCCTCTGTCTTCCAGCTCAGCTGTCTGGCTACCGTGAGAACTATTAACCCTAGTAATAAAGAATGAGACAAAAGAGGCATTATTAAACACCTCAGTCTTTTTTTCCCTCATCTCTCATCTGTGTGTTTCCCCCTGTATCCCATAAAATGTGGAGATTCTCCTTAGTTCTCCTTCTGTTGTTTATGAATTTATAAAAACATTTTTAATTGTATTTTACTGCGGTAGCCAAGTTAAGTTCCAGCTGGGCTTTGGCCCTTCTAATTTCCTCCCTGCATAACCTCACAACATCTTGTAGTCCTCCTGAGTTGTGTCTCCCTTCTACCATAGATCATAAACTCTTTTTTTTCTCATGTTCCTGAAGAAGCTCTCCATTCAGCTGGGCCGGTCTTCTTCCCTGCTGTCTTGTCTTTTGGTACAAAGGGATGGCCTGCTCCTGTTCCTTCAAGATTACTTTCTTGAAGAATGTCCAGCCTTTCTGGACTACATTACCCATTAGAACTGCCTCTCTAGGGACTCTGTCAAACAGGTCCCTAAATAGGCCAAAATCTACTTGGTTGTATTTTATATTAAGTGGTCATTTGATAAAATATCTGATGTCAGTAGATCAAGGACTAGAGTCTTAGTATGATGGATGGAGATGCTTGCACTCACTATCTGTCCCTACTTTACTTAGACATATTCAAAGGTAAGTGGAACAACAGGAAAAACTGACAATAAAGGCAACCCTCTCTTATCATGGCAGGTAGCAGCAGAGGAGGGAAGGACTTGTGCATATAGATAGTTTGGGATCTCGTCAGGCAGGGAAGGGAGCCAAAATGGATCTTCCACAGGCAGCAGCAGCAGTGGAATGCCCCATCCATCATCTGACACATTTGGGGGCAGTGCAATGGTTATGCCTTCTGCAGTACCCTGTCTGGAAGATAGGATCTCACAGTGCACATTGTATTGAGCCACTAAGCAGACCACAAATCTGGGTTGTATGACTCAGTCAGGCAGGGACATGGGACAGAAAGTGCTGCATGGTACGGTCAGGGCTTCCCAGTCATTTTGAAAATGACCATAAGCTAAGGTTTATGTTAGTGCAATGCTGAAATCTTGAGCGCTTTCCAGATTTAGGCAACAGCTGAGTGATATTTCTGACGACTGCAATTTGTATTTATGCAGCTGAAGCCTATCTTAAATCCCTAAAGACTTTTCTGGATCTTGGCTTATGGTCTGTGAGACAGGAAATACTTCTTACAATAGGGTTTTACACAGCAGAACCCTAATCTGAACAGGATAGTAGGAGGGACTTAGGCAAATACACAGAATTTCCTCAGTGCCAGCAGCCAACAGCGTTACTTGCAGACTATTTTTTATTTTATTTCAAAAAAGAATAGATCATTTCATATTGTTGTTAGATTCAAAGGAGAAGGAAGTGTACAGGGAACATCTAATAAGTGACATTTTGGTGCATCACATCTGTTTTCAGGACAGTAATGCCTCAATCATTGGAGAACTTCTGTGGCCTAGCTATAAATGAAGCTCAGTCTGTCATAAAAAGTAATATGCTCACACTTAAAGCAAGTTATGCTCAGACGCACTTCTGAGATAATTTTCATCTAGTTTGCTTTTAGCACCAGAGGAAGGTATTACAGAGTGGATTACTGTTGTAATAAGGTCTTCTTGTGGGGATTTAGAAATAGATGTGCATTATTAAAATATTTGTTCATGGTTTTCTCACACTAAAAGCTGTACCTCATATTAGTAATTTTGCTTTTATGTTACGTGCATATTTTTAAAACTTTTAAAGGAGGAACTTAGACATTGAGGAACACAGCAGTCAGCCTCAGAGGCCAGGTTAAGCTGAAACTGAACTGTCAGAACCAGCTCTGTAGCCACTCGCTATTACTGAATACTATGAGATTAATGTGAATATTGCATCTCTCTCTTCATAAGCACCAGCAATATTTGGAGGACTCATCTCACAGTGACCATAGCTAACAACTTAGAAAGCATGAGCGTGCTGTGGCAGAGGTAGACCTTCCAAATTATTAACAGCTGAATAATTTCACCCAGTACCTAGCAATGAATAAGCACTTCCTGGAATGATTCAGAGCAACTTAAATGTTGTTTAAGGAGACTCTTCCAAGAGGGTTAGTTTGAAGCAGGTAGGTGAACAGGAGCTACTATTTTTCTGTTTCATAGCTCTTCAAAATATGTAAGGCATGCATGTGGTATTACAGGGAGAAAAACAATTACGTAACTGCTGGTAGTAATTTGAAAAGCAACATATAGCTGTGCAATCAATTGCCCTTTAGCAATGACATGTTTAGCATATTCCCTCTCACACAACAGGTAGGCGTACAAGAACCTCCAAAACTGATGATCTGCTTACGGCTTTCCTTTGGAAAACATTTTTCACCTCTTATGCTAAAGGCTCTCCATTTGTTTTAAGGTGCTGGAGTTTTTTCTTTGGCATGTGATATGCAGGGACAGGTGAGGTAGAGATCTTGTGGATCTATGTGATTGGGACATCTCTTGAATGCTTTTCTGTACTTGATGACTATAACAGTTCCTTCCAGGTTCTGTATTTCTCTTCAAAACACACATGGGCATCTTCTTTAGTATGCTAAGATGGAAAATCCTAGCAAGTCTCTTCATACTCATATAACAAGGTCTGTATCCACTGTTTGAACTGTTATACAACCACCATTCTTCTGGGACAAGACAGAGCTTCCTGAAAGCTTATATAAAACTAGCACAAAGTAGATAGATGCCTTCCCATGTGTCAGCTCTCACATTTCTCACCTTCAAACCTTCATCCAACCTCGGTCTGAACCCCTGAATGGAACTCTACTTTTAATGTCAGAAGATGGTCAGGTTTTGTGCCCTTCTCCCATCCCCATCTTTAACCTAATCTGTGAAGACCTTTCCTGTTTTTCTTATCTCAAAGCAGGCCTAAACTATCTGGAAAGATGGAATACATAGAAATCATATAACGTTGCCTGCCAATGTTCTCATTTATTTTCAGCCATTTTTTTCCATTTATTATTTGAATTTTCCAGAGGAGATGACAGGTGGATATACCAAAGAAGATGAATTAATATTCATTTCCATGACAGTCCATTTCAACTATATTCAGCTGAACAACTAAACTTGCAAGTGCTTGTCCTAATACAAGACTTTGGAGAGATGTTGTCATGTCAGATTTTATTTGGCTTTTGCAAACTCATCCACAAAGACAGAGTCCAAAGCTCACTGGAGACCCGTTGATCTAAGAGATCCCTTGGACCAGCTTGCCAAACCACAGCCCCATGTAGAAATAAAGCTATCCCAGAGAGAAAGTTATGCTCTATGTCATTATATCATCTTAAGTTATGAACACAGAAACCCTGCATCTGGCATTTGAAGAAAAATTCCAAACTTACTATTTCCATGTTTAGAATTTTAATCTCTATTTAAAATCAGAAAGTGATTTGTCACTGGAAACAATATGCCAATACCCAGTCTGATTTGTTCTTTTAAAATGATTGACAGTTTTTCTTTAAAGCTTTTCAAATTTATCATCCTTTTTGTTCCGGAAAAACACAGCTGCTTTCCCACCTTTGAACACACCCATATTTGACAGACAGTGGGAATCCACATTTTTGAAGGCTTTTACAACCCCTTACTAAGGCAAAGGCAAATGTTAATTCCTTTTCAGGGCTGTTCCTTATCTTGGTTGGTTTTGCACGTTCTTCCACAGGTGGCTTGCAGTTGCTATTGTATGCACCTTTAATTTAAGACCATTAAGACCACCTAAGGAGAGAATATACAGGGGCCCACCCCTGAGAACTGTCAGCATTATGGATGTATTAGCATATGTTGACGACCCAGCTGTCTTCCAGCTCATCCATAGCAGGCTGCTCCTTGCGTGGCTACAAACTGGCAACTTCCCTTCTAGCTTAGGCTTCACAGGAAGCAACAGCAAAATCAACCCTGCTGCTTTTAAAGATAGCCTCTCTTCTGAATGCTATCAGCATGTGCTGCCATTGATGCCAGTGAAACAAAGCAAAGAATAAGACTCTAAAATAAGTTCAGCTGTTTGCAGGGTGCAGTTCTATCTGTAGGTCAAAAAACAGCTTTTTATACCTGAAAGTCAGTCTTTCAAAGAGATTCGAATCCATGAACAGGGAGACAGATAGGGGCACCTGGACATGCAGCTCCTTTTGCATCTCTGTTTTCCTTAGCTCAAACTATGCAGATTTCACTTGACAGTGAAGCTGAGCCCCTAAAATGCTGTTTGTTTATTCCAAGCAGAGCAGGAGGCACCTTCATAGAACTGGCATGCCTTACAGAGCTGCTGTTTCATTTTGGGGTAATACATCCTCTATTATACTTATTGTTCTACATTTATTCTATTGCCTGGTACTGTAACACACTGCTGTCAGTATGCTAATGGGATTTCATGGGGCTGCCATCACCAGCTTGATTTGTAACAGGAAGCCAGGACAATAAAGGCTTTCAGAAGATTAATGTGAGAAATGCATGCCTCTGCAGAGGGGCATCAGTGCAAAATGAAAAACAACACTGTCTTCCATTGCTTGTTACTGCCATCTCATTTTCACCAGTAAATAACTAGTGCATTTCTCTCCACAATGAACATCAGCAAAAGGAAGACAGCCTTCATTAACAATGGGCGTACTGTAGGAGGGGACAGAGAGGGCAGCATTCCTCTCAGGCATTTCATACAGTCACCTTGCCACTCCTTACCACCCCCGAGCTCCCTGAGATTTTGCCTCACTGAACATCTCCTGACAACGTGCAACTTTCCACCAGAAAATGGGTTAACACAGGCTCTGGCAGTTTAGGAATAGGTTTTGACAATACACCCATGAACATATCCCAGTGAAACTGTCTTGTCTAACAACACAGCTTAGCTGATATAAATTGCAATTAGTGGTACAAAGCACACAACCGTGCTGTTTACTTAAAAACAGCCAGACAGCAGCAGAGTAAGGTGGCCTCAGGAAATGGATTCTTTTTTTTTACTGGACATGCATATTGTCATTACACATGCTGATCAAAAGTCACTGGCCATTGTCTGAGTCACAGAGTGTTCGTGCATTAATTTGGATATTCAAAGAACTAAAAGAAGATAAGTATTTTTATTAATTTATTTCTTATCTATTCGCATTTTAATTATGTTGTTATTTCGGTGCAAAAAGTATGGCAGGAATGAAAAAGGGGAAGAATGATTAATAGGTTATTTCCCTTACTGAAGGCCAGATTAATCTTTCAAGAGCCCTTGGCAGGCCACACATCAGGTGCCATCTGAAAACATGAAAACAGAGCCAACTGGTATAACAGGCATGCAGAGGCAGTGCAGAATGTATATGGCCCACAGGCTGACATGAGAAGGTTGTGTCAATGTGCAGAAACCAACACTATCCAAGACCAGTTGCTCAACAGTTTAGGCTGCCCTGGAGTCTTGTGCTCTTCATTCCCCCTTGGTGTCCCACAACTATGGTGTGCTGCAACAAAGGGCTGTAATGCAAACCAATTGATGCAGACCACAACAGTTCCTACTTATGACCCCCCACAGCTATCTGTATGCTCTGTTATCTCCAGGTTGTCTGTTATGTCACTGCTTCCAAAGGCATCTCTACATAATAATAATCTCTACATAATGCTGTTTCTGCATTATCTACTTCTATGTAGCTTGGAATTTTCTTAGCTCATGTATGATCTATGCTATTGATTTAGTTCTGTCCATATGCACTGGCTTTGGGATGCTCAAGGAGCAGTGCGTTAGTAGGAAGAAGCAGTTGTACCTAATGTGGATCCTTCTGGTTTCCACCTGTCCACCGGAGTTGGAATTTGTTGTCAAATGACACACAGATCATAAGCTAGCTCAAATTTCCTAGAAGGAGGTCCTGACTGTGATAAACACAACAGCATTTTTGATCAGTGCCTGTCTTTTAATAAATTAGTATGCAAAATAAATGAAAAGGTAATGAGGAATTGGGAGAACATTTCTGCCTCTTGTCACAGCAAAGCACGCTGGAAGACTGTTGTAGGTCCATTTTCTGTTTCTGGTAACAATGCAGTGTGTTGAGGTATCATATTTCTCATATACCCCGGACAAGTATGCATGGCAGCAACACCTCTAGTATTCTATAGTAGTTCTGCGATGAAAGCAATAACAAACAGGCTACTTTGTGATATATTTCTTCCTCTAGGTTTGCTAGAGGGGTTATGAATTGATTTAAGTGTGACTTAGTTAAACTGGATTAAAGTCTACACTCCATTAAAACCTAATAACCTGACATGCCTTGCAGGAACTTTATGAACAAGACTACGTTTTAGAGGTGACTTTTTCCAAAAGATTGATTTGGTCTCATTTTTTCCTCATCAGCCTCCTGCAATCTAGATTCAAATGTAGGCATGAGCAAATAATTCAAACCTGTGGCTGTTTCATTGTTCTCCTCTAGAGCTCTGATATCTCTATAGCTTCTTTCCCTGTACTGCATGGGTGTGCAAATGTGCATGATGATTGGCATAGGCCTAGGAAACTCTTTTTTGATTTGATGAGGGTGAATAGAGAGGTGACAAAGTTTGCTGACAAAACCGAGTTACTGAGGGTTGTAATGATGGAGCTACCTGTGCAGAACTGTAGCAGAACTGTATGAGACTTTGTACTTGGGCAGTAAAGTGGCAGGTGAAATTTAATGAGGTAAATGTAAACTGATGCACGCAGGACCTTGTCTTGCTCTTCCTTTCCCCATGAGTTCTGGTATAAAATGATGCTCTTTGAGCTGGCTGTAATGAGTCAGGAATGAGATCCTGAGGTTATAACAGTCAGTTTCATGATATTGTCACCATAGTGGTCAAAAAAGTGTATTGACTTTTGGTAATTATTAGGAAAGAAATAGGAAACGATGCAGTGTTTTAATAGAATCTTGTATCTGTATAAATTCATGGTGAGTTCTGTAGCTTTTTGAGGTTGTAGTAAATTTAGAAAATGTTTTGAATAGGACAAGTCAGAACAGTTAGAGGAGCTGGATCTTAAATACACAAGAGGTAATTACATGGTGGAAATTCTTCTCCATAGGATGCTTTGAAAACTAGTATTTCACACAGGGTTAAAACAAAATTGACCAAGCTACTGGAAGACAAATTCCTGAAGCCTTCTAAGCATGTGAAAAAATATCCCTCACTCAGGAACCCCATAAGCTACAAATTCTGGGAAGCTGGAGAAAACATAAGGGGAGTCAAACTGTATCCTTGCATTGCTCTTAAAGCACTTCTCTAGGAAATCACTTTTGAACATTCTTAGGGAAAACATATTAGGCTAGAAGTTCTAACACACTACAGCAATTTTTATATTCATATGATGTATAATGTTATAATAATCCTTTAATAAATGACTAATAATAAAACCCCTCTAGAGACAGAGGGAAAAAATCAACAGAAAGGCTCAGGCTCCTATGTCCTGGGCTGTGATAAAATTCTGAAAATGTATAGGAATACGAATAAAGACTGAAGTTCAAACTGGTCATAAACCTCTGAAAACATCTGAGTTTTTTTTTTAAATGAGAATTTCTCTAAGTGACAAAAGTTGCTTGAATATTAAAGTTGTAATTTGGCCTTGGGGATCTTCTGTGGAATCTAAATGTTTATCTTTGAATATATTAAGTCTTTTCGTAAGATCAAGCTGACAAGGATTTGTCAAATACTTGTCTTTAAGTGGGGAAAAAAAGTACAAAATGAAGAAAGAATAACCATGCTGAAAGGAACAGTTTCATTTTTTTAAAACATGTACAGTTAAAATGAACTCAAGGCTATTAATTTCATTGTCTTATACTTGCACTTGCAGGGAGCTTTGGTCTTCCGCCAATTTGTTACCAAGTTTTAGTTGACGTATGCCTGGCCAGGAAATACTAACAAATAGAGCTCCAATGACTGCTTGTTCCTTTTTTTTTTTTTTTTAAACCAAGTATTCATGGGAAGGTTATTTTTAATCTACTAATAATTGTTTTTGTAGCTTCTTTTTTTTCTTTTATATGGAACATTTTGCACCAAGACTGCAAAATTTACAATACTGAGGTTCTGGAAGTAATAAATAGTTTGTATAAAATTGAGGAGACAATTCTGAGAATTCTGTTAGTGCAAAAAACTTCTCTGCTCCCTTCTCAGCCTTTTTTTAAAAGAAGCTAAGAATATTTCCCTATATGTTCCTATTTTGATAAAGACCCTTTCTTCCTTGAATATCTGTCTATGAATATCTCACTGTTTAAAAAAGACAGTGTCTACAACATCACCAAATCATACAAGGTTACTTTTGTCCTAGAGTTCTTGGTAGGTTTCAGTACCCATATAAAGTGTAAACCTAATATAGACATGCCATATTCCACCTTCCCCCCCCGCCCTTTTTTTTTTATTTTTGGTCTTAGTTTTAAAAAGATCAAACATCTGGAAACACCAAACATCTGGAAAAATCAGTGATTCAACCATAGCTCATTCAAATTTGAAGATGCAGGTATTTGTGTCAAGGTGAAAGCATGAACTATATCCCATAAAGGGGTTTGATAGCTGCACTAGAACTCAAGTGGAAAAGTGTCATGTAGGTGTAAAACTGAGATTCATATGTGCCCCCTTCATAGTGCTGCTTAGCCCTGGGTGCATCGTTTGATTTCAGAGTCCCGGTTGAGCCTAGAGCTCTGCTTCAGAGATGTTGGTGCTGGTCTCAGTGCAGTTGAGCTCCCAGCTTCTGCCTAATACAGCACAGGACTCCAGCCAGTTGCAATCCTCCAAATATCTGTAACTGCTTATTGGCAGGATGAGGTTCTAATCCAAATGCCGATGTGATCTTTTTTTTTTCCCCCTCAGGAGAGAAAGGAACAACCATTTTCATTAGATAATAAGGAGTATTGGGCTAGCCCAAAGCAGTGGGAGATTTTGGATCAATCCTCCTCACAGCCTAATAAAGTTTGCATGTCGTTTCTCATCCTTGTGATCCAAAGCAAGAAAAATGCTGATCCTGCTCCAGCCTTTTAGTCATGAGAGGAGCTTGCACCAATGGAGAGCTGTGCTTGGGGAAAGCACCAGGTCCCTCTCTCTGCACAGCACCACATTATCTCTGATCCCTGCAAATAACTGAGGGACTTCATGCTGGAAGGAAACTATGGCACTGTAGAAAGAAAGTTTCCACTTTATCATAAGGAGTAGGCAATCAGAAGTCATGGGGATGGGCAGACCTTGCTCATCCCTCTTCTTTTGCTTTGCTTCTCAGCAAAACAGAAATGTACTTTCATCCACTCACTAAAGGCAGCCTTTGAGCCACTGTATGCAGCGGGTCCTGCCTGCAGCTCTCAGTCTGACATCTGCATCCAGGCAGGGTGAAGCTTCAGGCATGCTGGTTTCCTAATCATTTCCTCAATTCACAAAATGCCCAGATTGTCCTCCTGCGGTGACCCCGTCTGCCTAGGCAGTATGTACAGAGCCAAAGCACCTAGTTCAAAGTTTGGGATTCCACTCCAGAGGCCTGCATGTTTTGTGTCATTTATTACATCTAGTTGTAAATGGTGTTCTTTGGTGGTGATTCACTCTGTGTTGTATAAATTCATTGTTTCTGAAAGCTCTCAAATGAAATGCAATTGTAAAATGGAAAAGCCCTTCTCTGCTATGTGGAGAGTATGTCACCATTGTTGGATGTGCATCACAAATGTGAAGAATTAGTATTTGTTTTATTAATATTTCATGACAGAGCAGTTGTAATAATAGGAACTAAAAAAAAAAAGAAAAAAAGAAAAAAAAAAGACCACTTCTAGCTAGTGGTCATCTTGTGTGCCACAATACATCAAGTGTTTCTCTTATTCCCCAGAGGGATTATTTACACCAAATATGTTTGGTTAAACTGCATTTTTAAAGTCCACAGGTTATTCACATCTCTGGAGTTGGATCTTCTCTTGTTTATGGTAGCTGGAACTGAACTTAATTGACATTGAAGAAGAGAGCTTTAAACTAAAGCTGCTGGGGAAGGGGAACCTCAATCCTCCTGACTCTTATCAGCTTGATGCCAGCGACAGCAATAGATGCCCAGAGCCAGGAAAGAGATCAGAGGTCAGTGGGAGAGCACATGAAGAGCAGCACAAAGGAATCCCAGCCACTCAAGCCAATAAAACAGTGTAATCACGGCTGACTTAAATGCCTCTATGCAAATGCACATAGCATGGGGAGCAAACAAGAGAAGTTAGAGATGTGTGCACGCCTGCAGGGCTATGATGTTATTGGCTTCACAGAGACGTGGTGGGGTGGCTCCCATGACTGGAGTATAGTAATAGAAGGATACAGGCTCTTTAGGAAGGACAGGCAGGGGAGATGAGTAGGGGTTGTTGCTCTCTACATCAATGACCAGCTAGAGTGCACGGAGCTCTGCCTGGGGAGGGATGAGGAGCTGACTGAGAGGATCAAGGCAGGGCAGGGATAGGTGACATTATAGTGGGGGTCTGCTAAAGGCCAGCCCACCAGGAAAACTGAGCAGATGAGGCCCTCTATAGACAGTTAGGAGCAGCCTGATATTCACAAGCCCTGGTCATCATGGGGATCTTCAACCACCCCAATGTCTATTGTAGGGACAACAAAACAGGGCATAAGTGATCCAGGAGGTTCCTGGAATGCGTTGATGATAAATTCCTTCTCCAAGTGATAGAAGAGCCAACAAGGAGATGTGCTATGCTGGGTCTTATTCTCACCAGCAAGGAGAGGCTGATGGGGAATGTGAAGGTCAAAGGCAGCCTTGGGTGGAGTGACCATGAAATGGTGGAGTTCAAGATCCTCAGGGCAGTAAGAAGGGTGCACAGCAAGCTCACTACCCTGGACTTCAGGAGAGCAGACTTTGGCCTCTTCAGGGATCTTCTTGGTAGAGTACCATGGGATAAAGCCCTGGAGGGAAGAGAGGCTCAGGAAAGCTAGTTAGAATTCAAGGATCACCTCCTCCAAGCCCAGGAGCAATGCATCCCAACAAAGAGGAAGTCAGGCAAAAATGCCAGGAAGCCTGCAGAGATGAATAAATAGCTCCTGGACAAACTCAAAAACAAAAAAGAAGCCTACAGAGGGTGGAAGCAAGGACAGCTAGCCTGGAAGGAATACAGAGAAATTGTCCAAGCAGCCAGGGATCAGGTTAAGAAAGCTAAAACCCTAATAGAATTAAATCTGGCCAGGGATATCAAGAGCAACAAGAAGGACTGCTATAAGTATGTCAGTGATAAAAGAAAGAGTAGGGAAAACGTGGGCCCTCTCCAGAGGGAAATTGGAGACTTGGTTACCCAGGAATATGGAGAAGGCTGAAGTACTCAATGATTTTTTTGCCTCAGTCTTCACTGGCAAGAGTTCTAGCCATGCTGTACAAGTCACAGAAGGCAAAGGCAG
>VXAL01002532.1:20250-81662 GCA_013399475.1 Chauna torquata
TTTTCCCTCTCCTCTCCTCTCCTCTCCTCTCCTCTCCACTCCTCTCCTCCACTAAAAGGCTCATATTTCTGTGGAATGTGAGATGACATGGCTGATCTAAACTCACAGTAAAATTTGATTGAATGAAGTGCAAAAATGTATTGGCACTAGGAACAGCTTTGTATTGTAATGAATTCAGAACTGATGTGTGAACAAGGAAAAAAATATGGTATTTCTGGAAACACCAGCCCATTTTTTTAATGCAACAATTCTTTTTGTTGGAATATCACTTATGGAGTTAAAACAATGTAATTTTGTCAATGATCATCAACATAAGCGCATACTATAAATACTGAATAAACTTCTGTGAAGAAACAGCTCCCTTGTTGTATATATTTCTGCATTATGCATCTAGGTTTGACAGTAAATTAGGTGAAAGGAAATGCTGGCTAGCCATTGAAAACAGAGTATTAGGAGTGCGTGTGGGTAGTTTCTACACCTGGTTCAGTTCCTGATTCACTCTGTGGACTTCAGGAATGTGATTTCGACTTTTTGTCTCATTTTCAGTATCTGTAAAATTGGAAACACGCTAACATTTATCTGTCCTTCTGGGACCATAGAGGGTTCCTTAACAAATCCGCAACACTCTGATGTAGGCGTAAAGCACGTTGTTGAATAACTATGATCAGCATAGGAATGGACCTGGAAAGATGTGAAGCAAGCTGGCCATTAACCATATTTCTGTCTACTGTCCTTATGTATCCAGGCACCACCCTGCTTAAAGCTGAGGCGCACGTTACAACCGTGGCGTTGGCTCCCAGGGCTGCAGCTGCTGGGCTGCATGGCTGGGCAGGCGATGCGCTGGTCTCCTCTCCTCTTCTCCTGCCCACCTGAAAGGAGGCTCTGGGCAGCTGCATTCCGCTTCCATTCCATTTCTCCCCCTGCTTTCTGCTGCCCAAACACTGTCGGGTTAGCTGAAGAGTGAAAGTTTGAACTGAAAGTTCAAATCAGAGGCAGATTCTCTCATTCTTTGAGTTAGGATTAGAGATGCCCCTTGCAGCTTGATGGAGCTCATTTCCTAGGGATGACCTCTAATGTTTCCAGTTGTAGTATTTCCCTTTTGCATTTTTCTGTCCCTAGGTGAAATGTAAGCTCTTTGCTGCTTCTACCTTTGAAGGCTGAGGGGGAGAGCATCCCAGAAGAACAAAATCCATCTGGCCATATTAAACACAGAGACACCACTTCTGGCTCAGCTTGTTCTTGAGCTGCTAATCACTAGGCGTGAGGAAGGTGCACTGGGGAACAACGGCTGCATTTTTGGCTTTGTATTTTTCCCTAAACATCTGCTATTAGTCACCATCAGAGGCAAGGGTCTAGAGGGATGTTGGTATAATCCAGTATGGCCATTCTTCCATTTTAATATTATATTCAGATAATTTGGCCTTACACAGCTTCAGGAACCCAAGGCCTGGTAATGTCTGGGCAAAAGGGCATGGATCAAACATTGCTGTCAAAGCCCATTCATTAATATTTTGGAATACGCACATAATAAAAATGATGAAGAATCCACCCTTCAGCTTGGCTGTTTGCAGCAAATATTATAAGGGTATTAAACTAAACAATGGCTTGTACTCATCTGGCTCTCCAGATGTTTTCTATGACTCTTATTTTCTATCAATCAGTTAACCACGGTTTTTGCTTTCCTTAGCAACGTATTTCCAAATCACAATCAAAGAAACTAACGGCAAATAATGAGGGCTAGATTGTATTTGATTGCTGCTAGTTGCTCATGGGAAAGGAAACTGCAAGAAGCCCTGCCAATCCTTCACACTGGCAGGCCGGCCAGGAACGCTTCCAGCTCCCCTGACCGCCCCCCCCAAGTGCGCTCCACGCCAAAGGGGCTCTGCAGCGGTCGCCTCTGACGGGCAGACCCTATGGCTGGGGATGGCAGGAAACACGCGACTGATTGCCATACGGGATAAGAGATGCAGAATAATTTATTTCTCTTTCCACCCTGTCCTGTATTACAGCCTCCCCAGCTCGCTCATAGACACAGCAGGCTGCAGTCAGTCCGAGTTTTTAGTGGGTGTTTTTAGCCTGGCTCCATAAGGAAGCACCGCTCATATAATTGCACTATGTGTATGTGCTTGAGCGCATGTTTGTCTAATAACTTTTGAACTCATTGGCCAATTGTAGCTAAACCTGGCAGAAAGGTAGAGGTTTCAGAGGTAATGGAGTTTGTAAGTTTTTGTGAAAATAGAAAGCTGAACAGTTTTCCTACTGGCGGAAAGGCTGCAGCCCACGCTCGGTTCTCGTTTGACATGGAGACAATCCACCTGGGAGTGAGACTGGATGCATGCGAAGGAAAGCTTCAGTCAGAGCTTATACCTTATTAGATATCTGGGAATCCATTCCATAGCCAAGGCTGCTCTCCCCTGTGGACTCTCTAGCGTCTGATAAGGGCGGAATTCACACCACAGCAATAGTTTAATTCATTTAAAATGTCAGTCAGCCATGAAACACTAACTCCATTGGAAACTAGGCTTCCGGAATAATTCCGGTATTCATGGAAATACTTGTTCCCCCATACACTGCAAAGCTCCGGGAGGAATTATGGGTATTTCTCCAATGCTTCCAGTCTCCAAGCAAGCTCTCTCAGAGCTATCTCTGCCCAGCGCTACACTGGATGTTTCTAGTGCCTGCTGCCTTTAGAGGTTCAAAGAGGAAACTTCTTTCCTCAGAGCTGGGCTCATCAGGCATAACTTGTCTGAAGAGCCAGATTCACAAAAGAGCTCCCCATTCCCTTTTAGGCTCTGAAAAAAAAAAAAAAAAAAAAAGGCCAGATTTCTCAATGGCTTCCCGGCCAGAAAGATTTGCTGGCTGCTGAGCACTTGTGGAAAAATGCTCTATTGAAAAGTGTAAATGAGAACGGAATATTTCTGAAAACCTGGATCCAACTGGGGACTATCAGCACTTGAAAATTTGGCCCTCATTGCTTTTGAAATACTTAGCTCTTAAATGAGCAAAATCAGAAGTGACTTTTCAAAAGCCTCCTGCCTTCATCCCCCCTTATTCCCAGGTAGCACTGCAAATAATTGTGGTATTGATGTCGAGTATTGTGCTCAAACCAGGAAAAAAAAAAAAAAGACACATTTCAGTTGACTGAATGCTCAGGTTTCCTCTGGATACCGTTTTAATAACAGACTCATTAGGAAATTCCCCTATTATTTGTATTGTCTTCCCATGTTAAAAGACAGAATGTTATTTCTTAATTTCAATATTATTATTGAATAGGGATAGCTATTCCCTGCAGAATGAACAGATTATTCTGGTCCACTCAGGGATCAGCATTATTTCTGGCTGCTACATTTCCCTGGGAATGAATGCTAATATCATAACAGGTATTTGACAACGGTATTTTAAAAAAAAAAAAAGAGATGCATCAAGTCATTCGATTAGTGATAAAGAGGGAGAGGGAGATCAACACATGGAGACACATACAAGTTCTCCCGTCAAAGAGAATCCCGTGTAAAATGGAACAATTCTGATGCCTCATCTTGGCGGAATTTAAGTTAATGCTGCATTTGCCACAGATCTGAAAGGGAGCAGGGTCCCAGTGACAAAGAAAACAAAATTTATTTCCCATAGAGCTACACAGTGTTGTTGGACTTCAATAGCTGCTGCAAATACATCCTGGGAGTTAGACTCTGGCTCTGTTAAAAGTCAGGGTTGCAAGAGGTTGCACTGAGATTGTAGGCAGGACAGATCAGATACTACATGAGCAAGAAGGAAATACATACCTCATAGAATTAACATATATTGTCACATTCTATTAAGGTTTTCTGTAGGGCTAGATCAGATTAAATGCATTGAATCCCAGTCATCTTACTGCATATGAAAATATTGTCATGGATAGAATTTTTCATTAGTGAATAAAATGCAGAATAATGAACAGTAGACAAAAAAGAGAGAAGATGTAAAGCCAATCAAAGGAAGGGCAGATGTTTAAAAAGTCTTTCGCTATTCAGGATTGTGATCCAACAAAAGCAATTATGTTTCTGCTTTCTCAATTTCAAAACAGCAGAAAAGAGCTTTGAGGTTTTTCCAGTGCTTATGGCCTATCTCCACACCGTTAACTGAACAGAAGGTAACATAATACCAAACATAGCCAAAGGCAACTGATTCCATGCAAAGCTTATAATTTGGGACATCCAGTGAGTTAAAGGGGATCGTAATCAAGAAGAAGAAATATATATATATATATTCAAAAATTGCCGGAGAAATCTATAAGAAGCCTAATTAAATTCTGTTGTAAATCTGGAAGAGGAATCATAAAAACAAAACTAAAATGGTGCCTACAGGTGGAAATTACACTTGGTAACTGCCCTTCGAACTCATGAAAAAGACTATGTGTGGAATTTTGCTGAGGAACGGTTGGCATGTGGCAGCAGGAAAACAACGGTTGGTCTTGGCGAAGTGCTGAATATTATTTTTGCTTAAAAATTATTGTGTTGGTTTTGAATGGATAAATATCAAAGATGTAATTATAAATACAGTCCACCAGATTCCTCCCTCAGAATCCCTAGCCATGCACCTAAACAAAAGTCAGTGAGGCTGAATAGGGAACTATTCAGTGAATGCAGCGTATGTATGGTCCAAAATGCGATAGAATAGAGAGGAATGCGACAGAATAGAGAGCAAAAGGGTTCAATGCCAGTCATTCTACATTGTGAGAGAACCACTTTCTTAACCACACAATACTCTTCCTATATTACCTGATGCACAAGGCCTGATGTAAAGAGATGCTGCTTTCTACTCAGAGTGCATGTACCGTGCCATGATAAAAATGGAGAAGGTTGCACCCTGCCCTTTGTAGCAGGCATACAACTTACTAACACTGTGCAAGTGAAAGGAGTGTATGGTCAGACACAAGGACACGCAGCCACAGAATAGAAAGCTATTGAAGTCAGTGGAGATTGTGCCAGGGACTTCAGTGGGGCTGAGACTGCCCACAGTGTTTGCCTTCTCTTTCTCTGACTTTTGTTCTGCAGTCCTATTCAGACAACTCAGGATGCTTCCTGCTTCCTCAGCTTCTCCACCTAGGGAGCAGGAAGCACAAAGTCACATTTTTGCAGATAAGCAAGCAGAATTTCTTCAAGACACCATGAGATGAAACTGGGCATGATCCCAAATTGTCTTTTATGTGCTTAAAATGCAACTTAGGCAGAATGTAGGTGCATACTGAGGGTCACACACACAATCCTGCCAATTTTGATTAGGCATCTCCCAGGCACATACACGGCTAGGTGGGACTTCCTTAGGTGCCCGCTGCAGTCCTGCTGAATGTGTCCAGCCAGTCCTACCCAGAGCCAGCTCAAGTGAAAAGGAGTGCAGTTTTCCTGTAAGGAGAGGAGCTGGGGCCTGTTTTCCCCAGCTGCAGAAAGCACTAGGGTACAGGGAAAAGGCTTGGGCAGAGTGCAGGGCAGGACAGGAGGGGTCAGGGGAACAAGGCTCCTGGTTCTGCCAGAGAAATAAAGAAATACAGGCACCAGTTACTGCCCCAGGACCCAGACTTCTGCCTCGTTTTCCAATTTCCTTTTACAGTTTGGGCCCTCCCTACCTCGTATCCTGCTGGGTCAGAACCGAAGAGGTTTGCCCAGCAGGTGCACAGGACCAGAATGCAGGACCACTCTGGATTTTGACAGCAACTGAGATTCCCCCCAGCTTGCTTTCTGGGGCACATGGTGCTAACTAGAAGCTTCTGAACCTGAAGCTGTGTAGTTGCATTAGCTGAGGATCAGCTTACAGTAAAGCAATTCCCCAGCTGGCTTGGAAAAAGGACAGAACAGGCTCACCTCCATCTGCAAAAGACCATGTTAGCACACTTATGCGCTTTTGGTTTCAGCATTCACAGCCACTTCCTTTCAAAAGAGACAACTGCTGTCTACCTTTTGTGCAATTACCTGGCAGCTGGAACACTCTGCGAAATAAAAGTTTTTGGTTCTTTTTAGCCTAAGGTTTGAAAGTCTGTTGAGGGGACTCTCATTGAGAGGGAAGAGGTAGCAGGGGAGAGGACCACATCATACTTTATAGTGAAGTTAGCCACAGCGCAGCCGAGCAGTCAGGAGTCGTGGAGCTAAACAGAGCAAAGGCAAGCTACTGCTTTTGCATTGCATGTAGTCAGGCATGGAGTGAAAACCAGGGTTCAGAGCTTCCCATTCTCAGTGGGAATACTCATTACCTGCTCCACTTGAGGCAGTCCTTCCTACTCCCTCTAGCTCTATGAACTGTGACGTCTGGGCTGCACAGTGACCCAGCTGATACAGAGAAAACAGAAGCACTCTCTCATTCCCATTCTCACGTAAATCCTTCTGATGAGACCCCCTTCTCTACATTGCTGTAGAGACTGCTGAGATAGGTCTGCAGTCCCACTTCTGGGACACATATTCAATAGGCTACTGACAAAAAGTGGTATCACGAAAAGCCCCATCCCAAGGGAGAACAAAGGCGAGCCACCTGTCTCAAAATGTGTGACTAAGGTAGCTAAAGCCAGGACAGCCCAGTTCAGAAGCTGACATTGAAAGACACACTTAACTGCAGCTCTGTCAGGGAGCAAAATTCCCCTCACTGGGATTTCCTATTAGCTTTAATGGCACTTCGCTTGCTGTGCCCATTCTGAGGGTATGTATACATTCATGGGTGTGGACAGACAGGTCTGCTCTGTCCATGATCCAGATGACAGGGATATATGGCATTCAGGTCCAAGAGATAAGGCTTGTTAGCTCAGGTCCAGTTCTTCGGTTGTATGGGCACACAGCTGTGGGACCAGAGCTGGGTCACCATACATGACAAGAGCAGGCATATGTCTCACCGCACTCATCTGCGCATGGTTGCTTTCTAAGTGCTAGCTTTCTTCAATCAATGTGTGGGGAATTTGAGGTTTATCTACTTGCAAACTTTGCTAAAACCGTAGTCCAAGCCTGTGACCTAACTCAGGATTTTATTCACTGCTGATCTCAAAAGCCAGAGTGCGCACTCTAGCCTGAATCTTCAAATTGTTGGGTCAGTGGAGAGGCAGTCTGTGTGGACACATTCAAGCTCTGCCGAGGGCCAGCTGTTAGCACAACCAAAGTGAGAGCGGTGGCTTAGACTGACCTTTGCCCAGGTTATAATGGGCTATTATAACAGCCATTTAGCCAGTGTTTTGTGTCCTGGAAAGGCAGCCTGTCTGATGGCATGAAGTGAGAGGTCAGAGTATCCTCCTCCCAGGATCAGCAGTCTTTCCCCCAGTCACCCAGTGAAGTCCAAGCATGCCTCCCTGTCACGCTTCACTGCATCCGCTCCACTCTGGTGGCCAGAGTAGCCCTGGGGACCTGCTCTGCTTTCTCTCTCTTGGGGCAACGAAATCAGATTCTGGGATTCTGTGAGGCACCTCTTGGTCTGTCCCATGCACAGTGTGGTACACTGTCACATGCCGAATGCACCAGTCGCACAGAAGCTCAGGCTGAGAGACAGAACCAAATATCTGATTGACGTTGATTAGAAAACAGTGCAAAGAAACAGCATCTCAAGGCTTCTCCCCAGCATGTAGTCACCACTTCATTGCTGAGACAGGCTGACTGCTTGGATTCTCTGTCCCTGCTCCACTCCAGAGGACAGTGCACCCCACTTCACTGCCAGCCTGCCTGGCTTTGCCCTGAAGAGGAGAAGTTCTCCTACTGTCTGGTGGCAGTGTAAAAAGCAGGACCAATTGAGAAGTGGTTTAAAAAGCCATCACTTACCACCTCTCAACTGATAGCTGGGGCTTTCCAGTGGAGATTTATGCCTGAGTATGTGCCATTTTGATCACAACACCAGAGGGGGTCACAAAGCTCATCAGGGCAAATCCATAGGCAAACATCCAGTGTACACAGAGCTTTAGATGTCTTACTCAGCACTGTGAATTTTAATTCAAGAGCTAAGGACCCCCTTCCAGGTATCACATAGCTGGCATGACAGCACTGAGGGCTGCTGTTAGATGAGCTCTTCTGACTTCTGCTGATCAGGGTTAGGATGTGGCTGCACTCAGCCATCTCCAGAAGTTTGTCCCCTTTCTCACTTTCCAGAGTTTACTGCCCAATCAGTTTTGCAGTTTAACTCTTTGTCTGATTGCTCCTTGACAACCACTTCCATAAAGTGATTCAAGTTGAAAGAGAAGGGCTTCTGAAGCCGGCCTCTTCTGCACAGCTCCTTGCAGTATCCCACACAATTTACAACAGCAGCACAGGGTGCAGCTCTGAGGGACAGGAAGCGCTGCAAGGCAGCCTGTTTTACCTTTCTGTTTCTGGGATTCACACTGTACTTCAACAGGTTAGCTATAGCCCCCACGGTGTCTTTTGGAAAGGAAGAAGGAAAATGCAAAAATACCTCAATTGCACCCCTACTCTGCCCCCACTAGACTCCTCTAAGCAGGTTCTGTAGGAACAGATGGCATCGGAATTGGCTCTGTCAGTTCCAGCTCTTTGTACGAGCTGGGAACTCCCTTGTGCCAAGGGAATCCTTGAATGGGGAGATTCGGCAGCTCTCCAGCTCTTCCAAAGTGGGTCAAAATGATTTAAGAATCTGGCCCATTGTGTCCTCTTTTCCTCTGTAAATCAGCTCAAATACAGGGGAAGATGGAGTGGTGAGAAGGCAGAGAACAAAATTTCAAAGAGGATCAAAATATGCCATTTTATAGCTTTTGTACGTATAAACATGCATAATATGACATTTTGTTTAGACAGTTATTTAAAAGGAAACTTACAATCTTTTTAATTAAAATGAATGCAAAGGAATAGGCTATAAATATGAACACAGGAAGGTAGGAGTTGACAGCACACAGCCTTCCAGACAATCTTTTTTCAGTTGTTTTGGAGTATAATAAAATTTTGTTTTCCTTTGCAATTTTTTCCATAAAGTTTATGCTTGTTTTAGGTAACAGATTAACTGTAGGTGACTTTTTTTGTTTTTCATATATCATGTCATGTGTCGGAAGCCCTCATTTTACAGAGTGGGAACAGTGAATGAGATTATAAGAGAAAGGAGAAAGAGAGAGATGGCCGTGTGGGAAGACCATACCTGAATTGTGGATGTGATACTGTCTACACTTGTACTGCCATTACTATTAAAACACTGCTGGCTCCAAGTTTCATTACCTCACCTTACCTCTGCCATTCCCTCACTGCCTACTTTGCTTTACCTCTGCTGTCTGTCCACCTAACTCGTGAAATGCTAAACAAGTTTTGATATTTACCTGTTTACGATTAAATTGCAAAATGATCTGCTTAGTTCTGTTCTAAATTAAGGTCTGCATTAAATGTCATAGCATTTATCTTTCATAAAATGAGACAGCAAGGACACTAATTTCCCAGGCACTCAATCACTGCCCCGTGCCACTGGAGAGCAGCTCAGGGAGGCGCGTGCCCACTGTTCACAGCTCGCTGACAGCACTGAGGCGGAATCATAAAAGTCAATTAATCATTAAAAGCTGTTACTAGCCCGTATTGAACTGCTCTGGCGCAAAATGTTAATCAGCCCTGCATCGATACAATAAATTCCTGCAAATTGGAGTGGTCGATAGCGCTGAGGCCTGGCGGATCGATGGGAGGGCGCAAGGCCTCTCCACCGGGCCCCACCAACATGGCCGCCGGGCGGCCACCATGCCCTCCCAGCAGACCCAGCGCTGCCATTGCCACGGCAACTGCATGTCACCCCTGGCCCGGCTGACTGGGGCTGAGGTGGGCGCAGATGTATCGCCCCCTCTGATGGGTCTGTCAATAACGCTTAGCAGGGGAGGGCAGCCGTACCCGGCATGCTGGGGCAATTTAATCGCTCAAGGCACTCTGTGCCGCTGCATATGTGCAGGGCTAAGCAGGGCCGGGGCAGCGTGGCCTGGGGACATCCCAGGCAGCCGGTGCTGTGTGCTATTAACCTGGGTGCTGCTACCAGAGGAGCAACTCAGCTCTCCGTGGGTTAGGAATTTATTTTCTGCTGAATGTAATACATTACTCATGAATGGCTGTGGAGTTGTTTATTAATCCCCCCAGGGCCCCAGGACAGTGTTTTCCTGTGGCCTCTGGTGCAGTGCTGCCAGGCACCCAGAAAATGGTGTCAGTGTGCTCGAGGCCTGTGAAGGCGTGGGGAGAGGGGAAGGACGGTTCTGCTTTGGCACCTGCGTAGCCCTTTTTCCCACATAAGTGTCACTGCCTGGAGAATATGAGCAGTGCAAGTGAGCCCCCCCTGCAGAGAGATACTTCAGGCCTTTCTTTTTCAAAGCAGTCATACATGTTTTTGTGTTGGTTACATCCTTGCTGCCCTCGTCCCTGGGGCCAGGGTGCACACCCAGCCTTCCCACCCAGACCTGCTGGCCAGACTGCATGAGTGGGAGAGCTGCCAGCACAGAAATGAGCACGACGGGAGGTACTGCATCCCCAGAGGGAAGGGCTTGGTCCCAGGGGCCACCTCTGCAGTGCCCCTGCTGCCTTCTGCTGCTGCTCCTCCTCAGAGAGCAGAGACCCGTGCCTTCCATCCACAGTGCTGCCGACGGCTCAGCTGAGCCCAATCCATTTATCTCCCGTTACTGTTATTAAATCTGACCTGCAGTGGGGGGGAAATAACATTTTTAGGATTGCAGGATATTAAGAAGCCTCTTTAGAGATGAAAGAAATGCTGGATGCTGTTACTCCAGGGAAAGATTGTATTCCACCAGTTTCATTGTCATTTAACATAAAACATAAAGGTTAATGCTGAATAAAATAATACCCATGTTGATTATTTTAATAGTCTCAAAGTATAACTTTTTCCCTGGACTGCAGTTATCTAATCCATGTGCTGTACATGCGCCGGCAGTATTTTGTACTTTTCCACAGCGCTGATATGATGGTTCCATTAAGTTCAGCACTGAGAAGCTATTGTGTGTATCTCCTGTACAATCGTTCCATACTCTATGGAAAATGGAAAATATACGGATCCAAAGACATGCTAATTCCCAAGGTTTGTACAATTTTAAAGATTAATAAAAAAGTCCATCTTATTATTATCTGAGTTATAGGAAACATCAAAATAAATTAGGAATCCTACTGCAAAGAAATCCCCTATTCAACATATTGAGACAGGATGATGTTATGAGTGTTCAGACAAAGGTAATACAGTGCCTGTACTTAATTGCCCTGACACCTTGCTCAGTTCCTCCAGCTATACTCTGAGAGCTAAAAAAAACCCTCTCATTGTTATTAATTGTATTCCTTTTTAAATGTAATGTCATATCGCTGCGGGCTGAGCTAATGAAACATACCCATATTACCAAAATAGGCATATTTCTTTTTGTACAACACATTCTATCAAAACTGTCTGCTAAAGACATTGTGTTAAAGACCTTTCATAGAGCAATATAAAGAATATCTCAGCTACTCCAACATTTCTATTACATGATTATTAAAATGCCCAGGAGGACTAAACAATATAGTGTGGATCCAGTTATCATATAAGACTTAGAAATATTGTTAATTCCTGCCACTGATTTATGTTAATACTAATGCTAGATTACATGCTGTGGCTACTAAACAGCCACTGCATACCAATTCACACAAAGACAGTCTCTCTCCACTCTATAGGAGCTGTGCTCTTCTGTTATAATGAGAATCTGAATTATTTATCTCTCTTTATCCTACAGTAGTTCACTTGACCACAATCACTTTTCTCCTGTTTCTACTGTACATCAATGCATGTAAACACGACACAATAACCACCACTGTTTTTACATATTTCAGCCACTTTAAATCACATGAAATCAGTGAGAGGATGGAAGCAAAAGTATTGTGTAGTGCTGCACAGGAGAAGGGTATGAGATTGCCTAAATGCTGAAATGACACCCCCCGCCACCACCACCAAGTTGTCACCAGTATATTTTAAATACAGTTCCAGCCTACATCATAAACTGAGCAATACAGAAGACTTCCTTGCTGATGGCTCCTGCTGACGGCAGCTTCTCTCAGGTGCCTACTGCCTTTCACAGCTCTAGCTGGGTGTGAACAGCTCCTCCACAGTGTTCGCACAGACTTAGCTACCTCTGAATGGGACTCCAGACAAAAACAGCAATGTGGGTAAGATCAACTACCGGTCCATTTTGAATGTTCATGTAAGAAGTCTGTGTCCAATTCCATCTTATTCCTAATCAAAGGCAGGGATGTGACCAAAACTCTTCTACATCAGAGGTGAGTACTGCATCTGCTAGGGTATAGGGCAGTCTGTGGCATGCTTGTGGAAGTATTTTTAACCTGTCTGTAACACCTGCTCTGCAGTCATTAGTGCTGGATTTATGCATTATTTGTCAGAATGCACTTGGTTCCCCTTCATATGTGGCACACTTTTCAGTTGAATTCCCCATATGAAGTTTGCATGTTGCAGCCCCGCTGCCTGCTGTCTCACTTTGCACTTTGGCTGGCCTTGGCTCATCAGGAACATAGAAATCCAGCCCCAATGAATCAGTTTTGAGGACTCTTGTGGAGACCACCTTGGAGAGGCTTGGATCTTCTGTTTTCAAAGCAAAGAAACTCACAGTACATCTGGGATGCTATTTCAGCAGTGGGATATCGGTGTACCTCAATGCTGCTTCCATGCCTTTTGCAAGCAGCATTGAAAAGTAGGATATTATTGGTCATGGCAGTGGTTCTATAAGCGGCAGTATGGAGACATACAGGTTCCACGCTGCATACTGCTCTGTGACCTAGGCTCCAAGCAGAGTTAGGAAACCATTTGCAACTGCACGTGTTGCTTGCCACAAGAAGTTGCGGGTTGCCATTTTACCTGGTGGCAGAGCTGGTATGGACCTAAGACAGGCTGGTAAGGAACACAATGGTGGAGGAATATGCTGTAACTGATGGATCATCAGCTGTGGAAAGAAGGAGAAAGATAGTATTTGTGGAAATCTGAGCCACATCTTAGCTGGTGAGGGAGATGACTAGCATGATTCTCATGAAATGCTGAGGAGAGAGTTGTAAAGGTTATTTGGAAAGCGACAGTCCAAATTACATTTGCTAGACAATCTCTAGCAAAATGGAAATGGAAAATAGCAAAGTGGAAATGATGAAAATCAGAAAACCTGCTCATGAGGTGACATCTGCTGTCTGGAAGACTTGCACTGTGTTATCTGTAGGTATTGGATGCACAAAGCTTGACTCTATCAGGGCCATTAGAGAACCTATGTCCCCATTTTCTATATTCCTGACCTGTCAGTTACATATCAGTCAAAAGGCATATTTTTCTGCTGTGCTTTTAGCTGTTGCTGTTCACTGCATTGTTTCACCGGCACTGCCACCAGCTAATAAGATACACCACGTGAGGATCTTCCACAGCTCTTGCTCATCCAAGGCTCTGTAGGTATCTCAGTTTGTCCTGACAGCTAAACTTATCAAAGTCAAAAGAACCATCATGCCTTCTACCATCTACCTTATCTCAGTGACTCTTCACTGCCAGTTTCAGCCACCATCTACAGCACTTCAGTTTTCACCAGACAAACTGTGGAGTGGTAGTAGAAGTTTTTGTTTTCTCACGTGTTTGTTGTTGTTGTTGTTTGCTAAGAGCAAGATGGTGGACTTTCTCTGTCAAGCTTGTGACTGCATTTGTACAATGCCAGCAAGAGCAAGGAGGAGCAGATAGGAGAAGTTTGGAGGAGAAGACCAAAGTGGAGTTATACACTGTGAAATCACATTTCTTTACCTGTCAGAGCTGAAAGAGTCAAACTGTGGTGGATGTTCTGCCTACCTATTCTGTGCAGAGGCCCTGACCACTGCTGGAGATGCTGTGGTGCTGTATGCTTGTTGCTGTAAAAGTTATACACCCTCATAGTACACAGGTCTTGATCCCAGAGACTTTCTACAGTTTTTCCTCACCCTTGCTGGCTCCCCCTCACCTGCACTGGCAATGAGCAGCCATCGCTACACTATTACTTTAGAAAGGCAAGGGGAGAAAAAATGTTGAAGAGAGAAAAGTGTGGGGCTCTGTTGTGAGAAATGACCAGTGAAAACAGAAAAAGGGATGGGAAGGGAAGGGAAGGGAAGGGAGAATCCATTTAAAGGCATTGATTAGGTAGAATGGTTTGTGGGTAGGTGTGACTGTGTGGAGGTTTGAAACCACAGAGGTGGGTGTATGTGTGTCGTACTAAAAGCCAGGGTCATTGTAAGGACTTGAATCTCAAGAGGAGCTCTTGTGGTGAGCTCTAAAATAATTCCTTCACTGGAAGGAAGGTATGTGCCTAGGGCCTTTGATTCTGGGCAAAAGCAGAGAGGACCTTAGAGTCCAGCTGTGTGAAATTTAAAGCTGGAGATGCTGTTGGACTCTGCTGCTCCCCTGCACTAGCTCTGTCTTCACTTCTTCTTGCTATCTCTGGTTCACTTTGTGATTACCCACATGTGCTTGACAAGGTAGGGAAGTCTGCTGGTTGATGACATGCAGTGTCCTGAGGCTGGAAAGGAGAGGGACAGGGCATCTCTGACAGGGGTGGGGGAAATGAGCAAGGCGGGAGGAACAGAAGTAGTGCAGGAACAGTGCAGGCACCCCAGGGCCTGTGTGCATGGTGAGACTTCAGAAATGATGCTGACCATGTGCTTTGGCCACCTCTGGTCTGAGGAGATGATCACATTGAACAGTGTGACCCTGATCCATCATACCTGGCCAACAAAAACTCTCTTTCGCTCAACAAAGGAAGCCTACCTGGCAGACTTCATTGCTGTTATTGATATGTTGCCTCAGAGGTGGGCACTCTGAATTCCAATTAGTCAGAATAATTAGTCAAGTTTGGGAAAATACCCCACAGATGGTGTTTGAATTCAGGAAAACAGAAGGTCAGATTTTCCATGGTAAAAATTAGCCTAACTCCAAATCTGTCAGTGTTGCTGTATTAATTTCTTTTATCCGACTTACTAGTTTTGGTTACACTGGTAATCATGGCAAACCGTTTTTCTTTAGGGGAGCAGAAGTACAGAGACAAGGTTTAACCGTTATCATGGCAGTCTAAATTTGGAGTAATTGTACTGAGTCTGATGGAGTTACACCAGATCTGCAAAGTAAGAAATGAAGTCAGAATCAAATCATAAAGCAAGATGACATTTATCATCTATCAGAGTTAATGAACATTTACCTTGTAATATTTAAAAGTACTGGTATTTTAGATAGGAAAATGCACTCTCAGAGTCCAATTTAACAAAGTCTAATTTCAAAAACTGAAGCCCAGTTCTCGTAATCTGAGTGACTTCAGATACATATGGGAATATCAAAACATGATTGCCCTGAAACTCGATCTTCTTCTTTTTAATTAAAGAAAGAATCCTATCTTAGTCACCTGAGAATCTGAAAGATTTGACACTCAGAAGAACTTTTAACAGATAAATTATGAGGACAAGAGACAAAAGCTACCATCGATTGTAAAGCAAATTTAAAATAAAACTAAAGATGCTCTAATAACTCAGAAAAAAAAAAAAAGCTAATCAATCCTGATCTTCAAATCCTTCCTTCAAGACAAAAATAAACCTATTGCAGGAATTAATTTAAGTTATAAAAAGTCATGACTAGACCTTCAACTGACGCAAATCAGCATAGCTCCACTGATTTCAATGGAGCTCTACCAATATAGGTTAGATTAGAATCTGACTCTCAGCTGCTTTGTAATTTTTTTCTCCTAATCAACAAACAAAGTATTATTTTTAAGCTAACATCTCTCTTAAGCCCTCATCATTTCTCAGACATAGCTTGTTCCTTCTTTTGCAACAGATCTCCCAATTTCTGTTTTAACTGCTTTAGGAGTAACACAAATCTTTAAGAAATCACTCTTTTTCCAAACAAATTCTGCAACCTCGATAAAGTAAATGTCTTATACTATACACAACACCACCTCCTCCAGGCTTTGAAGGAAGAACTGTGCAATGCTAAAGGGTTAATCTCGTTCTGGGATAATTTCTCTGGCCTTATTCAGGCTAGCACAGATAGGAGCGCACATACATTCACAGAATCACAGAATTACAAGGTTGGAAAGGACCTACAAGATCATCTAGTCCAACCATCATCCTATCACCAATACTACCTGCTAAGCTACTAAACCATATCTTGTAGCACCTTGTCCAGGCGCTTCTTGAACACCACGAGGGTCGGTGACTCCACCACCTCCCTGGTCAGGCCGTTCCAGTGCCTGACCACTCTCTGAGAGAAAAAGTTTTTCCTGATATCTAATCTAAATCTCCCCAGGCGCAACTTGTGGCCATTACCTCGAGTCCTATCATTAGTTATCTGGAAGAAGAGGCTGACCCCGTCCTCATCACAACCTCCCTTCAGGAAGTTGTAGAGTGCAATGAGGTCTCCCCTGAGCCTCCTCTTCTCCAGACTAAACAATCCCAGCTCCCTCAGCCGCTCCTCATAAGGCTTGTGTTCCATACCCCTCACCAGTTTCGTTGCCCTTCTCTGGACACGTTCCAGGGCGTCGATGTACATTCACATACACTATATTGCTTGACTGGCTTTTGTTGGAAAAGTTTTACTGGGCACATCCTCTTTTTCCATTTTTGAGGTGTGCTTATACCCCAAGAACATTGTATTGAAAAAGTAGAAGTGGAATATTACTAAACTGAATAGATCACACTGCGCTCAAAACTCCTCCTATCCCCTCCAGGCAAAAACTGAAAAGGCAGTGCAAGGTCCAGGCTGACATCGGAGATACTTGCGCTGCCACGGGGTGCTGGATGGTGCAGGCCACAGTTCCTCAAGAGGTCCTTCATTGCCAGGGCTGGTGTCCTGGGCAGTGCTGGCCCAGCTGCCTGCACAGACAAATGCTGAACCAGATGAGGGAAATCAAATGTATTTTCTTCTCACCAGACCAGTTCCCTGAGTTGCTGTACTGCATGGCCATGTAAACAGCAAACCAAGCAAAGCACTGTGGTGGTATGGAGCTGGAAATGAGTGGCTCAGGGGCTAGAGGGTCAAGAGCTACTTAAGGCCATCTAAATAACACCAAATTTGTCACCAAATACAAAGCCACACAATCTGCCACACAATCTGCTGCACCATACTACACTAAACTTTCAAGAGCAATTCCACAGCCTGAATTACAGACCAGAAGCAAACAGGAAGCACAGACAAATGGTGGAGCTCTGGTACACTATGCCAAAGCAATTAAGCAGTCAGGCCCATCGGTAAAATTGTCTGGAAAGAAAACAGCTTTGTGCCCTTCCTGAGTACAGCACACAGAGAACTGGGAATGCTGTGGGGCTGAAAGGAGACCCAAGCCATCCAGCAAATTGCGGTGCACTGGCTACGCTGATTTCTGTCCCCTTGGTGCCCTTGGTTTTACAGCTGTAGAGGTCCCCAAATCACTTCCTAATAACTTTCTACTAAATGCAATGAAAATGAAATCTGTGTAGTTTTTGTCTTGTTGATAGTGAAGCTTTTAAAGCTTGGGCATCCAAAAATACAATCCTGTTTTGTGCTGTATTCTTTTCTGCTTGTAAGTATGTTTTTTGGTCATAACAACGGCAGAAGAAGGATGGAATGCCACTTATCTATTACCTGTCAGGCTGCCACTACAAACATTAAATGGCTTCCCAACTGCTTCAAAATAAAAAGCGCCAGCAAATATTTAATGCTATACAATAATTAGAAAAGTCTGGAATTGTCTCTCATTTGTTAACCTTAATCATATCAACCTGTTCACATACATTAGCGTATCAAATGCCAAAAGCCTGCTGGGAACTCATCCCTTTGCCAGCTGGTATGCACTGTGTTTTACCAGGGCTCCTTTTTGTATGGGAAGCAATGAAAGAGCATCCACAGTGGTTTGACAAAAAACATGGAAACCAGCAAACACATCTGGAAGTTTCTGAGAACAAGCACACACGCTGTGTATTCATTTATTTTCCCACAAACAGGGAGATAGACAAGAGAACATAGCCTGTGAAAATCACGTTCATCTAGGACGATCTTATTGGAGCATCATGTTATTTTACTGCAGAGAAAGCCCACATACTTCCAGTTTTCACCGGGGAGAGCAGATAACTGTTACTCTGAATACATGGACTGAGCCACGTACACTGACAGGGAATTTTGTTACCAAATGTTCATCACCCCCTGAAGAAGTTATGTATTTTGCTGTAGAGTGGTATTTTTTTTTTCTTTTCCTTTTTTTGTTTTGTTTTGTTTTGTTTTGTTTTGTTTTTCCCCCAGAAAGTGGAAATATATACAGAAATACAACCTAGCGGAGGAGTGGATCATCAAGAAAGGGGCACAGAGTTATGCCCACAGAAGGTCCCTGCAGCCCCCGAGGGGACAGAGGGGAAGGGGACACACTATTGCTGCCTGGCTCCATGCACATGCTCCAAGCCACACGGGTGCAGTCACAGTCACCCTGTTGTGCACCTTCCTGTCCCTCAGCTGAATCATTTTGTGACTGAAAACAGAGTGAACCCTATGTTGGAAACATTCTCAAAAAGTGCAACATTGGCATAAGTGGGATGTCACTTAATATTTGCATTTTACTCTTTGTGGCTTAGGTGAGATTTAAAGACACAAGCATATTTTTTCTTATTCTTGCCCTTCTGGTCTTGCCTCTTTTTGCCTTGCCCACTGGTTTTGTTCTTGACCAATATGCCAGCAGCAATTTCCCTTCTATTGTGGCATTTTCCCCAGATAGGCGAAGTGAAGTATCTTTTAGAGCTGAATTCTGTGCTACTAAAACACTATCTTTTTCATAATGAATCCTGCACGTTGTCTCAGGGGCCACACACACAATTAAGAACAATATGAAATTTAATTAAGACAGGATAATAATAAGGGTACGAATGTCACCGTGAACTCTAAGTGAATACAGCCCCCCACAGTAAATGCTCTGGGAGCTGGAGTGAAAGCCAGCCACCTGCACTCAGGCCCCAGCCACCCACGTGTGATTTCAGCACCTGACCTCAAGTACCAAGGTATGGGAAGGGCAGAAAGGATGCCTGCCAAGCTGTCAGCACCCAAGGGCTGCAGATCTTTACAAGTAACGCTAAAATGGGGAGTTACAGGTGGAAGTGGTGATGGAGGGAGGGGGCTCTGGGCACTGAGCGGTCTGAACGCGTGCAGGCTCAGCATCACGCACACAAACAAGCCTGCTCTCGCATGGGGCACCACGGGTCACGTCAAGGGGCCAATGCTCAAAGGGTGCTCCTGGGATAGTCACTACGATGGGCACAGGCACAACCTTTAGACTGCAAAATTAGCTTCTGCTCACTGTGTCTGTCTTGCCAGTCTATCCGTCTGCGTATGTCTACAACCGCAGTATGCCCTGCAGCCCCAAAGTACCCTCAGACATTGTTTGAGAACCCTGAAGACTACAAATTAAGTAGCGTCACAAGTATGTTTTGTACATCAAAACAAAAAGAGTGCTACAAAATAGAAAAAGTATTGGAGAACCAAAAGGAAAGAAATGACTGACTGCAGCCCATGTTTCCATTAGGGGAAAACACTCACTTGCTAAGATCTAGATAAATCTTAGTTACAAAATCCAAGTACAAAGGTAGACATCTGACATGCGGCTAAAGTATTTCCATCCCCTGGCTCCTCCTGCCTTTCCCCCTCTCCCCAAGGAGCCAGCACAGCTCTGGCAGTTCACACTGGCTGCGAAATGGGCTTCTACTCCTTAGACTCCAGTCATGTGTGCACGTCTTCTCATTTAAGCTCTTCCATTCTATTTCTTTCCGAGGCTGAGAAATCTGCTTTTTGGGGGAAAAAAAAAAGAAGTGGGGAAGCTCATTAGCAATTTGTTTAGAATTTGAATGTCAGCGTAGTCACTTATGTCTAAGTGACTGAAAAATGTACGCAAGTCCTGTGACTTTCAGCAAGAGATCCAGTGTTCTAACATCAGAATAAACAATATAATTACTGTGTGTATGAAGACATATTGGTCTCTGTATAATGAGATATTCAAATCTGCTCTACTTGAATCAGATCACAGAGATATATTAAACACACATGGCGAAAGAATTCAGTGTAAGGGTAACCATGTGTTCTGCCAAGTCTTTCTATGCATGAATGGGCTGCCAGGGCACCATAGGCTGCAGACAAAGTACAGGAGAGCTGTGTTCAGAGGTAGGGAAATGAGGTTGCTAAGGTATTTCCTCTTCGTTCCCTCCAACATGTGAGTGTCTCCCATTTCTCTTCCTCTTTCACAGGCTGGTGCACCTCAAAAGCAATTCCACCAGAATTTACTGTAACATTACTGTATCATGGTTTCTTGGTGCGCTTTATTACTGTGTATTTATAGCACCCAGGAGTGAGCTAGCTGCTTGAGAGGGGTAGCGACTGCAAAGGCTGTCCTCAGTCTCGTCTGCAGAGTTGTTTTCACAAGTTCACGGCATTGTGGAAAACTTGCCTCTTTCCAGGATGGCTGCAGCTATTTTCAAGCTGGGCTGCTTGAACTTGCTGGCTGGCTGCAGCGTGTGAGCCCGATAGGTGCTGAGGATTGATTGACGGGTCAGAAACCCACGGCGTGGGCCCCTTGCTGTGCCTGAGATCATGTATTACTGTACACCATCAGTAGCAACCATTGTCAAAGTGTAATACGTCGATTTTTTGGCAGTGTTATTTCAACATCCAGATACTATGAAAAACATGGTAAGATGAAAACAGTAGCTGTTTTGCTTACTTGTAGAATTGTCTAAGCGTGGATACCATAGCAGATTGAGTTACTCCCAGCTGCCAAAACAGACATAGAGAATGGTTCTGGAGGTCAAAAGGAAAGTATGAGCGCCAAAGTGTGCCATTCCCTGGGCGGCTGAGCTGCTGCAGGGACCTCGGTGTGACGGATCAGCAAAATATGAATGAATCAAGGTCACCATTTCAATCTTTGTCACTCACAAGTGAGCGTGTGGTTATGTGGACAAGTTTCTCTGCTGAGAGTGCTGACAAGGATTTTAAAGAAAATTTTGTCTTGCTTTTCATTCCCAGGGCAAGTGACATATTTGATACATTAAACATTGTCTGGGCACAGCTGCTGGCATGCCTGCTGAGATGTCTGGGCATTTTCAGAGCATGCTTCTCTTTCCCATGTGTTAACGGAGCCAACATTTTGGGGTGGCAGGAGCAAGCTGGGAAGGCAGGAGAAGTCCAGTCCTTGCTCCTCTCTTGGCAGCCGTGGTGGCTGTGTTTAGCAGAGCACTTCTCAAGCTGAGGATGGCAATTCACAGGGAAAATAGGTTCTGGGGAGAAAATACCCCTTCATGCAGCTGCCAGGGATATAAAGTTGGGAAAAGATTTATCAGGAGAGGCCTGGCCATATTTAGGAAATGAGAAGTCACTATTTCAAAGCAGAAAAAAGAGTGAGACCTATCTATCTCTTCAGTAAACCACAGCTGCCAGAAGGAAAGGTGTCAAAGAGATGCGGTTACCAAACCCAATGTCTTAGAGGCTTCAGTGGTAACTAGGGAAGGGGAGATGGGGGAGAAAAGATTTAATGGGAGTTGCATATGCACAACAGCTCTTAGAATAAAACTCAGGCTTTGTATTTTATTTCACTTAGAGATGGACTGTAGAGTTTATTTGTGCAGAATCAATGAGGTAAATCTGAAGTTTTAGAAAAAACAAACTGTGCATGGCTCTTATCCTCTTTTGTTTCACACAACTCTTTCAAGTCTATGTGAGATTTCAAATACTGAGCCAGGATTCGGAGCTCAGTTTTTAATTCACTTTCAAATTAATAGCTCAAGCATGGAGAGCTAGAATACCGCTAGAACCTTTTTTCAAAGCACTATTCTACTAGTGAGATCAGCCAGGGGTGATCTTGAATATTGAGGTCAATCCTGTACTACGACTTGGGTGTAAGGAAGACATACACCATGTGTTAGTCTGAAAGTGCCACGGTATGGTTTTTTAAAAGTAAATTCAGTAACGTTTAGTAGAGAAGCCAGCACAATGGTAGATTTCTTCTTTCCAGAGCATGAGTTGGCCTTTTAGTTTCACCAAATCTATCTTTGAAGGGTGAGGAAAATCAAGAAGAGATGGATAAGCAGATAGTTAAGCTGGATAGATATATTGACTTCATCAGACAATGTTTGTATGCCTAAAAGCACCCTTTCATCATTATGAGAGTCAGTTCATATCCTCACCCTGTGGAAGTGGTTAGCTTTTAATTCATTCAAGAGATGCTATCAAAAAAGAAGGAGGTATTTTTTACAATCCCCAAACCAAAATAATACTGCTAAACAATACATAATTCATATCTCTTCAGAATTCTGAATGTGGTCAGAAATAAATAGCAGCGCAGGCATTTAAGAGCTATTCTCATTGAAAAATGTAATTAATTGGTGTTATCCACAAAATATTTCTTGGGAGGGGGGGAGCCTGCGTTGCTTTAATTACAAGTAATTGTTCTCAAAATCATGCAGCTCATAAGTTTTGCAGGCTAGACAGTGATTATGCATCAATACACTAATCTATCACCTTCATTATTTTAGTCATCTGGGTGTGATCATCAAACTTTGGAGTATAACCCAGACACCAAACCAGACATAGCTCATGCTTCCATTCTTTCCAAGTCGGTTTGTTTTAAAAGAAAATTTTTGCATCGGTGATGCAAATTTCAATGCTTTGGTTTCAAATGAAGACAGTAAATTAAATTAAATTCCCCTTTGTATGTTATTAGAGAGTGACAAGGAAAAGAATGTTCTTATGACTGCATACTGGCCTGGGAGGCTTAGACCCCCCCAGTATTTCTGCATTCTGCCATGGACTGTCTTTGTGAACAGGAGGTTTCACTTCTTGTGCTTTGTTCAGACTGCCTAGCGAGCATACTGGGAGTCAGCTGCTGGAGACCAAGAGCTCAGTGCTGTCTCCATGTCAGACACCAGAGTGGAGATGATGCTGACACTGGACATCTTCAGGTGCTTGCCAACATGGAAGGAGAATGACCAAACCTCCTCCCAGCTCAGGAATGCAGGGAGCCTTAAACCATTAGTGTCTATACAGCTTAACACGTCATCTATTAAAAAAAAAAAAAAGTAGCTACCTAACTGCAATTTATTATCATTACTATTATTGTTATTATTATTACTAGATGAACACAGAGTTGAGTTTGTTATTAACTGAGGCCCTGCTCATCCCAGTCGTTAGCCATCCCTACCTGAGATAACACAAAAGCACCCGTGTAAATCAAAGTTAAGTAGAGGATTAAGTGCTGTCCTGCATAAAGATGGCTTAAGTACATGTTTCCTGAATCAAGGCATAAGCTGGTATTTTACTACTGTCTCTGCAGTACTGCTTTTTCTACCTCATTAAAATGAGAGGATGCTTGCATAAATTCCTCATATTGACACACAAGACTCTGCCTGTCTCCCTGAAAATTTGGAGATTTCTTTCCTTCTTCCCCAAATTAATAAGTGCTGTCACCTGCATCGCTAAACACCAATTCGCTGCTTACCGCTAACAAGACCTCCACGTAATGTAGCTAACAGTAGTATTTCAAAAATAGAGCTCTCCTGTTCCTGGCATGTCTGACAAGAATACATTAGAGGCACCTGTCCCTGGCACCAATATTTTGTTTTCTCTACTTTTATGTGGGAAGGAAGAAATCTAAAGCACTGAAATTTTCCTTGAAAGCAAAGCAAATGTGGACTCAGTAATCTCTTTTCCCATCCTGCACCCCCTCTTTCAATCCTCTCCAGCCGTAGGGAAATTTCCAAAAGCAGGTAAACATTAGAAACATATCCTTTTGGGTGAAAAACTAAAATTATATCTTCCTTAATAATTTTCATTTAAAAGCCATCAGGTAGTAGGAAACTTTTTAATTACATTTGGAACTATGAGACTGGTTCTGTGCTCACCAAATCAAAGACATGAATACTGCGTATATCAGCTATATTAAAACAAGTGCATCGTATCTGTTTTCTGGGCCAAGAGCAATAACAATGGTTCAACAGAAACTCAGGATTGGTAAAATCCAGGCCATTCCTCACATCCTTTGTTTGAATTCCAGGAGTAGTTCTGTAGGTTGTAGGACGGGCTCCTTCGGTCCTTAACTTCAGACATCTGTCCTGTATACACCGACACCTGAGGCAGATTCCTTGGATCCCTTCAACATGGATGCCTCCTCCCTGGAAGTGCTCGAGGCCAGGTTGGATGGGGCTTTGAGCAACCTGATCTAGTGGAGGGTGTCCCTGCCCATAGCAGGGGGTTGGAACTAGATGGTCTTCCAACCCAAACCATTCCATGATTCTATGATTCCAACATCAGTAGAGTGATATAGGTGTTTTGAAGACTCAATGCATCTGGTCAAATGTAAATGTCAGCCCTAGAAGATCATGAATCTCACAGAAATGCCCATTTTTCTGTACTGACTTCAAAGTAAGCCTGATGTAAACATCTCAAATGGAAACACTTGCTTTTCATTAGATGCAAAATAGTTGGATGCTGGGTGCTCGGATGCATCCTCAGACTTCATGTCTGCTCAGCTTCTCCTGCTAGGCTCTACCTTCATCCATTATCATTCAAGTTTTTTGGATGTCTTCTGTTAGAAAACAAGTGATTTTTGCTTTTACCCTTGTGACAATGAAAGTGTAAGCCGACAAAGTATTTTTTATGCCATGAATGTCTCTCCTGTTTAGGGTTGCTGGTGAATTTTTTTTTCAGTTTTCCCCAGCATTTGAGTAGCAGATTTGAACAATCTTAGAAATGGATTTAATGCTAGGTCAGACTCAGTGCAGACCCCATTAAAAATCTCTGAAAGATGTCCATTGCCCAACAGGGAGACTGGGTTGAATCTCGTAAGTGTGCTACCACGAAACCAGCCAAGACAGCACTTTAAATCACTAATACTAGTTTAACTTCAATCAAATCCATTGACAGTAGTTGAGAATGCAGATGTAAAATTGTTTCCTTTCTTATTCACCTGAGAAATTAAACGTGTTATAGGAAAGAAGGGAGTATCCAAATGGCATATTTGTATTTTTTCCCATTTTTTGGGGTGTTGCTGTTATGTGAAGAAACAGAAAATATTACCTCATTTTCTTTACCATTTATATGGGATTTAAAGTAGGATCTTTTGTCTTGTTCAGTGTTTGCTCTCAGCCCAACCCTACATTCAAATAAAAGCAGACCATTTATAAAAAGAAGTAGCAAAAAAAACCTGAATAACAGAACTTTCTGAAAAGTCTGTTTAACACTTGCTGCAACTGCTTACCAGATTTGATTCAATCTCTTTATACATGTTTCTACTCAGTTTTTTAGCAGGATTTCCACATACGTGGCTTTAAAGCACCTGGCAGTCCTAAGGCACTGCACAAACCTTGCAGAAGTAGCTGAGATAAATCTTTATAAGGTAAATGGATAACAGGGTGACCTCAGTCTGAAGTTTCCTTCTTGCCTGTTTTCTTGAGTAAGAAGCTAAGTGCTGTTTGAAAAAGTTGCGCTTTTTAATGAGGAGTTCACTTTATAAATAATAAGGTTGTATCCATTTTTTTTACCAAGTTAGTCATCTTTTGACTATTCCATCTGCTTCTAGATCATGTAGTAATAAGAAATAAAGGCACTTTATTGACCTGATTTTCCAAACGCTTACCTCACTGTAGACCAGAAGTAACTCCCCTACAGTCATTAGGTCTGATTTCTCTCATACTTCATTCTTGCCTGGCTTCCAAAAAACTGGGGTGTGGGGAGTGGGGAGTGGGGAGAGGACCTGGGCTGGGTAGACCTTTTGTCCCCCTCCTTCTTGGACCGCTTTAAGCTGTGGCTGCCCTACCAGCTCTCAGAGGGCCGTGGTGGCACTGGAGCATGGCTGGGACACAGCAACCGCTCATGGTGGTCCATCCTTTCTCTCCCAGCCTACTGAGATGTCTTCCAGAAGAGAGCTCAGAAAAAGGGGCCAGCAAGCAGCAGTGACACCATTTTTATGTCGGCCAGTCGCACAGGTGAGCAGGATGTTTGGGTCGGTCTGTGCCCCTTGCAATGTCTCTCCTCAGCCCCACGCAGCATTGCCATCCTCTGGGATCACACCAGTGGGAAACGGGAGCAAGTGAGAGGAGTCTCAAACCTTAGAGAGACCCTTTTTTAACTTATGTAAATGTTTTGCAGTTACATTAAGTCTCATTGTGAAGAAATAAACTCTGCACATTGAAATTGGCACTATTTTGGTTCATCATCTTTTGTGTTCACAGTTGTTAAAGAAAGCAGGCTGAGTCTTCACAAAAATGTTAGTTTGCTGGAAAAAAAAAAGCTGCAGTGAAGTGACACTTTGATTATAATTAAAAACTTTTCAGTTGATTTAACAGTTCACTTTAGGCATTTTTTGGGCTGTGGAAATAGCAGTGCTTTTAAGATAATGAACATTGTATGATTGCTAATGAAATCCACATACGCACATATATATATATATGCGGTCTTTATGCTATGCATCTATCCATCTACGTACATATATGCTACTCTTAGGTTTATTTAAAAAGAAATCAAATAGGAGGGAAAGCACATTTTTCAAATGTGGCTCTAATTGTCTTTTGTGCACGTTCTATAGATCATTACTGACTGTTTACAAACCTTGCTTGGAATGGCTTTGCAGCGATAGAGAGGGTAACATATCTTCATTGTTTATGAAATGACAGCTCCTAATGGACCATATTAGCTTTAACACAAACTATTAAATCCTTTTCATTAAATTATTCTGTGCTCTATTTTGGAATCTTGTTAGCTCTGGGAAGTAGGTGCAAACTCCTAAGGAAACATGAGCACACATTGAGACTATTATAGATAATGTTTATTAAATAAGCCTCTGAGGATGTTTTTCTTGGGTTGCTCTCAAGCATTTTGAAGGAGTCATGTTCCATGTTTGAGGTCCCATGTTTCTTCCTCTTAAACTATGAGCAGCTGTAGCACATGACCTACTTCTGTAGAACCCTGTAATGATTTCCTTCCTTCAGTGGCTTCAGGAGTCCCTCTTCTGCCCTGTGAAAAAAGGGACAAATATTTTAATCCAAGCAAAATGCTAAAGCAGGTTTTGTTGGTTTCAGGGAAGAAACTCAATACAGCTACATCACCAAGTGTAGGCCTCAAATTGGAACCATCTGGCCCGCAGAAGCACCATGAGATCTTTGGGGAAGGCACGGATATTTTTGCCTTGGGCTGTAACGCATACACCTGCAGAAGGGGTAGACATGTTGGCAGACAAGCCGGACTCGTACAGGAATACGAGCCTTCTCTCACAGCACTGTGGCAGTGCCGGAGCTTGGAGATTACACTGACACATTTAATAAATGCAGTCGCTGTACTGCACGCTCTCTGGGTAGCAAATGTTCAGCTATGCTCTTGCTTAAGTTAATTCAGACAGGTCTGCACTGCAGGACCTGTGTCTTTTCGTCTCTCTCGCACAGAAATCCTCTTTGAAGGCAAAATAAGGGCAAGGGAAGGAAGACGGTAAGCACAAAAACAAGTATTACATCTTAAGGCTGCCTCTTGCAAGAGATAGCCTCATGTGATATTCATGTGAACTGGATTAGATCAAGGAGAGCTTCTCATTGGTAAATATTACAGCTCTTTGGGAACGTGTAAAGGTAAAAGAAGGCAGGTGTCGGCGTGATCTAAAATAGTCCGTCCACCTCCGTGGGAGGTTTGTAACACTTCCAGATGGGATGCGGACAGACAGTGAAGCCCCACACAGACTCTGAAGGCTGTGACTCGAGAAACTGTCTGAAAGAGGCGGCATCCAAGCCCAGCCAGAAAATGAAAATGCACTTCACAGAAGTGCATCCGGAGGACACGTATCGTCTGACTGGCAAACTGCTAAACAATTAGGATCATGGGTTTCATGGGCCTCTCTGTGGCACCTGGGTTTCTGTCTGCAGCCTGGCGGGTGGCAGAGGAAAAGACCAGAGCATGACACTTGCACCTTTGTGATCTGTAGTTTCAAATGTTGTGTTGCACCTGCAAATTTGTGCCCTGACCCTACAGGTGCTCCTCAGACCCAGTTTCCAGTGGTCCCTCAGGACTCAAAGGTTAAGGCCCATGTAGTTGGACATCAATACCACGCTATTCTCCCTTGAGCGGTGTAGTGTACACAGCACCCTCAGCAAAATTTCAGATGTTAGAAAACATTGCTGCTCACATCATGAGGCGGAGAAGCCAAAGGGGAACAGCTTTTCCCCACCCTTCTCCCTCCACGTGTAAATCACATTGCATCGGTCTTCCCATTAGGAAAGTTTACACCCTGAATCTCAATCTGCACTTTCACATAGCCCCGTGGAAGTCCAAGGAGCATTTAGGCCCAGTGCTGCTTTCAGTGTGCTCTGTATTGCTAGCATTTGGACTCACGGACGCGGGCTATCCCGGCCAGGAGCCGGCGAATAAAATGCACAGCATAAACACAGAGCGTGCTCAAGATCGCAACCCAGTCCTCCGAGAAGCAGCATCCTGCACGCTGCTGGCTCCTGCTGTTTTCTCTTTAGGAGGTGCCAAAGTGTTTTCAGAGCCCGATGCTCAAGGCAACTCTGTAATCATTTCACCCAGAGCTAGACCAGGCCTTCCAGGGTTAAAGGAGCCCTACATATGGTTTATAAAAAATGAAATGCAAAGTCTCCAGCTCTCCTTGCCCCTCTGTAAATCAGTAGCAGCTCTACAGAAGCTGACAGAGGGGGGCCTGTGCAAAATGGATGACAGAGAGAGCAAGAGCAGAATATATTTTTGTGAGATCTACCGAGATGTTATGGAGATTTTGTGGACAGTGGAAATAAATGTAATAGGAAAAATGGTGGAGCTACCTCAAAGGATAGCTTAGTTCCCATCTCAGTCCTGTCTGATTTTGGAAAGAAAATCTGATGTTATATACTGACATGTAAAAAGAATGGGATACAGTACGTGTTGCTGGAGACAAACTTCCTTCTGCAATCATATCTGAGCATTTTTGCTTTTCACCATGCCTTTGTTCCCCTCACTTTACAGAACTCCTCGCTGCTGCCCCTGCAGCCAGAATAGCTTTCCTAATGCACAGCTCCAAAAGTCTCCAGCGCTGTTTCAGCAGCAAGATGAGAGTTAATGAGGCTCAACACACTTCCTACCAAACTTTATAGGGGAAACCTCTTGAGTGAGAGCAGGAAATCCATCCTATAAGCATTACAATGTGGTCTCAGTTCCTCAGCTAGAAACTGAAGAAAATACTGATATTTTTCAAAATATCAAATGCTAAATGTGGGGGGTTCCCCAGCCAAATTTCCCCTTGGTTCAGAGGGGCAATTTTTCATTTCAGTATTGTTTTGATTTCTGAAATAATTGATTATATACTTCAAGAATATTGAAAATTTCCTGAAGCTAGATACTGCCACCTCTATTTATGCTGACTGTGCACAGGGAATCCCACTGATACTGGGAAAAAAGCATTATTTACTATCAGGAAGGCTGGACAGAATCACACACTTTCTAAAAGCCTTTTGAAAGATGGGGAGAACCAAAGGACCCACGTTTCAACAAGTGCATTTTGGCAAATACCTGGGCTGCCTTGGGATCCCAACCAGAAAGCTGGGGAGGCGGACTGCAGTCTTTCTGACAGCCTTCAGCAAGCCGAAATCCCCTCCCGACACACACATGCTGGGAACAACAGCAGAAAAGGAAATCTTTACGAGGGGAAAGCAAATGCAGCTGTGAGCCTAGGAGGCCAGGTGAAAGGATACGTGAGCACATAAAGAGAAAAACACTTTCCCTGAGCAAGTTTTGCAGTCCCCTGGCTCGTCCCGCTCCCGCTGCCCCAGTCCCGGGGCGGCAGTCCTCGCAGCACGCTTCTCCAGGCGCACCAAGCCCCGGCTGCAGCAGCAAGCCACGGGTCTGCTCCCAGATGTGCCCGCTCTCCGTCCCACAGCCACCACCTCGGGCATGCTGCCCAACCTTCCCGGGGTGCCCAGCAAGCAGGATACGGCCCAATCTTGAGTCCTGATCCTCCCCTGCTCTGGTTCCTAACAGGCACCGCTGAGCAGTTCCCTGCCCACGTGAGGGCCTGTCTGTCCCCTGCTTGTCCGCACACGGGTGTTCTCCTGCGGTGACAGTGGGGCAGGGGGCAGGAGGAGGAGGAAGGGTTTCATGCACAGGTCCCACCCCACGCACAGCCGGGATGCCAGGACCTGCATCCAAACCCAGAATCTGGGCAGCGCGCTGGGGCCCCATGGTTTAGATGTAGTCCAAGTGCCACTGGAGGAAGCAAGCGTCTGCAGTTTACAGGAACAGAGCTTTTTATGAGATGCTGTTCCCTTTCCATCAGTAAAGGCAATAGAGAGCTCTTTCTCCTCTGGAGCTTTAGGCCGGGGAGTTCACGCAGCCTCCTTCAAGATTGACAGGGTTCCAGCTATTGATTTTTCTGACTTGCTCGTAAGTTAATATTTACCATAAACATCTTGAAGAGAAAATTCAAAAAAGAAATGACGTTTTCAAAACAGCAGAAGCTGGGGAGATAACGAACCAGACACAACTTTAAACAAGATATTTTAAAAAGCATTAAACCTTCCTTCCTTCTTTTTTAATTAGTAGCAAAAAGAAAATATGAAAAGAAAAAAAAACAGAAGGGTGATAAGCTGTTTTTATTGTTGAGTTCATTACTGTGATTATTTTGGGAGAAAAGACATTTTTCTCTTAATTCATGAGCCAGAAATGAGCTCTTCGGAGGTTGCATTAAAAAGATCTCCTTAAAATGACGTTGGAGAGATGACTTTGGTAGAAAACTCCGTCTGGCCTAGCTGTACCCAGGTGCCCCAAAGCAGGATGGGCTCCTCTCCCCACCCCGCGGGCGTTTGTCGCCGTGCTGCCCTGGAAATGGCAGCAAATGCATCCCCCAGCCCCTGCCCGGGGAGAGCAGCCGACAAGTTCACCATCAGCATGAAAGAAAACACACAGCCGACGGAAAAACGGAGCGCACACGGCGGGGAATAATATTTCATTTGTGTGGCAGCCGTCCTGCGCTGGCAGAGTAAATAGAGCAGGTTACCCAGACATGAATATGACACTGTTTATAAATACGAGCCCCGCTGCCCGGGGACGTGCGTGGGGAGCGCTGGGCACGCGTGAGGTCACCGCGCCACCTTTTATGATTTACATAAATCATGTCAGCACCGCCGGCGGGAGCAGCGGGCGAGCGGAGCTGCATGAAGCGAGCCATTCAGCCTGCCAGCCTCGAAACAGGTAGGGACTGTTACCGGGCCCACCACTTCGCTTCCAACGCACCGGCGTGTACTCGTGCACCCACCCGATGTGTCTCAGCACCCCCCCCGCCCCGAGGAGCAGGAAACGAGCCGAAAAGTGGGTGCCGGCAAAGCTGGGGAGCTAAACTTGACATTGGCCTTCACCCCCACAGCAGGAGCCATCCTGATGAAGGTGGTGGTGGAGAAAATGTTGTCGTGGCCTGCTGGACCGCTCCTCCCGTTATTTACCGAGTGCGGGGAAAATTCTGATTTTCTGCCAGAGGAATCAATGTTCTGTCATTAAACAGAAGCCCCTTGGTGCATGTGCTTGCACCTGAGTGCCTGTGATTCGGGGGCTGGAGAGGAAGGCACAGCAGGGATGGACGTAGGAGGACTGGTCCACAACCTTCTGCCAGTTTTCTTCTGGCTCCTTGGAAGCTCCACATCCCATCCATGCCATGGATCATGACAGAACAGTTTTTAAAGCCCAAAGCTGCGACTCAGGACCCAAGCGGCGGAAACCAAACACTTTTCCTTTTCCTTGCCACTTAGTAGCCGTGTATCACTGAGGGGTTGTCCTGCTTTTGGCGGACAGTACGCCCTTTGATCCGACTTGCCCAGCTCCAGAGACGGATGGTGGCTTCAGGGTGGGTGCCTGAAACACTGAGGATCTGGCTTGCAGTCTTTAACTCTGCCCAAATTTCAGCTTAATAACATATAATTATGTAAAATAATTGTAAAAATGACAATTACACATGAATCACGTATAATTATGCAAAAGAAATGTGAAAAATATAAAAGCAGCACAAAATCCTTATGATACATTGATGGTGTATGGACATGTACTATTCACTACTCTTAAATGCAAGTTGATTTAGAAATATTACTTTGACCATAAATCAACTGTGTTCTGTGTGATTCCTGTTGATCTACAGCTGTGACACTTTCTCAGAGAAGAACAGATGTAAATATCAGAGAAAATTGGAAAGTGTTCTGGGAAATGTTTTTCACTGAAAAATGTGGTTTTGTCAAAATCAAAGCCGTAGGGAGAAGACAATTTTTTGTTGTGTTGTTGTTGGTTTTGTTTTTTTTTTTTTTTTTTTACTTTTTGTTTATGAATATGCCATTTTCACATAAAATTGAAAAATGTTTTAAAAATGATTGAAATACTCTCTTTCTATACTTTCAAAAGAAAAGATGTAATTTTTATGCTGAAAGTAAGCTTCTGTTTTGAAATCTAAGTAAATTTACACTAAAAATGTCAAAAATAAAAACACTTAAATCGAAACACTTCAAAGCTTACGAAAGACTAACTTCTCAGGACTAACTTCTTTTAGACTCAATCTAAATTTTCGTATTTTGTTCTTTACCCATTTTTTTTTCCCCAGGATTTCCACTTTTGGGGCTGATCCGTGACAGGAAAAGTTATTGCAATTATGCAAAGTATGATAAAAGCAGAAAATAATTTCCTTCCACCTCTGCTAACACGAAGAAGTGTATTTCCTGCAGACTGATCGCACAAGCTCTAGCATCTTCTCCAGAGAAGCTCCACCAAGCCAGAAAGGAGGGGATGCAGCCCTTCAGCCAGGTCACCTCTGCCCTGCCTCCCCAGTCCCATTTTGGACACCAGGGAAAGGCACCACGGTGGGGTCCCTCCCTCGCACAGGATGACCTCTGTCTCCTAGTCCAGTCGAGGTCACGGCTTGGAGAAGCAGGGACCTGCCACAAGTCTCTTCTTGCTTGAAACGAAGCCCCGACTGAAAAACAAAAGTTGTTTTTTTTTTTTTTTTTAATACTGTTCCCTCCTGACAGTGACTTCTTTTCAGGGGCAATTAAATGCTAAGCATCGGTCTGTTAAATTTAGTGGCAATTTCAGTTGTAGGCGGCATCAAGTCAAGGACAATTCAATTTCAGGGCAGCCTTTATTTTGTGTTTGGAAATCAAAAGTGCTTTCTATTCAAGACCAGCTTTTGTTTGAAATAATACAGCCCGTGCCTCCATGGCCCTGATCCCACGGCCCCGCCGGCGCAGGAGGGACCTCTCACAGCCAGCATCCTGCTGGAAATTGGGTGGTTTCAGCAGGGAGGCTGAGGTGCCTGAAGCACAGGCGGGGACTTTCTGTGCACGCCTGTCCCAGTGTGGGGAGGCTGTTAGCATCCTGGGTCTTTCCCAAGTCTGCTGAGAGCCTTCGAGAGAAGAGCCAGCTGCAGGATGTGACCTGGGATGCATGCTGCATACCCGTGCTTCATTCCTCTACAGGAAAGAGATTCCCCGAGCTTACTTCCTTAAGGCCCAGGTTTTATATTACCAGGTAAATTTCCTTTCAGCTTTATTTGTGTGGAGCAAGAGTGACATTCTGTGGCCAGTCAGATTTATGGCAGCTCGCTCGCACTGCCTTTTTTCCGTCCCATAAATACCTCAGGGTATAAACCAGACTCTGATAGCCTTTTGTTTTGTTTGTGTCTTCTATCACGCTTTGCGAGAAACGAAACCAGAGGAATTCTCAAACACATTTATGTGGCGTAAAGTCCTCAGGGACTGCTTTGCCATGAATCCCTGACAAACTCAGATGGCTATGTACTGATTATTATTTCATGAGAGCGATGCCTGATTGTAATGTAAGTAACCAGGAGCTCAGAAAGCATGCAATGCGATCTTCAGGCGCTGCACTATCTGGCTCAGCCTACAGTGCTTGGAAGGGATGAGGAGGCCATGTTCCAAAACCCCATAAAAATCAAGCGGAGTGCTGTTTCAAACAAAGCAGTGGGCTTTCTAGGCACTTACGTGCTCTAGATAATACACCAACAACACTAAATTGAACCTGTTTAGTTGTAAACATGGTATTACACTTGACAGTTTCCAGTGGTAAAACACCAGACAGTCCATGCTGAGGAGAGGAGAAACGAGAGAAGAAACGCTATGCAAGGAGCAAAGCTGATCACAAGTGTCCACAAAAGAGCCCGGGGTGCGGGGGGGCAGAAAATCCTCCCCCCTGCCCCAGCATTTGTCAGTGGTTTGGAGTCAAAACTCAGCTCAGACACACGTGGCACCAAAAACAACCTGCCCGGTTTAGGCAGCAGAGAGCAGGCGCTGGAGTTTATGTTGTTCCTCTGTTTATTAAAAACGGATGGGAGCACTTGACAGAAAAATCAAACTTCTGGTCATGGCTCATTAATCTCTGTTGTATCTGTCAGATATGTGTGTCTAGAGTTTCAACGAGGCTCTAGAATCGAGATTGCTGCTGAGCTCTGTTGTTTTCTCTAATTTTGAATGAGGAGAAATGCTGCCAATCACCGCCAGTGAGCGAGCGGGGTCATTTCCGCAGCCCTTTGCCGTGGGCATCTCCCTGCCCTGTGCTTTGGGTCTGATTTCAGGGGCAACAAGCACCTCCTTCGCCTCGCCACCACCCAGGTTAGGGCTGGCTGCTTGCGACCAAAGCACGTCCCTGTCATCCTCGAGGCGCTGGGAGGGTGACGCGGTGGAGGATGCTCCTTCATCCCCGGGTCCCGCTCCTGCAGACAGAAGTGCTCATCGTGCCTGGCTGCTGCAGACAGCGGAGCTACTCCTGTGTAAAACCAGCGTAAGTGATGGGCTCGGCAGGCCTCGAGTGGGCTCAGCAGGACGGAGACAAATATGGTATGAAACAATTAGCTGCAGATGGTATAGGAATCTCGTTTTCTGGAAATACAGATTTTGTCTGGAGATCTTTCTATATATATTGGATTTGTCAAACCGAAAATGGCTTGAACATTTGGAGGAGTAGGATAACCCACCGCAGGGCCAGATGCAGCTGCGATGAGGAGGACAGAGGGTGTGTGTCAGCCCCAAAATGTGGCTGTCACCCCACTGTCACCATCTCAGTCCGTGGTCGTGGGAGGAGAAGGGCCGAGGTACCAAGCAGAGCCGGGCAGGGAGCTCGCCTGCTGCCTCCTCTTACTCCACCATTTCCCTTATTTGCTTTGGATGTTGCTCATCACATTCTCTCATTCTTCTCTTCCTCCCTTTTCTTCACTTTTTAATTATAAGTGGTGCTGCTTCCAGAGTTAGCAATGCTGCCGGGCACTTCCAGGGCTCGGCACAAGATTTCACTGCTGCTGCCCTTGCTTTCAGCACAGAAATCAAGGTGAGGGGGGCCAGCCAGAGGACGAGCTGGGCAGTCCTTTTAATCCTGGTACCGCTAGCAAGGGTCTTCTTCAGGCACAAACAGTGGATGCAGGCAGCTCAAATGTACGCATAGAAAAATAACAAAGGAGATAGGATGTTTTATGATTTCAGGTATGCCACCATCAGACAGTCAGACCCTTGGTACTCACAAACTATGGATGGCAACAGTGGGAGCATGTCAAACGCCTGCGTGCCAGCTCCGTTCTCAGTGAAACACACGGAGTCTCCCTCTAGGGGATGTCTCCCCACCTGCCTGTCCTCAGGACCGGCCTCACCTGCTGTGCTAGCCCCAGGCTTGCAGGCACGGCTGCAAGATGCCTGGCAGATCCCACCAGATCATGCGGGAGGCCGCGCTCCCGAGGATGCTGGCGCGGCGTGCCGCAGAACCCGCCTGCACGGCACTCGGCCGGGCCGCGAGCGAGCCACCGGCACGCAGCTAAAAGCAGAGCTCAGCGTTTCCAAGGAGGGCAGGCACAGCCCTGCTTTTCAACATAGCAGAGCTTGGCAGTGCTGGACACCTCACAAGACCACTTTGAAGACCGGACGTATAACGTGACCCATTAAGGAACAGTCGATCTTAACAGACGGGGTGGACCCAGCCGCCTGATCATCTACCTGTGATGTGGTGGACTCTTCCAATCCTAAGAGCAAATTCCCGTTGTCATTATGTGAGCTCCTAATGCTTAGAGTATTTTTCCAGTGTGGGGTCTTAGGAGCGTGGGTTATTGGGCTGCTTGATCTGTTCATTCCTGCAGACGCGTGAGCAGTTGCACTAGCTGGTATAACTCGCTGTTGCTCAGAGAAGCCTGCGCAGCTATATATATTTGTAGCATATCTGATGCTTCTCTGTATTTAACACCTTATTATTTTTTTCAATAACGTGTAAGTGACGTAGGAGCCATTTTCAACAGTCACATCAGCACTTAAGCCCAGATCCTTTAAGCTGTTCAAGTACTTCGGTATATATGTACATACATATACATACATATATATATATACCTACATGGAAGTGTTTCAGACACCTCAGTGGGTTGGATTACCAGCTCCCAATGAATCTGCCCCCCGTTCCAGTTTCCTCACAGTTGCTTAAGTTGTTCCTTTGGGATTTAGATACTGAGGTGACAGGTACCCAACGGGCATAACAGCTGGATGACATGCAGAAGATAAAGATGGCTGTTTGAACATTACGGGACTCAGGATCATCCTTAGCTGAGTGACAGCTCAGAAAAAGGTCATGTGGCCCTCCGAGGCATCTCCTGGCCACCAACAGCCCCGGAGTAAACTTATCAGGCAGTAAGTGCAGATGGGCCCATCAGGGTATGAAATTCCTTACGCTGATACAGAAGGCACGGCATGGGGAAAATCTCCACTTAAGCCAGCTTTTTGGGCCCTGAGCTGTAGCAGTGACCCTCTCAAGAGAGAGCACCACAAGTCAGTGTGGACATCTCTGGGAGAAGAGACGGGACCCTCACACCAACTTGCTGGAAGTACAGGTTTGTTTGGCTGAAATAGGGAGTGGGGTTATTTTTAATGGCCACCCATCAGGGGGCTGTAACCTGTCCTCCAGAAATCTGATGTAAGCATTGCCAGCCAGTCAATAGCTGAGCATCCTCTTTGGGCTGTGTCACTTCCTAATTCTGTGCACCAGTCAGACAAAGCCACAAACTACTATCCCAGGATTTGTTCTATTCTTCCATAATTTTGGGTGCCAGATTTTTTTCCAGAAGGCACAGAGAAACCTCAGGTTGCAGACCTGCTCCAGCTCTACTCCTGTCTCTAGGAGACAGAGGATACAGGAGACCTTGGAGTCCCTTACCGTGTATTATGGCACCGGCACTCCTTCTCTTCTTGTAAAGACTTTGTGTCTCCTTGGAGAGGAATTATGTGCAGCCACTGTGTCCTCTGACTTCATGGTTTCCTTTCTGCTCTCTATTACTGGCAAAATATATATATATTTTTTTGCATGCATGCATCTGGTACTCGAATAAAGTAAAATGTTGCTTTCAAGTGTGTAAATATACAATAAGTTACCGGTAGCTTGTCGGGCAGGTTAGTGGAAAGTAATTACAAATGTTTTTGTGCTTAGTAAACAATATGGCTGAAGATGTCATCTTCTTTGAACTGCAAAATCAGAAAGTGCTACAAAACCTTTTGTTACACAAGACAATGTGTCACTGAATAAAGAATCTTTTGTGAAGGGAAAGCTAAAAAAAAAAAATTATAATACATTGTTATGCTGAAAATGCAACCTTTCACCCTACATCTCTGCTTCTACCATTAGCCATACAAAGCTCTTCTTCTTACCACAGAATATATCAACTGCAGGTCTCAAGTTAACTCATGTGTGAAATGTGCTTGATACCAAATGAATGGATGATCATAAAAACAGCGTTCTTTTTTCCTGGAAACACAAACCAGTGGTGATACGTATTGCTTCTGTTTTCAGCCAAAGACTATAGTACCAGATGGCTAACACAACCGTAACAGCTAGCTGCATCTGGATAAAAAAGTTTGGATGGTGTGAGCTAATCTTTAAAAAATGCAAGATAACTTTTATCTCTTTAAATCATGTTAATGCTCAGTGTATTTCCTGCTCGTGCCATCCTCAGACCGCTCAAACATGCCTTAGACAAGTTCATTAAGCATCATTAAACTGAACAAAAGACTCGTAACCTTCTTTGTTAAGTCAGAGGTCAGCTTTTGGGATATGATCCAAGATCCACTGAAGGCAATGGAAGACATCTCACCAATTTCTCATTGATATCCCACTGATCACCATGGCCTTTGAACTAGGAGCCCAGTGGTTATTTCCCCTTGTCTGCATCTATTATGGCTTCCAGTGAAACTTACACTGGTTAAGGAGAAGAACAGAGAAGACAAATCGTCTCTTTGGATAAAATGATGGGGCTTCTCATACTTAAATGCACTTTTTCCCCATGAAAGCAAAGATGTTTGGGTAACAGCGCTTGGCTAGCTATGTAATCTGAATACTGAACAGACAGAGAAGAAATACATCTTTTCACCATATATGATTATGAGACAGCTGAAACAATAATTCGTAGGGAGGCCCTGGGCTTATTAGCTACAGATGCTTACATTGCAACAGTCAGGTATCATTTCAAATTAGTTTTAATTCAATATCTTTGACAATAAGCTACAAATGAAACTCATGCACTGTTGGATGGGAGAGTTGTTGGCAAGGGCTTTGAGGAAGACAGCATTCTGAGGTTGTGAACAGCAAGAACAAAATCTGTGGGTGATGAACTAGGTGCAGGCTTACAGAAGACATTGTTACTTCTCTCCACAAACTGTGCCAGGCTACCAAATAATATTCTGAGTGCTAGTTGTTGGGTTGGCTTTGCTTTTCCTCCCCCTCCCATTTCTTTCCTGTAATGGCAGCAGTGCAGCTTAAAATGCCACAATTTCAGTCCATAATTTTTGCCACAGTGTCTCAGACACTGTATGGGAAAAATCTCACAATTACCTAGTTAGAAATTACTCAGTGTTTTGTAATGTTAAAATATCACAGGCATTCCAGTATTTTTGATACAGGAACATCCACAAAATTGCATGAATCACACAACCAGGATGGAAGAGAGAACAGCCTTGCAATGACCGATGCTGTTTCTTGAACGTTGGTGGGTTTCTTTGTTTAATCTTCCTCCAGCAAACAAAAAGTGATTTGGCTTCAAAACAATGGGGAGGAGGGAGAAAAATAACTGGAGAGGGTACTAGTGAAAGATTTAGTTGAAGTCTATTCTTCTCTGGTGTTTCTCAGAGTAGGGGTCAATGGTTTGAGAACAACAGGACCGAGTCACAGCCTGGATGAAGCAGATGGGGCAGACCACCAGGCAGTGGGTTCCTAGTAAACACTGCGGAGGGCAGATTTAACTTTTCTCACAGACCAAAGGCCATTATAGCAGTGAGAAAGTGGGACCTGACCCTACTTGGCCTCCACGTCCATCTGCTCCTGGGAAATCCTCCTACAGCAATTTAGGTCAAAAGGGCCACCTGAAGTGGCCTCTCCTCCTCCACCAGCAGCCTCCAGTACAGGAGTTGGCAGACAGTCTTCCACAGAGGGGAGTACGGTCATTGCCTAAGACTATCTGGCCCCAGTGCATTGTCTTATGCTCTCACCTGGAGCCCACATTGTGCTGCAAGATGAGGTGCTGCTCCAACAAATCACAAAAGATGCTCTTGCATGAAGAGGTGACAGTCTAAGCATGAAGCTAGAGACATCAGTGGGAACATGGACGTTGATAAGGAAACACAAACAAAGAGTGAGCCAGCATTGTTTAACATCATCGTCAGGAGCTTTGGTAAACCTGTCACCTGATTGCTGTCATGAGTGTTGCAGGCATCACGGCACTTTCAAAGTGGGGAATGAAGTAAGTTTACAGACATCTGAGGGGAGTTCCTCCCAAGGGGAAGCTTGAGCAAAGGGCAGAAAGTGCTTATTTGGAAGTGTGATAGGCTTAATGGGGCAATTAGATGCAAGAGTCAAATATGATGGTGGTGATGGGTCAAGTAGGAACAGACAGTGAACATCCAGGAAAATGGAAACAAGCAGTTTACATCAGTTGCAATACAGGAACCAAGGTGGGAACCAGTAGAGAGAAGCAAAAAATATGATCAAGCTGCAAACTAAAATAATAAGTTTTTCAGGAGCAGTCAAAATAGACATGAGTGGCACTCAACTTTTCATGATTTGACTGTCATGCTTGCACTACTATTATCTGAGCCTCCTTTCCTTCTCAAACCTGGAACAGACCCTAAGAAATCCCTCAGTGACCCCATAGAGGAGTCCCTGGAATTAAAACCCTACAGACAGGTACTTCTTATTGAAGTTTTTAGTGTTAGTGCTCTCTGAGCACCACCGTTAGTCTACAGAGGGGTCTATGTTATGTACCTTTTCTAGATTTTGAGAGATCCTGACTTCGAGCTCCTAGCCCCCAAGCTCCCAAGCCTTTCCATAGTCTGAGTTGTGTGTATGCACAGCCATAACAACATGCAGATCTGATGAAAGGGTATTGTACAGATTTCAATCCCGTGTATGGAAAAGTGTGAATATATTTTTATATGTCTCTTTGAGCACATATTATTAGACAGAGACTGACAGACATAAAGATAAAAATAATCACCCCACATATTGTATGTCCAGAATATTGCAGTGTCAGTGAAGCTGTCTGCGTTTCCATACTAACATTTTTTTATTCGCTGATTCATAACTATTTCAGTTCTTTCTCATCAACATTTGTTTGTTTGCTTGTTTCCTGAGTCTCTAAACAAGCACAGCAAAACTGCCTTTCCTATGTCCAATATCCTCCATTGCCTTTGCTTTCAGACATGAAGTTTCCTGGACACCGAAACAAAGCATTCTGCACACGCTCAAGAGCTTTGCTTTTATACGTCACAAGCTAGGCAGTTAATTCCCACATATTTCCGTGCTCTGCCAATCCAGAAGAAAACTACACTTGTCCAAGTCCAAAGGGACTCCTAATTTGTGACTCCTTTTTTCCATGGGAGTTATGAATTGACCAGACTACAGATATTCAGACACAGTGTACAAAAAAAGTGCAACATATGCAGGGCCAGAAAAAGAGAACAATGATTGAGTCTGGTTGTGTAGCCCAGTGATAACAGGAGTCCCATGGGAGAGCAGAGCAGTCATTACTTCTACCTTCTGCCCTGCCCCTGCACCTTATCCTCTGCGTGTAATTCTTAAATAGTCCTTGTGTTGCTGTCACAAAGCCTTGACTATACCTTCAATTCTGACTTGGAAAAAGTGGATCAGAATGCATGTGTAACAGATAATATACCATAACTACAAAAGCAATAAAAAATGCAGAAGGCACTCGTGGTGCAGTACAGTCCCATTAACATATCACACCCAAAATCTTAACTTTGGAATTTCCTGGTGTTATTTTAACCATACAGTTTTAGCATTATATTAAAAGTCCTCTCTGCATAATGCCCAGGATGGGCTCAGCAAGTATAGCAGGAACCGAAACGTAGGCTTCTGGGTTTAATAACTTTGACCTCTGCTGCCCATCATTAAATATGCCATTCAGGAGAGATGCACTCCGTGCCAGTGTGGGTTATATTAACATATTCATTCATTGTCTGCTATAACTACTCACACTCTTATTTTCAGAGCAGAAAAGGAAGTTCAACAGGCCTGAAGGATGGTGGATTTAAGTGTTCTTGGACTCAAACTTAAATGATAAGATCTATTTTGAGTATTGAGACACTTACGCATACACGGGTTGGGAGTGAGGAAAAGAAAAACACTCAGCATGGGTGTTAAGGAGAGGAAAACAGCATCTGCTTTGCTGGTTAGTATTTGGTGCCCTCTTCTGCACCCATCCATATTTCTAAAGTTCTTTATGATCAGAGAGGAGCATCTGTCTGTCGTCCGTTTTCACATAGCTGTGCTTTGCTGCTAGGGGCAAGGGGTCATCCTAGCAGATGTCAGCCATCGCGGTGATGAGAAAAGTAGAATCTTTTTTAGGTGAGGGGAATGAATTTGTTAATATTGTTGAGATTAAGAGGCTGTGAATAGAAATTAAAAAATATTTAACTGAGATTTCATTTATAACATCTAAATTATTATATTAATAAAAGTAAATTGTATTTTGATTGTGACTGAATAAGAAACATACCATGTATATAAGGTATATAATCATTTTAATCACATGCTGATCCCAGGACAATCTCATCCCAACATGTTATGAAATTACAAATAACATATAGCGCACACAATTCTTCATAGTAATTTAAATGTCACTTTGCTAAATGAACTTGAAGACAGATTTGCACTTCTTGAATGCAGAATCATTCTAATATTAATTTCTATTTTTTCCATTACTGAAAGATAATTTTATGCTAGAATTTCAAATACTTATATCCAAAAGGCTCACTAATTCTGCTCTCAGCTTTTCACTTTCAGCAGTACCAAATTCAACAGGAAAGCTTGTTAACTACCTTTATCTTTTTACCTTGAACCTCACTGTATGTGCAGATGCACAAGGCATTGCAGATGTCTTACAGCGGTTCTCTACCAGTCTGTCACAGTCCAGGCAGCTCGTTTTCTGTAGAAATATTAATTTGTTTTGAAGAGGGATGATATAGAGGTTATCGTTGTGCCAGCTCACAGCTCCTCCGCTGAGAACTGAAGGGAGCAATAGTTAAATCACAGATGTTATGGACATGACAAGACTCGGCTTCCTGTACGTCACTCCCTGAGCCCCTGACCCAGGGCAGCGTTGATCACAAACATTGTCCTAGCAAGAAGCAGAGGGATGAGGGCTGGTTTTACCCTCCGGGGTGTGCTTTTGTTCCTGCTTATTGCTGGTTGACTTCATGAGAAGAAATCCATCTGACATTTTAAAATTTACTTTCTTGGATACATAGGTTTGAGCAGCTGCTGCTAACCTCCCCTACAGTTTTGAAGCCAGTTTGTTTTCAGTCAAGCTAAACCTTAGAGCCAAAACTGTCAGACTTGGGTGACTACATTCCACATTGAGACAGCAAAGCAATTGGCCTGATTTTTGAGAATGAAAAACATTCAGAGTTTGTATCAACCCAGCACCTCCAAAACTCAGGCCATCCATTTAAGGGAGCAAACGCACATTCAGCTTCTCAAACATAGACTCCCATTTGAAAAGGCTGGCTAGTGTTTTCAATTTCCTTGGGTAATGAACTGCCAGGCTTACTGACTTGTCCTGGAAACTGTTACCTCGTTTCTTTTTTTTTTTCCTTTCTTTCTTATTTTTTTTTTTCTCACTTTGTGGGAGGAAATGTGTGGTTTAATGTAATTACTCAGTTTTATACATATGTCAGAGGATAGGTATAATGGGGCACACCATAGAACGACGCTCAGAAAAATACACAGACTGCCACCTGAGCAGACATCTGACCTCCAAAGCTCTTGCAGACAGGGTGCACCCTGGCGAGCCCATCCGGCGTCGGGCATCCCATTGTCACTCAGCAGATCTGAGCAGCACCAGGAGTCTTCCTCTACCAGGAGGTCTGCATCTTACTGTGCAGGAGTGCACATCCCAAATGCAGGCGCTTCCCTGCAAAGCTAACTTTAACCTAAACGTTGCCCAAGTTCAACTCGTCCATAGGATCCAAACTTCAGTGTGGCGAAGCTTTTAGTGCTAATTGGCTGGCCCGCTAATGGGTGCAGTGTAACGGTTCATCTCCCTGTAGCACAGACATATGTTTGCTCCATGGGAAAACCGCAAGGATACGCAGTCCTTCAGCGCCTTCCGCTCATCTAAAGAGGTCAGCCTTTCTTATAAACATTTAACTGGGGATCTTTTGTTTTCTTCTTTTTTGTTTTGGACCTTACTCCAGTAAAGAAATCCATAGGATGCCCATCCACAGGTCTGACACACCAGCACAGTACAAAGCAAACTCAACTGCTATTTTAAATTGTGGTTGCTTTCACTCAAACAGAGATAATACAAATGGAATAATTCACTTACTGATAATTCATGTTAACTCTTCAGTGAAGACACATCCATCAGTAGTGCACAGGAAGTGATTTACCCTTGTGTTGTTTTCACTTAGGTGGCTAATTAAGAGAAGTTAATCTGAACAAATTTGAATTGGATTCAAAGTGTCAGCCTCAGAGATTTTTTTCTGGTTTACATAGATCAAATTAAATTAATTGATGTAAACTTTTGTAACTTTTCTAATGTGCACAAGATCAAATGCAGAAGCAAATAAGAGTACAGACTGGGGGAGAAAAAAAAAAAAAAAGGTTCCAGAGCTTATAGCACCTTTTTTTTTGGTGATGCCTTACACTTTTATATCATGTGGAGCTGACCATCCAGCAAAAGGATCAGTCAGGAGGTCACTGAAATATGGAGTTGCCCTTTGCTTGTATTTGGATAACTCTGATAGATAAAACATTGTTCAACATTATTCAGGAATGACATCAAATGTTTTGCCTCCCTATGCAAAATATTGCAGTCTAGACTGAGAGGAGGCTTTTGACATCCTTGCTTTCTTCTTGATTTGGAAAAAAAATCACATTGAATTCATGATTAAATGAAGGCATTTAAAAATACTAAGCCAAAGCTGCACTTTGAACTCAAACAAAGATGAAGTACCATTAGAAAGAAGAAGGACATTTTCCTCCTTCTACCACCGTACCTACAGTTTTTGAAGGTGATTAACAGTTGTATGCTCTAATATTAAAAGGTTTTTTAAAAGGCATTTTATTGGGAGGATTTCTGATTTAAAGAGGTGCTTCAGGAAGTAATCAGCTGTTTTACTGTCCTGTTGAGACAGCTATTTCTCTGCCAGTGTAAGCTCAAGTAATATTCATATCAGTATAAGCAATGTTATGGCATACAATCTCAGAATAAACTGTGTGGAAAGCAGCTTCTAACATTGCATCATCTACACTGTAAAAATACATACCATTAATAGAACGTACTTGCAAATACAACAACCATATCACAGGTAAACTCCCTGCGAGCAAGAAGCTTTATCACTATGCTATCATCATGTTCCTCTAGCCTAATATAACTAAGATAACTCTGATGAGTCAGTTCAGAACATGATTTGAGAATAAAAGCATTTTGGTCATCTTTTTCAGTGTCACAGTCTACGAACTTCACATCAACTGCCTCAGCCTTTAAATTGCTTGCCTCATATCATACTGCATCAGCTGAAAGGAGCAGAGGACTTGAACCAGAAGTCACTTCTTTAAAAAGGAGTTGTCTGGCAGTGAGTGCATTTCAGAGGAGTTTCCCAGAGCTGGGAATGCATTCCCTATACCCATTTGTTTATCCAGGCTTCTTCTGATTGAATCTGTCCTTGCAGATTTCTGAAACCAGTTGTTCTACCAGGCCTAACAACAAGGCTCTGACAAAGCCCTTTTTTAACTCTAAATATCACCAAACACATCCAGCAGCTAGCAATGTCCTCAGTCCAGAGATCATGAGGAAAACACTCCAATTCGCTATCTAAGCTGGCTCAGCACTGATCAAAACACCGCCACTTCCTTGAGAAGTGATGAGAAACACCTGAATTCATCTAATTCTAAAACTACAGTGTGCTATTTAAATATACCAACCAAAGGACTGAGCCCAAGAGCCAAAGTCTCTGGTAGCCGTATCCTGAGAAAATAACTCAGAACTCATCTGACCAGGACGAGCTCTGAAAGTGTGCGTGTTGCCACCCAGCTCCCCATGGATCGGAGCAAATGTCCCCTCACCTGCTGCTAGCCACCTCTGCACCTCAAAGGGACACTAATCCCCTTCTAAGCCCAGGCCTCCCAGCCTGCAAGCATTGTGTGAGGAGAACATCTCCCAGTAGAGGCAAAGGGACCCCAGTGTCATCAGGAAAGGGAATCTTAAAGTTAGTAGAGGTTTCTTCCTCCATACGCCTGAAGCCGGGGCTTAGAAGGTCACACTCCTTTGCCCACACCTACTTCAACAGAGGGCAGGGGAGAGGGAGGCAGAAGGGAAAGAAGGTCTGGATCAGGGTGGAGAGGGAAGGAAAGAAGAGTGCCTGGGTGAACTAGAGAAAGAAGCACTGCCCTTTGCCATGCAGACTACTGGGCCAGCTCTTGGTGGCTTTGGTTCTTCCGGTACCTGCCCTTTAACAGAGCAGCGGGCTTCTTAAACCTCTTCTGCAACTCGGGCTGAAGCAATGCCAGGTTGTGCCACTGTGCCCTGTAACACTGCGTGCAGTCCTGACAGAAGGGTTCCCCCCTGACCTGCTATGCCATCCTGGTCTGCATACCTGTTACAGGCTTCAGTGATGCTTTTATTGAGGCCGGTTTCTAGGGCTACACACTGACAAGTTAAAGAGTGTCAGAGAAAGTTCCTGGGCAGGGGAAGTCCATCAGCTATACTGTAAAATCACATTGTTAGAATAGCTCCTGGCACAGTTTTGGTCTGTTTGGGACTTTGCCAAGCATAGTTCAAGAATTAGTGAAGCACTGGCACCACTTCCTGCGGATGTTTTGGATGTGGCTGCCCTTTGCTGAAGGGTGAGATCTTTACAAATATAGTTGCAAGCCACTTTGTGACAGTTGGCCTCAGTACCAGACAAGGGTCATGGGGTGCTTTGTCTACCACCACCAACAGAGCTTAAGGGCCTGCCAACTGAAGACACGCTCAGCCTCTGCAGAAATTCAGGACCAGATGTGAGACGTTGTTCCTCAAAGGTCTGGAGACATTGAGAAGGTGGGTGTGAGCCAGACTGCTTCCCTTGTCCTAAGAAGGCCAGGGCACTCTTTGACATGCCCCTGGAGAACAATCTGAGCGTGCTGGTGTTATCCTGAACTATTTGTTGATGAAAGTGAGGTAAGTATTTCTTCTGGTGGCTTCCAGAAATGCAAGTGACAACACCATGGAGCATGGGATTGCAGGCAAAGTGAAAATGAAAAGGATTACACATCTTCCCACTCAGGTACTCATTTCAATAGTAGTAATGTTTCAGATAAGAAGGTATGTCCCGCTGTAGTCTCAACTTCCAGTAAACACAGATATGTTTGATAATTACCATATACTGTGGCCCACAGAAAGTACAATTATGTGTCTTACCACTATGGAATAAACCTCCTGGATTCCTTGTATTTAACTAATCAATGCACAGCAAAATTTTTATTTTAACATCAAGTTACTCCTTAACTATTAGAGCTCACTCCCTGGAGAGATATATCCCTAATTATCATAATTACCATAAAGTTCAGCTTCTGAAAATTTTATATTATACATTTAACTTTTGGCATCATAAAATGTGAAATGCAAAGTACAGATGATGTGCTTTTCTGGACAACTTAACAGTAACATTATCTACTTCCTTGCTTCGCACAATTTTTGTACTTCTGACACGGAATTACACAAACCCTAGCCACTCTTCTCTGTTACCAAAGTAAGAAAGCATTTGTTTGCTTCAAAACCACTTACTGTAAACCATTCCTTCCTTGTGGTAACCATTCAAAAACTGTATTCTCAATTTTAAGAAAAATTCCCAATGAAATTTCTGTAATCATCACAACAGGTAATTTTGTGAACTCTTCTTTCAGGGCTGATGTACAAAAACTTCTTAAACAAAAGTCTTCTATCTATAGATACATTCATTCAACTTGGCTAACTTTCTTCTCATTTATTTTTAAGAGGGTTGCAATGGCACTGACATACCAGGATTGCTCCCAGCAATAATAAGATATTAGATGCTTTCCAAGAAATAATGGTTTCTCTGCAGCTTCTAAGTGGTAGCCTGCTTGGCAAATTATTCAAGAAATTGACTTTCTGAGTGTACTTATTCTGTTGGGTTTCCTTCAGAAGTTTTCCAGATATTTACTCGACGAAAGCTCAGAATAGATCATTGTTCGACATTTTAAGATGACCTTGCCACCTGAGACATGGGATTGCATTTTTGAATTAAATATAATTCATCTGTATTTTGTACTTTTGACATCAGAAGTTTTGAAGCTCTGATTAAGCAACCTAGAGATGCATTCAAGAAATTATTTCCATGCATTTATGAACAAGAGCTTTTCCTCTCGGTCTCATTTACTCAGGTGTTTTGGACACACACTAGATCTATACTCATTTTTTTCTTCTACCTAGATGCTATAATCCTTTATAGCTTCCTTTCTGCCATTGGTTTCTGTCCCACCATCATCCATTTATTCTCACTCTTTCCCTATCTGGAATTTTTACTTAAGAGAAAGCCTACTTTGTTGACATACCTCTCTGTTCTACTTTATTCAGATCTGTTTCTTTTATTTCTGTATCTTCAACTTCATTTCTTTAAAAATTGACTTACAAATTCTTTAAATACTAACTAAAAGACAGACATCTTTATTGTTTTGTATTGGAATTACTCATAATGTACTATGTATGTCATTGCAATAAAACAAATTTAAAAAACAGATTTTGATCTAAATCAAGAAAATCTACCATAAATAATACCATAACAGCTTGCTAACAGAGAGTGGGAATATTGCTGTGTCACAAAGGATTCTAGATTTTTCCAAAGACAAATAAAACAATAAGGCAGTAGTATTAAAATGAAGACATGGAATATGGAAGAAGGTTCAAGAATGTGGACTCACTTTGAGCTACCCAAAATAATATAATATATTCCAACAATCATGCTTTTATAGATTAAAATTGTAAGTATAACTGGCAGTTTAAGGAGAAGTTATTTAGAGAAGATGAACCATCTTCTTATAAAACTGGTTCTGATTCTTTGAAAACATTTGGCTTCCATCTGCTACAGATTACGACACAAGCACAAAATAGGTATAAAAGAGGGAATATTAATTACACTTTTTATTCTTGTCTTTGATTTATGGATATCATCTTACTTGTGTTAGCATGAACTAGCACTATATACGTTGGTGTAAACACCACATTTTTAAGTAGGAAGTTAAAAGCTAGTGGACAATTTTTTTTTTTCCCCAGAAAATTATAGAAAATAGTATTTCAAATAAGACCATGAGCACTGAACTTCTCATCACACACTTGAGCCCATCAACCTCAGTCTGTATATTTTGGCTTTAAACTTTCCTTTCTAAATGTGCCTTCCAGGTCTCTACTGCAATATTTCAAAGAAAAATGTGCTTGTATTTTAAAATATTTTGACCAACCAATGGAGAGACAGATAGTAAATGGTTTGTAAAGAAACAATCCAAGTTAAACAGATCAATTTTCAAATGTCAACAGCATTACAGTACTTTTTGACTCATTTTGAGCATATGACTTGAGTGCTGCTGCTTTAAACTGTAAACTGAGGATAAGAGAGACTAAGTATATTGAGAATGAAATCCAGAATCTTTTTAGACGTCTTTTGCAAAGGGACACGAGATCTGATGATACAGGTAAATGTAATGAATCCATAGCACACCTTGGAAAATGAAACAGTGTCTTCCAAAGGCACGTAAACTCTAGTCTAAGCAATTCTACTGAGCCTACCAATGAGATCTCCATTGGCTATGATATGGCAAAATATTTAAATGATAGGTGAAATACGTTTTTTCCCCTCAAATAATGTTAGAGATTTTGAAAATATTCTCATATTTACAGTTGGTAGTTCTTAAACACTCTTGGCTGTTAGTCCTGTCCTGTCTTGTGGTGTATACAGTCTGAAAATGTAACTCATATAATGGAGAAAGGCATGGCAACAAACAATGTAAGGGACTGTAAGGAAAGCTCTTCCCTGGTGGCAATTTGGTACAGCAATAATAGCATCATAGCTAAATATATGGCCACAGCTCTGACTGGAACGGAGAAAGCACTAAGAAATACATATAATAAAGTTTTGAAATAAGAGTTTCTGATATGAGATAAATTAATACCTCTTTTTCAAGGAGAAGAAGAAGAAAAACTTAATTAAACATTACATCTCTAAAAGCACCAATGTTTAACACATTGGTTTTCCAACCTTTTGATTTAGGAATCTCTTAACTTTTTCCAGCAGAGGTGCGGATATCCATATAGCCTTACGGCTCCTCTTTCGGGTCAGTTTGTTCAGACATCTTTAGTAGGGTTCAAAGAGGCTGCAAGAAGCATATACGTAACTTCAAAGTGTAAATCAGTTGTTTATTGTCCAGCACGCACAAAAGGTAGCTAGTATTTAACATTTAAGGATTACTGTGCTTGATGCACTGATAAGGCACTTGAAGACTCTTTGCTGGCCAGGCAGGCATCAGTCATGGGGAGACCTCCACGGCTCCTGAGAATGGTCCCTCAGCAGAGCTGCCATCATCCACCATCCACTCAAAGTCCTTAGCCTGAAAAAATGCAATGAATTGGTCCTGGAAATGCTTAGGACCCAGTTTTGAGATCCTTGCTTGGGGCGAACATCATTTAATAGTGTGCCATTAATGGTAAAAGCTTTGTTCACCAGGTAAGAAGCTCTTTAGATAAATATGGAGCAGAATCTTGGCCTTGGTTCAGTTCAAAAAATGAATTTCAAGAGAACAGAATCACCCCATTTTTGCAAATATATTCAGCCAATTATTCTCTGCCTTCATTGTTGGCATCTGTTTTTCCCAGAGGAGAAACTTCAGTTTCTGTTCACAATTCAGATTCTTCAACTTCAAACAATGCACCACTATTTATGTTCATTTTTGTTACAATCCTTGACTGCACATTTCCATTATTTTGCTTTCTTGACCTTAAACTTAACTTCTGAAGGTTTCTAAATTTTACACGTTTCTGAACACCATATTAACTATCAGTAACTGCAATGCAATTACTCAATGATAGTCACAAGCTGTTCTACACTGCAACAGCTAAAACACATAAATTGCCATCATCTAGAGCTAATACTCTAACCGGTATTCCACATATTGTTGCAAAGAAGGTTGGAGAATCAGTGAGGGTCTTGTAATATTTCAAAACAGAAGACTCGCTCAGATATGCTGATTCATTTTGTCAGATTTGTTCTACTCCTGGAATGGAGGAGCCAAATATTTTGCATCTGATTTCCAGTGTGGACAAGAGACGAAAATTTGCTTTCTCTTAAGAATTTCAAACCATTCAAATTTTGTACATCAAATATTTCTATTAATCTGACAAAAAAAACTGAAGATCAATATATGTTTGCAAATATTCCCAAAATAATTAGAAGGTGCTTGACTATCGTATGCTGGCAGAGTGTAAAAACCCATTTAAATAAACCTATATAAACAATTTAAAGTAACAATTAAACTACACATCATTTGCAGAAAATTTCAAACAGAAAGAGGCAAAACAAATTTTGTTTCCCCAGACCTGGTCCTCTTTGTGAAGCCAACTGCTTGCAGGCTACCAAAAGGTGTTCAGAAAGTGACCAGAGCACTATCTTGAGCGTACAAAAACTTTACCAAATAATTCATCATTTCATTTCATGCTCTCCAGTGTATGGTCCATTGGATCAAATGGCACTGGGCCAAAGCACCTCACCAGAGAGTTTTCTTATTTATAAGTAAAGTACACGCTTGTATTTCTGTTAACACTCAATCAGCTTGAGCAAAAGATATCATTATCAGGTAAAGATAAAGGAATAACCTTGACGAGATAGCAAGGAAAATGTCCATATCAAGACAAGAATAGCCCTATCAAGAAAAGTGGTGAGAAAAGGATAGATACAGACATGTAAGGAATATCTCTGCCTGCTGTATCTCTCAACCATCTACTTGCTCAGATATCAAGAGAAAGTACTTCTAATACAGGAGAAATAACTAAATGCCTAACCATGAAAGACCTCTTCAAATACTATTCACAGGAGTAAAGTCACTCATTTGTTGGAGCATTTTCAGAATCAGACCTTTTATGACAAATGCATCAAAAGGCCTTATCCAGTGCAAATCAGTACCTTGACACAGAGCACATAAATAATGCTGTAAGTAATGGTTGGAGGGGTATGGGGGAAAGGTAGTTTTGTTGTTGTTGTTGCTGTTTTTTCATTTTTGAAAATCAGTCTTTTCCTTATCAGACATTTGATTAATGTAATCAGAGAAGATAAATGGTAAATCCTGCTTCAGACTTTTCTCCTCTCCTTAGAAGCCCTCTCCTAAGCGGCATCTGCACAAAGCCACAAAACTGCCTGAGGTCCGCTAGTGCAGTGATTCCTTGGAATCAGCGTTTTGTCTGGGACAGAAAGCTTCTCAGGCTCCTTTCTCAGCTCACCCTTTTCCACTTAAGGAAATGCTTTTTATAGCAAGTGTTAGAATTGAAAACATCTTTCCTGTGAAGAGTGACAACACTGCTAGTTTGTTAGGAAAGCACTTATAAAATCAAAAGTAACCTTTCTTAATCATTCTACTGTTTAGTCCTTACAAAAGTGGTGACTTTTGCCTCTGCTGAGATTAAAGTCCTGCTCTTAATGGTTACTGGTCCCACGACTGCTAAACGCTCCAGGGAAAGTGGTCATCTTCTGTTCTCCTATTGTAGCAGAACATAAATCTTAGGGAAATGAACATATAAAAGCTATTTAGACAGGATCTGATTAGTGTCATACCTGCCATAGACTCAGGCAAATCAGATCAATAAGGTCAAGCCTGTCTGTAGGCAGGATCAGTAAGGTATGGAGCTGTCCCTGAAGTCTGTGCAAGAGTGAAATGCCAAACGATGTGATCTTTTGTGGACAAGTTAGACTTGCCTTCAAGTTCTGATTCAGTGTTAGATTCATAGGAATGTAGAAGAACGTGTGCTGACAGCAGAGTCCCATAGAATACAAAAGAAAGGCAAAGAAAAATGTCTCTTATTGATCCCAGAAAAGAGTTACACTTAGTTGATTCCCCTTCTCTTTTATTTTCAGCACTTAAAATTGAGGTTTTTATTTTGAATAGCATCATATTTTCCCTGACAACTCCATTCTAGATGTTTCTTCTGGAGATTCCTTGCATAAAAAGCTTGTATTTCTTTCCATATTTGCTCAGAACTTGTAGACCCCAATAGAAACTCTTGATGAAACTCCTGTTTAATTCTGTTATTTTTAGTCTATCCAGAAGAGTGGAAAACTAGCAATCACAGCCCACTTAGTGGGGGACAGTGGAGTCCTCTCCCAGGAGATATTTAACAAGCTTTTTCATGTTGCTTTGCTTTTATTTAAGTAAACTGAAATGGCTTAATGTGATTTGTTTTAACCATATTTTATATCTAAGTACAGTTTGACCTTTGCATGTAACTTTATAAATGACTGGGAAGGCTTGGCCAAAGAGACAAAATGTCTGGCATCCTTTAAAAGAAGCTGGAGCCTACTTACCTCTGCAAGGTTCAGGATAATTTGCTGCCAGCCAACCATGTTCAGCTGAGTTGTGACAGCACGTTATAAACGACACATGACTTGTGTCATCAACATGTAAGTAAATCGGCCAGTTTGTGACTATGCTCACAGAAGCTGCAGAATCCTTTCTCTTTCCCCCGAACCCCTGCAAAATTTTTCTCCCGTTTTGCCTCCTGTTTTGAAAGAGAACTACATAACCTGAGAAATACAGTTGCTTGCTGCAGATGTTCAGATTTAGGCTGACATGCAGTAATAGCTTCTCACATGTAAGGAGGTGATGATTCAGGCAGTTTCTACTGATACTTATAATAATCTCCATTATGCATGCTATTTCATGAGTTAGCTCCAGACTGCACCATTTGCCCTCTTAAGCTGAAATTGCTGAGCAACTTTAGTTGAAGACAGTAGAGTAAGCGATGTCAAATCAGCGACTGCCTTTCTACCTGCAGGTCAGATGGTTTAGAAGACAGAGCAGAGCATTCAGCAGTGCTTCCTATTCTCGTCCTCAGGACTATTTTCTGTACTTGGAATTTGGCCCAAAGTGGTCAGTGGCTGACAGTTTCTCAAGGCTGGTATAAAATGCCTGGAGGCAAACCTATTATCCAAATGCCCGTCTAGCTCACAGAGAGCAGAGTACCACTTCTGCATTCAGGTTAACCCTTGCACACAAGCATGAATGTTGAAGAAGCTTCCTGTGCTTACTTCCCCCTCCAAACTTACCCACAGAGGATTACTGGGGACTAAGCTCTTCTTGTGTTGCAGAAATACAGGAAGCATCTTTTCCAGTTGTTGTGCTGGCTGGCTGGTCGGGTGCTGGCACCCACAGGTGTCAGTAGTGCCTCATTGCTGTAGCAACAGAGAAGCCAAAAAGAACCAGCAGTTCCTTTATCAGAACATCTGGAGAGAACATCTGTATTATGTTAGATACTTGTTTTTGCTGGATATTCACATTCTAACATAAAGCACCTAAAACATTATAGCAGGTACAAAAACATTATTCTCTTATTCAGTTGTCTTAGCATGAAGGAAAGCAAATGATACTAAAGTGTTTTAAACAGATTCAATACAGACAGATGAATTGGTTATTTCTGGAAAGAGTTCTACAGCAGAAAACTAGCCAGATTATTTTCTTTATTATTTGAATATAGTGGTCAGAAAGTAACAGCAGTACTTGGTGCTTTTTTATTTCTTCCTTAATCCAGATCCAATTTGTCATTCTCTTTCTTTGTTATCTCTGTGAAAGATGCCTCACATCTATTTCTTCAGACTTTCAGTGGAAGCCCCGATGACTCAGAAGCTTCTGCTGCTACTGCTGTTTTAAAATCTAAAATCTTTAAGTCATACTTTCTTTTGCTTCATTACTTCACAGATTGGTCCAAAACTTGCTAAAATAAATTTAAAGCTTCCTTTTCAGCTCTGAATTGGCCACTATTTTGGTCATCATTTTCATTTTGAAAGAAGAAGAAATTTAATTCTCCCTGAATAACCACTTCAACCTCTGTTGAGCAGGAAGCATGGAAAACGTTAGGTGCTGGATCTGCCAGTTCCTGAGCTCCAAAGATACTCCAAGGATGAAGAGGATCAATCTTATTCTATGCACAGCATTCTTTCCTGAGACTCACTGAAAAGGTGAGGCTTAATGATTTCTTCTTCTGGAGGCACACAGGGGAAGGTCAGTACAACACCCAGCCTCTACATAATTTCAGGTGACACCATTTGCTTCTGTAAAAGAAAAAGCACTTCTGGAAAAAGGACCTTCTGGTAAAGCAACCACTGTGAGCCTTCGTTCTAAACCCCTGTTCTACTGGAAGCTCCTGGTAGAGTATATGAACACACCAGAAGGGCAGATTTCCCCTGCCTCATCACGTGCAGATGGCATCTTCTCCCTCTAACCTTGAGCTGCTGAAAGCAGCCCAAAGAACAACTGCCTCCACTCCTGTTACTTTATGACTTTTCAGTTTCAGCTTTCAGCAGGTGATTGCAGTCTCCTGCCAGATTAGTTTGTGGCCAAGGTGACCACATCCTCAACAACTTGGCCCGTTCCACAGGAGTAACTCGGTGCCTAGGACCACGGCGCTCCATGGGATAGCACTTGGGCATCGACTGTCTGCTGCTCCGTGCCTGCACCCTGTAAGAATTTCAATCCAGCAGGAAAGATGTGAGGCCACAGTAAGGTGAATCCCAGCCTTGAAACCAAGATGGAGCTTGCAGTCTGACAAAGATATATATGGAGTTCACAGCCTCGAACAGCATCATAAACTGTACACAGACAAATTCCTTGCACCATCCCTGGAGGGCATACTTTAAGATGTATTTTATGGTTATCTGGTGAGGTAGGCAGGACTTACAGTGTCTACTCCCTATCTATAAGTGAATCTTGGGAAGCGTATACAGCTTGAGAAACTACTGTTTTCTTCCATTTATTCTGAATATATGTGCGTCTCCAGTACTTAGAAAAATCAATAATGGAAAGTTTATAAATCTGAGAAGGTTCAGTAATGGGAATAGCAATAGATTTCCTTCAGTGTGATGAAGAGAGAAAACTACAACTGCTCTGTCTACAGATGAGGGAGATCATTTGTATTTCTGGTTCTACTGGGGGTTGTTCCGGCCAGCACCACTGCTCAGGGAAGGTGGCTCTAATCAGCGCTGATGGGACTCAATCAAGGTCACTTGATCTGTAGGCCAGTGCTAAGGCCTCCTTTGTTTAGCAGTATAGATGCAGCTTATGGATCTAATGTCAGCTCTGCTTCTAGGATCAGTAATGACATTAGTCTAATTATACAGAGATAAAAAGTCTGATGCAAACCCTAGTCGAAAGCACCGCTCTAAGTGATTCTATCATTGAAATACTGAATCAGCAATAGCAACAGTGATAAACATATGGAGGCAAAGCGTATGGTAGACAAATGACAAAGACACATTACATAGTCTAAAAGCGCTTGCCAACTAAAAATAGGCCCAGACACTGCATTTGGATCTCTTTGGGCTGACTCTGGCATCCATGTGGAATAAAACTGTCTTCAGATGCCTCCAAATTACATCCATACAAGTCCTCTTTCTTTCTGAGAACTGTTTGTAAATTCAATGGGGGTTACTCAAGCACATAAATTATGGTAGAGCTGGAACATAACACTGCAGAAAAGAACACACCCCAAAAAGCTTTGCAGCGCTCGAAGATACACATAAGCTGGAGTGGGAGGGGTGGAATAAGAACACCACCACTTGTACTGTGAAGAAAAGATGAAACAGATGCGGGGCTGTGGTCCAAAGTGCTGTGAAGTCAGTGGGATTTAGGTAACACCTTCCTGCATGGAAAAGGAAAGCTGTCTGAAGGAACAAACCAGAGGGCACTGCTTTACAAGCAAAGATCTCTGGCGATGTCACCTTTACTGTTTCTGTGCTCATTCCAAACCGCTCTCACAATAACAAGAAATGTGATCCATCTGTATTTGATGTTTTCACGTAAATTTGTTTTATTTTTATATTCAATAAATACTGTTGGAATAATGATTCTTGAAACCTCTCTCACAACAGACTTGATTGACAGCCCCCTAAGTGCTGTGCCTTTTATAGCATAACATAATTGACAACCCTTAGGTAGCTAGCATATGCAGTCTACAAAACGGAGTGTGCTCAGTCCACATTTGAAGAAATCTAGGTACAATGAAATAGTTGTTCTTATTATTCATTTTTTAATAGTAAAATTCATGTGTTTGTATTTAAGAACGCATGACTTCTGGATATATCAGCCTCAAGCCTTTTAATAGTGATGAAAAAGACCAATGCAAAACAATTTCAATGTCAAAAAGCACATGTGCCATAAAATATCGAGAAATTACTTAACTGGAACAGCGTTAAAATGCTGCTGAATTATCTGCATTTTTTACACGGATTTTGTTTTTTTCAAACACATACCAATCAGCTTCTGAAACACAAAGCTTTCTGTCAAGCCACCCTTCTCCAGTGCTCTCCCTAGCCAAAAACACAAGCTATTGTTGAATTCCAGTTCACTGGACCTGGGTTTTCCCAAACTTCCCTGGCTCTGAAGAGAACCCAGAAGCTGTCCCTGGCTAAGATCTGAGGAATATTCTCAGCACATGGATGCTCTGTCTAGCATCCTCTGTCTCTGCCACCCAACTGCTTGGTCCTTGGATGAGCACTGGTGTTTGGAATCTGTTCTGGCACAGGTGTCCCAGAACTTCAGCCACAATACTCACAGACTAAGCAGGAAAAGCACAGAAAGAGAAACAGAAAATGGTTTCTAAGAAGAATAACTTCAGTTCAGAAATCTAAAGCAAATCTACTCTTTTATTTCTGTATAGCAGAAGTGAAAACACTAAAAAAATTAGACATCTCTTCAGAAGTGGATTTAGACAATAGTATCCTGAGAAGTCTTAACTCTCCTACAACAATTTGTTTGGTCTTCTGATTCATGGATTCCCACTCTCTCTGCTGCAGGTTAGCTTGTTCCATTGCATGACAGCAGATCCTGGTACACCCTCCATGAAGTCTTGCCCTCTTCTCCTGCATATGGTTCTTGTATGTCTATGCCTAAGGTTCTGCCTTCAGCTCATTGCAGGTCAGGAGACTCTATCAGGGAAGTATCTCTGCATATTTGCCCTGTCTTTCTACTCTTCTGTCATTGGCCACTGCCATTGGGCTCAACGGACCTTAGGTCTGACCCAGTACTGCCACCCTTGCTATCTTCTGTCTGCATCTGTGGGGCACTGAGCTGAAACTCGGTATGCTTTTTGACCCTGATCCATGCATCTCCGTCACTGCCACAGGGATACCTGTTCCTCAAGCAGGTGGTATTCACACTATCCATACCAGTAACCTGAACTCAGGCTATTTACAAACCCCATCTCTGATTACAAAAGGGCACCCCAAATCTCACTGCAGGACTGTCTGCATGTAGCCTGGTAATACAAGCAATCAGCAAATTTGGACTGAAGCACAGCCTTAGGTCTGTGCTCAAGAATTTGCATATACTACAGATGTGCCCCTCAGGCTGTCCCCTGACCCATGCACATGCCAGGCTCAGCCTGGTTTCCTTATTTTCTATTCAGTGATTTTTCATTTCAGAAATCTCAAGCCCTGCAGAGAAGTGCCAGTTTTCTTAGTGTCAGGCTGTCCCTGAAAGGCAGATTCCAAAGCTTTTGTTATCACAAATTACATCCTTACCCTCATTATCTCATAGTCTCAAAACAAAAGCAGGTAGTGCGCTGCAGACAGCAGTTCCCAGCTGTGTGATTGTGTAGAGCAGAATTAACAAGTTACGCCAGTATATGGGTAATAAGGGTCATAAATTGAACAAGTTCCCAGAGTCGATCATTGCCCAGCCAGGCTCAAAAGGACATTCCTGTCATACAGGAGACTAAAGATCTACAGAGGGCTTAGTGAAGCACCAGAATAGTTTGCATGGATTAGGTAAGCATCTACAGTCTGTCAACTAAATACAGAGATAGAAAGAGAAGCCCTTTGGAATTAGTCTTGGGTAAGTAGATTAAACATGGTTTTCTTGCATTTCTCCTAACCTCTGTCTTAAATAAACTTCTGACAGAGGGATGGGGATGCAGGAGTTGAGCATATAAATAACTTCCAATCATTTTTATCTTACCTTGGCTTGTGCTAAAAAGTGATTTTGAGCTGGTAAATGCAGATTCATGTCATCTGAGGAGAAGTGCAATCCTTCCACCAGAAGGAATCCTGCTGGAACACATGAGCCATGCCCACCACAAAAGTCCATTTCTTGCAAAGCATCCCAAGCAATAACTACATGTACTTGCATTTAGCTGTATGATCAGTTTAGAAACTGGTAACCCAGGTATCTCTGGAGAAATGTCCTCCAGGGACAAGCAAGTCCAGGTAAACCCTTTGGCAGCAGCAGGATGGTTGGAAAAATACCCGAATCCAAGGATTTCACAGCAATTTGTGCAAAAATCTTCTATCTTGAAGGGCAGCAATTAATTTCTAAGAACTAACCACTCTGAAGATCCACGAGAGACACAACATGGTTCTCGTCATTAAATACTGGACTCCACATATACTGAGGTCTCCATTCATGTACTGAACTGTTCTTCATTCGTGAGAACAATTTTACAACCTCAGACTAAAACCATGGACTGTATACAGACTCTCATGTCCTTGAAAACATGCTCCAGACTGCAGTAGCATTTGGTTTTATTTCACAGAGGGCACAGGAGCAGATAGACTTACAGAGCGGAGGGAGTTGGATTGACATCAACCAGCTTCAAAGTGCAAGCGGCCAATATTGCATAGGTGGCCCTGCTCCTTGGATTTAATTGACAATGAATTGTACACGGAGAATGAAAACACTCACTCCAGTGGCACTTTGCTTCCAGACAGCTGGCAGCGGTGAGAGGTGACACTTGTTTGGCACGGTGAGACTGAGGAACTCCTCCATCCCTGAGCAAAGTCAAGCAAGGGGGCAACCAGTGGCAGATGAGACTTGCCGTGGGCCTTCACCTTTGACTTTCTCTGCCCTTCAGCCCTGCTGGCTCCTCCAGGAGCAGGTCGGTGGCACTGTGACCCCAACCTGACCACCTTTTTCTCTTTAGGAGAAACAGCTGCTAACCAAGCGCGATCCCTACATGCCGTGTGAATGAAAGCTGGCTGCCGCTCCCAGTGCCTGGTCAGCTGTGCGCAGAAGAGAGCTATTTCACCGCTTCCCTTCAGTGCAGTATTCATAGCAGTCACTTATAGGTATCCGTGTCAATAAAAATACCAATGGTTTCATTTTCACAGTTGGTAACCTTAGGAATAAATATACCTTTCCAGCCGGCTTCTCCTTGACCTCCCTGCACAGGCAATTTCACTTTCCCACTGCCAGCTTTCTGACACCTTCTTTTAAATCCTAGGAAGGAAACCATGCTTACAACTGAATGGGAGGAAGCAAGAGCCACCAGTGCAAAGAAAAAAAAACCTGGAAAAGCTGAGAATCATTTCCGTTGTCCTCTCAAGTAACAAGTGCTTCTAAAGAGAAGGCCCCCAAAAGTCTAGAGTACAACTTTTTTTTTGAATGAATGAATATTTTAATTCATTTCCACTTTTCCTGTGGCACAAAACACTACTGCCAAAATCCAATTACCTCTAAGGGCATATATATACCATAAAAATTGGGGAAACAACGAACACCCTCTCGAGCCCTTACAATTCAGCACCCGGACTAATGCCACCTTGGGAGTTGACAGTATCCATCCCAAAACCCCACTCAGCAAGAGACAACTGTGCTATCTCTGAAAAAGGGCATTTTTTACATCAATGAAAACCCAAGGCTAGGGTGAAATAATTTTTTTTTGCTACAGCTCCCAAGAGCAGCGGGGTTGCACCAGGCTCGCTGCAATTTCCAGCACTGCCTGCTCCAGCAGGAGCTTTGATTTCAGCCTTGCTCTTCAGGGTCAGGGTTCCCTGGAGCAGAGCCCACCTCACAGAACACGTGCACCTGCTGCCTGCAGCTGGCCCGGTCCCCAGTGCTACTGCAATACAAGGCGTAAGCCACAATTTTAAAGATTGGTTTCAATTTTTAATAATATAGGTGTGTTTTAGTTTTCAGATAAATATTGAAGTTCTAATACACAGATATACACACATAAAAAAAAACAAAACACAACACAACAGAACCCACAACAATCTGGATGAAACAGGCCTCAAGACTTAAAACAAGAAAAAAAAAAAAAACTTTCTGATTTTTCTTTGAAAGGTGGAGGTTAACTGCTCCATCTATATTAATAATGTCTGTCGTAACTGTGCCCTGCATCAGCTTTAATTCAGTAATCACAGAATATCCTGAGCTGGAAGGGACCCACAAGGATCACTGAGCCCAGCTCCTTGCTCCACACAGGACCACCCAAAAATCAGGCCCTACGTCTGAGAGCGCTGTCCAAACGCTTCTTGAACGCCGGCAGGCTCAGTCCCGTGACCACTGCCCTGGGGAGCCTGTTCCAGTGCCCGACCACCCTCTCGGTGAAGAACCTTTCCCTAACACCCAGCCTGCCCCTCCCCTGTCACAGCTCCATGCCGTTCCCTCGGGTCCTGTCGCTGTCACCAGAGAGCAGAGATCAGCGCCTGCCCCTCCGCTCCCCTCGTGAGGAAGCTGCAGGCCGCCATGAGGCCTCCCCTCAGCCTCCTCTCCTCTGGGCTGAACAAACCAAGTGACCTCAGCCGCTCCTCATACGTCTTCCCCTCCAGACCCTTCACCATCTCTGCAGCCCTCCTTCGGACGCTCTCTAAAAGTTTTAGGCCCTTCTCACACTGTGGTGCCCAGAACTGCCCACAGTACTGAGCCTTCGGAGGGAACCCCGCCCCTCTCCGGCTCTCCTAGCGCTC
>VXAL01002532.1:82049-105255 GCA_013399475.1 Chauna torquata
TGGCCCGGGCCGTGGTGGTGCCGCTGCCCCCGCGCCGGCGGCCTGCCGAGGGGAGGCGGCGTGCGCCGCTGGGCCTGCGCGCAGCCACGCGAGGGGCGGCAGCAGCTGCGGGCTGCGCTGAAGCCTGCGTGTTTTCGCCTCGCCGAGGGGGCACCTGGGGAGCTGTAGGGAATAGCAGGCGTGTTATGAAGCCGTCTGCGAGAGTGTAGCTTCAAGGCAGCTGCTTTCAAGTCAGCCCTCCGGTTAACTTCGTTTACTTTCCTTAATGAAGGGAAGGGTGTAGTTAAGGTCTGGTTTATTACATGTATTGTTAGAATTAGCAGAGCCAATGTATAGACTGAAGCCATTCACAAAAGCAGAGCACTTGGAGATTCATGAATAAAGAGTACTTAAAAAATCTTTAATTATGTTTGATGAGCAGGTAAGTAGTTACTGCAATCTCCCGATTCCTGCAGCGGAGAGGGAAATGATCTCCACAGGTGTGGTAGCTTCTCTTTGAACAAGAATTACCCACTTGTTTTGAGAGATCCTGGTGTTCAACAGATTACCATTTAATTAAAAAGCTTAGCTGCTGTCAGTGCTGTGGACAGCCATGGTGATTGTGCAGTGGTATTTGATACACATATATTTAAGCAGTGAGGGACACATGGATACAAAGGCAAGCTGGTAACACTTCAGGTTACAAAATAACTTAGGGTAGTAAGAGCTAAGGATCTGTTTGGTGGCTGAGCCAAACTGTAGGTAACAGAAATAAGTAAATGAAAGGTAGTACTGAAAGGAGCAATTTGAACTGTTTTATATTGGTTATTTGTAGATGAGCGTTACCTATTAGGGATGAAGACCTGGTGACCAAGTGGGTAGTTCTTTATGCAGCAGCCAGAAATATGCACACTTAAGTTGCCCAAGGAGTGAGAAAAAAACTGAAAATGTTTAAACACTTGATTGTAGCTCTCAGTTGGAAGAGTTAGTGTGGTTTTGGTTATTCTGCATCAAATATATAATTGTCAGTGACATAGCTTTCCTGGGCAGGCACCTGCTTGAGTTTGAGCTGAAAACTCCTTGTGTCGTAGATGAGGAAATGATCTCAAAAGAGGAGTAATTCTAAATGGTGGAACTGGAAGGGGCCTTCAGAGATCACTTGTCTGCTCTCTCTCCCAAAGATGGGATCAGTACCTAAGCCCATAGCTATAAACAAATCATCCTGTTTCTAAATGTCTGAACTAAAGGAAACTAGGAACTGAAGGAACTAAGGGGAGACAGGACCCAGGAAACTTAAGAGGCTCTTCTTATTAAATGTAGTTAACCTGTAGAACAGGTTGATGAGGATGAGTACTAGGCATTTATGTGAGTACAAAAAGCAACTTATGAAGCTCAGAAGAAAATTCCACTGAGGACTGTCAAAAACAAGATATCGGCAAGTCTTTGAACCGCAGGCTGCTAGAAACTGCAGAATTGTGCTGGAAAAAGTACTATTTTTCTGTCCTATCCTTGTGGCTCAGCTCCTGGTTACAGTTGAGAACAGGGTAAGCTGATGTACCCTTGTTCTGACCTGCTATAACTGTTTCTTATGTTAAGCACATATTTGTCTTTTCCATTAGGGAACTTCCTTATGATGCCTATCCTAAAAATCCCTTGCTGGAATGTAGTTCGTTACTTCTTGTCTATCATAGTACAGGAAACAGTTTAATTTCTTGTGTTACTTTTTTTGTATTTGCAGGCTTGTCGTGTTGAGAGTGGAAATGGCAGGGACACTGTAATTCCAGTTCCCTTAGCTTTTTACTGAACGATAGGTTTAGTCTGTTCTTCTAATAAGCAAAATACAGATTCTTAGTACAATTTATAAAGAAAAAAATGATCTAGCTTTGTTATTGTTTATCACTTTTGTTGTGATTGTGTAGCTCTCTTCTCAGCAGAAATGTTCAGAGTATCATATGTGCTATTGCATTTGATTGGGTCCAGTACTGTGTGTGAATCACGGTGGATGGTATATGTACTGATACCAGAAAGATGATACCACTTTTCTCTGCTGACAGAGATCATAAAACCAAAACAAGTGACCTCCATGCCTGTTATAACAAATCGCCAGTGGAGTCTGGGTTGGTAAAATGACTGAGCATGAGGCAAATGTTGGCTGCTGCACTGTAGAGACTGGTCTACTTGTCACACCACTCTAGAGAAATTGTTCAGCACTCTGTGTGTTGGGCTCAATATTTGGGGAGATTTCAGAACTGCATGCTAGGAATGGAGTAGCTTTTTGTGCCGTTCTTAGCTAAACTGTAGTTGAAGAGCCTGCTAGTATCTGATAACTTATGCCTCAAAACCACCAGATCTAAATCCTGTCCCTCATTATGCAGGTCTGATACTTACCATGTATTTCTACATTTAGAGGTGTCTCATATTTCCATAGTATACAGTATAAGCAAAACCTAACACATGGGTTTGGTCAAATAAGCAAAGGAAGTAGATTTTATGGGCAGGATGCAGTTTTACAGTTACCTTCAAGAGAGAATTCAATTTAAGAAAAAGTTTCTTCTGATTAAATGGCAAGTTTGGTATGAAAAGTAATATAAAATCACTTCAGCATATTTGCTGACACCTTGTGATACTTTCTGATGTGTTTCACAAAATGCTTATTATATGATAAACTTGATACTGATTCACCTAATTAATTTGTAGGCCAACTGGAATCTGAGATTACGTACATACCATTTAAGTAAATGAACTAAACCACTTTTTTCTTGGTAAAACATCATGCCTGAAAGCCAAAAACTCACATGTTGAACAAAAAGTTGGGTTTTGGAAACTTGGGATTGGTCCAAGCATTTACATTCTGTATGATAGCTGCATATTGCATGCTTTGTCTTGTGCAAGGAGTGACCAAAGGACTGCTGTTTGCGTCTTGCATGTCTGCTGTGCCAGTGATCGGAGCCATGGACACAGGACAGCTCCTGCATGCTGTTGTGGTTATACAGCTCCAGGTCTGCGTCTGCCAGCTAAATTCTACCCCAGAGATAACTTTTTGGTAGAAATCTGTTTGTGCACTGCGTGGTTTTGGAAAAGGAGGTGGTTGAAATCTGCCAGCTTAGAGCGTGGAAGCAGCTTGAAAATGGTGCAGCTGTGTACATGCCACACAAATCGGTGTCTCCTTTCACCTCTGTAGCTATGTCATGTTGTAAAATGGACAAAGTTTTCTCTAGAATTCAAACCTTTTTTCTCTGCTTCTCCTTTCCTTCCCTTCCAAAAGCACAGGAAGCTTGGTTCCTCTATTAGTGATACGTGTTGTTTTTCTACCCTGATCACACTTCAGTGAAGCAAAATTCATGGGACAACAGTAAGCAAACAGGCCCTAGTTGCTTCTCTTCTTGTAATAAATAGGCCAGTGAACATGAAGGTGTCTGAAAATGCTTGTTTTTTTTCTGAGGCAAATTTTACAAAAACTGATTTTCTATAAATTTACTGTCTCCCTGGAAAAAAAAGGATTTACAAACTGTTTTAATGCTAGGTTGTTTAGGGAGGGGTTGGTCGGGAAGAGTTAATACTTGGGAATTGTGTCCAGAAGTAAAGGCTTTCCCCTCTCCGCTATCCTGGTGGAGCAGTCTGTTATTTCAGGAATACTGTTAATAACCATTATTATTTAAAAAATGGTGAGGCTGCTGTCTGCAGTAATGCTTCATGAAGTGTATAATAAGTAAATGCAAACCTCTGTGGTTTCCTCCAGAAAGTCGAGGAGCGTGCTTTCTTGTTTGACTGAAATGCCAGAAGCATTTGGCTCTGCTTTGCAGTTCTTGCCTGTACCACCCATGAAATAGTACTCTTATCCCAGAAGAGGTACCCAATACAATAGATATTAATTTGCATAAGAGGCTGTTTTCTAATTATGAACAGTTTGTGTGTCCAGGGACTTTTGATTAGTGACGAATTGAAACCAGGGAAGAATATGAATAGCTTGAGGGAAGGAGTTCAAAAATGAGAAAATTACAATAGAAATTGACAGGAATAAGATGAAAGCAATCTTTTTAAAGTATCCTGTTTAAAGCATAGCAGAGAAAGCAATTTTGGGCCAAGTAATAAAGAATCATATGTTCATTGACAAGACTTACAAATAATTAGTTACTATTAAGACAAGTAAGACAGAAGATGAATTGAATTCTTTCCTGAGGAGTGACTAGGGGAAGAATAGGGAATATGCAGAGATACCTTTGTGCTTTCTAAGGAATCCACCACAGCCTTGCCAGGGGAAATTGTGTAAATTTAAAATTTTGATTTTTTTTTTATAATTCCATATATGTTTTCTGTGGGATTACATTTACATGAATTTAAAAAAAAAAACAGGGCTAGCATTGCGTATGGTGCTTACAAGCTGTGGAGAAAATAAAGCCACAGCAGAATCTTCAGCACCAAATACTTTCTTGGAGCTGTTTTGAAACCTTTTGTGAAAAACGCATGTCTGTGTGTTCATGTCTTTGAGGTTGTAACCAGGCTTGAAGATTGCTGCTGTATTTGTATTAGTTACAGGAAGATAGTAGGTATTTTGAGCTATTCATATTAGCTTAACTCAGAGTGGTCAGGTCCATCAGAATGGTCAGCGTGTCTAAATTGTGTGCTGCAAAAGACTATTTCTGTGACTCAGAGGATGCTTAGTTGTTTCAGGTACTAGGTTTATTCTGTCCCTCATAATAAGGTTACTAGCTCATTCCCTTTATCGTACATGTTTGGATTTTAATATTTGGCCAAAGATAGACTGAGGCTACAGCTCCAGAAGAGGCAGAGGCAATTTAATTATTTGCTGAAAGAAATGAAGGTAAAGAGGGGACTCCTCTTCCTTCTCCCACTTTCAGCCACGTTCTGTCAGCTTTGGTACTTCTCAGAGCCTTCTCTGAGTTGCTCTTATGAGCTCCTCAGAGAGCTCCCTGCTCTTTGGGAGGACACAGAAATTAGTGTTCTGCCAAAGCCAGGCAGCTGAGCTGTCTTGTAAAAGGCTCCGAGTGCCAGAGCTAGCACAAAGTAGGTAAAGGGACTGGAGGAGAAAATGCATGGGCTGGTGAACTGTGAGATGGCCTCTCTCTGCCATGTGAAACTGCGCTTCTAAGCAGTCGCACACTGAAGAGGCTGAGAGAAATGCTTCAGGGTACTCTCTGGTGAATAGAATTTGGCATTTTGCTGATTCAGAAGTGATTCTTCTTCTGTCTTTGCTTTTGTGTGTCCCATATCCTTTTTTTTCTTGTGATTGCCTACCTCCCCCCTACCGCAGAAGGCCACACAAATAATCAGTTCTCTCTGTTCAGTTTGTGGAATAATAAAGCTGCAGAGGACTTTGTTAACACTGGCACTGGAGAGCAAAATAGTGCATACTACTGGCACTAAGCTGAAACTGGGACATTGCAGCCCTGGGACATTTGACACTCCCGTTCCTCTGGCAGCAGTCTTGATTGAAATTAGTCATCTTAGTTACTGATTGTCTTGATTTAAAAACAAAAAAACAAAAAAACAAACTTGTCTCCCACAAAGACTGAAGATAAGTGTCCCCTTAGTTGCGACGTTTGAGCTGGAACCATGCTCAGTAGTAGCTGCTGATGAGAATTACCCTGCTTCTTTTTCTAATTGTTCTACCTGAGGCAGTGAAATAGCTGAAGAACTGTTCTGGCATTGAGCAAGTAAGGGGGGCTGCATAGCCTTTCCAGAGCCTTTAGCAGTGGTTGTCCACTGTGCCACCCACACTCTTCCAAAAGCTGCAAGAGAGCTGCCCCGTGGATTCTTTTCATACTTCATTACGGGGTGCCTTTAAGTGAATGCAAAACCTCCTTATGTGCTGACTTTATTTTTTTAAGACTGCATCTGTTGATCAGTGCTGTGTTTTGCTTTTGCTGGATGTTCCTAACATGCAATACTACATTTCTTTCGGTCAGAAAAATCTCACTAAATAAAAAAAAAAAAAAAGGCAGGTGTAAAAATAAAAATGTTCAATGAGAAGAAAAGCAATTGCCCAGATTAATTGTAGTGTATGAAAATGTTCAACTTTTAGAATGTATTTATCTGTTTATGGGCATTAAACAATTGGAAGAAAATGGTTTAATGAGTATAACTGCATTTTCTAACTTACTACAGTAATATGTTGAATCCTGTTATAGGTATGCATGGTTTGTTTTACTATTCATTTTATTTAGAGCTCAGTGCCAAATATAAAAAAAAAAATCACTTTTTTGTTGTTTTGTTTGTTTTTGTTAGACATTGAGGCTAATCTATACCACTACAGCAGCATGGAGGAAAAATGTAGCAGCCTCAGGACCTGAAAAGTACACAGAGGCATTTATTAAAAAACAGATTGAAGAGTTCAACCTAGGAAAGAGACATTTAGCCAACATGATGGGAGAAGATCCAGAAACTTTTACCCAAGAGAATATTGATGTAAGTACAGTTGCTCTGTTGGAGAAGTAATTTACTGTAGAGTTTCAGATATTGAAAGCACTTTACTTCAGCATGAGCCCCTCAGCTCTCTGTGAATTTTAATCAAACTGTCAGAATAAGAAAGACTACTACTATACATTGCAAACATTGCAACTGTGACTGTGAATAGAGATTCTACTCCTGCTACCATGTGAGGTCACGCATCACAGTATAGAGCTACATACCATATCTTGCTAAAGCACAGTAGGTTCTTTTTAAAAGTACTAATGGATAATCCCCTTGATCTGAGGTTATAAGAGGTGCTGTAAAGGTTTATGTAGCACTTTTGAAACATTTACCTACAATTTAACCTGCTGTGTATATTTAGGTTAGGTTTTCTTGTATGATACTATGGTTGCTGGTAATACAAATTAAATGTTATAGGATGTTTTACAACTAACACACTGGCTTAGCTTAGGGATTCTAAAATAGACCTGCATTTAAGCTCATATTAGTACATTGAAACATATTATTTTATTGCCATTCCCTCTGACAGCTGACAGATGGGTGGCCTCCTCTTTCTCTATGTCATTTAGGCTCATGTATAGATATGCTGTCTTTCACTTAAATGCAACTTTTTTCTTTTTTTTCTTTTTTGATGTCCAAATTGTACTTCACTTCTGTCATTTCTGTCTTATTTTATCACACATCAGAGGTAGTGAGGAGAAATGTCATTTGGTGGCATTCAGTCTTAGGTGAAGCTGCATGAAGTCTCATAGCTGCAGCAACATTATTACTATAGCGCAGTATATCAGCGGGGCCCCTAGGGTAGATGTTGTATGTGCCAAAAGAGGTGTACGTGGTTTAGTTTTTTCAGGGGATTGTTTTGCTAGCATAGTTTTGTCACCTCTCTGCGGCAAAATTCTGTCAGCGTAGCTGTGTCCACATAAGAGGTCATGACAGCATGCTTATGCCAAGGAGGAACTACACCTATAGGTGGTGATGCAGGATGATTTCAACCACATTTGCCAGAGAGGCTTCAAAATGAAGTTCTTAAAATTTCTCTGAAAATAGATGGTAAGTAGAGAAGAGAGACACAGTTAATGGCCTGCCGAGAAAAAGGCTGAAATGAGACTTGAGTCTCATCAGGTATCAGAAAATCCATAAGGGAAGCTTGACTTTAAGTCAGAAATCCATAGGAAATCAAGCTTCATGAGTACAAAGCTATCCACTGATACTGTGACTACTTTCATTCAGAATTGTACATATCATTTTGCTCTTCTACAGACGAGTGCCTTTGCAGACCGTTCCAGTCTCAGTGTGGAGTGGATAAGGTCCTGTCAACAGTGAAAGTATTCACTGAGGCATCTGGGTCAGCAGTAATAGCAGCCTGCTTTGCACTGGCTTTCTTTTTTCTTAAAAGATTATAGAGTTTCCTTTCCCAGTGTTTTCAGATTTCTTTCCCCTTTTTTAATGACATTTATGTTACAAGAAAGTAACTCAAAAAAGGTATTCATGCACAGATCTGCCACCAAAAAAAAAATAATCTCATTTTACCACAGTATGATGCTGTTCCTAATAGTTTAGATAGTTTGCCTGAAAGGTTAATGGTAGGATAGTGCATTCACCTGCAGTCCAGCTTCCTTCTCTTCATAGCCTAGAGGGAAGGCTTTCAGAGACAGCAAGACTGCAAGTGGAAAATGACCATGTATAGGTAGTAGTTTCTTCTTTTTGAATCCACAGCACTATGATCATTTGAACAAACTTAACTGAGCTTCATAATTAGTAAAAGCAGATTCATTCTGCAAATCAGCTTTAACAAATGTAGTGCAGGTGGCAAATATGTGACCACTTTAGAGACCCAGTTTCTGAAAAGATGGAGAGTTGGAGCCAAAAGGCTAGCATTTTGTTTAGTGATACCAGGTATCTGTGGTGCATGTTCAATTTCTTCATATTCCATCAGGTGTTGGAAAATACTTAGTGTATAATAGTGTGTGCTGTGCATAATTAAATTTCTGTTAGAAAAATATAAAAGCTGCTTAAGCACTGGCAGGAGAATTATCAAGCTTTACATTTCAAACAGTAATAATTCTTTCTGATGAGTGCTTATATACCTCCATGTCTTCTAGCGTTAATCAGTCTGAACAGTGTATTTCAAAAGTAGACATCATAGGATTCTGTCCTTCACTGGAGTTTTAGGTATAGTTTAATAAAAGCTAAACCTTGTAAAGTTTTAAACTGGAAAATAAGTTGACTTACTTGTTAATCCTTCTCCTGGATGTTGTGGAAGCAGAATTGCCTCTTATTGATACTTTTACTTGGGAGTGAAAAGTTAAGCTGTGCATTACAGCTGTTTTTCTGGAGGAGAAAAAAAAAATCCAGCAAATTGATATATAACTCTACAGAAGTCTACCAATTGCTTTTTAATTGGTATTACAGACCTTGCTCTGAAGCTGAGATGTTTTATTCTCCTATGTGTGAATATGTGGTATGAAGTTTCTCTAATTGATTTGCTTTGCCCATTCCATTTGATGTATCATTTTTCACAATATTTCATAATTTGTGCTCATTTCTAATGAACAGAGTCGTTAGGACAGGCATGTCTAACTACAACTGACAGCTAACATTAGGTGCCAGATGCAGTTTATAAAGCTATGTAGAACTGCAGAGAACAGTTTAAATAAATTAGCACCTGTACATTAGTCTCACTTGCTGGTAATTTATAAGCGAATCAGTAGAGATGACATTTAGGTAAGTCATTGATCAAGTTAACAGCTGCATACCCACTGCCCAGCTGGGATACCTAATTAATAGAGATTGCAGTCCTGACCCAGTGCTTTTTCCCAACTGAGTCTGTAATCCTTTTATTTTTTGATTTAACTTTAACTTATGGTTGTAGTAAACAGCCCACCTTCATTTTCCACTGTCAGTTCTGTGATATTCTACTTTAAAGACCAGAAATCTAAGTAAGATTAATATAAGAAAAGCATCTTAATCTCCATGACCTATTTATATGCCAGTATTTTTATTATTCATTTTTATGCAGTCACTAACTGCTCTCTGAGATACGAGTTAATCATGAAGCAGTACTCTTCCCCATAAGTTAGCAAAACTTGAAAGCTAGAAATTTTCTTTTGCTGTCTGCCGTTCAACCTGATAGATTGTTGTCAAGCAGATGGAAGAATTTTAATCTAAAATACACATTTAGAAATAAGTACCTTCACTTGCATACATATTGTTGCAAAAGTACTGGTAAGGTTATTCAATACGAAAATGTTATAAATGTGAGAAGCTTCATTCCTTAGAGGGTATAGTTTCTTTCAATGAATTAAGACTTCTGTAATGAAAAATGAGTGATATTCAGTTGCTTTTAAAAATGGCTCAGAGCATCTGATTTCTAAGTAACACTCCAATTTTAGCAACCCAGACTGTTAGAAATGAGTGAATATTAACATATGTGAAATGTCAGAAACGTTACTCAGAACAAAATACATTTCTGAACTTTCTGTTGTCTGCAAGAACATGCTGTCCAGCATTGTCCTTACCAGAAATACTGGATTTTATATTGTTTTTTTTAAATAGTCAGTTGAAGCTAGAATACTTCTTTCCAACTTTTTTTAATGGAGCCAAATTCTACATCAGTCTGTTTGAACTGATGACTGCTAATTTTTTTTCCTCTTCTGAATACTGTTCAACGTTTTGAAAAGTTGTAATGAAAATAGAAGTAACGACTGTTTCTTTCGAAAGCTTTTTGCTCTCTGAGCTCTGGACAAGACATTGCCTTTTTTTTTTGTTTTGAAAATGTTTAATTAACAAAAAAAAAGTCAAAAGATTTTTTTTGCATTTAATGGCAGTGTTGGTTTTTTCCCAAGTGATGGGGTTAAAGTGATACCTCATTGAACTTGAAATTTCTTTCTATCCACATCAGAATTCAGCTTTATCTAAAGAGTGAAAAATAATGAAGAGATTACAATAAGTTCTCGTACTTAGCTATTAAAGGAGGATTTTGTTTTACAAAGTAAAGTTAGCTGTCACTGCTTTACTTTTCTTTTGTTAAATAAAACACTGTTTCAGAGTTAACACTTCATACCATTTTTGTTTAGTATTCATTCCTCCATCTACCCCAGATATTCTGGATTTTAGATGCTGAAAACTTTTAAAGAATACTGCTACTATGGTTAAGAGTAATCACAGCCATTCCAGCAAACATCTTGGTCTGAGAAATATTGAAGTACAGTGTTTAAATAATGTGATACAAGAACTGGAGATTAGAATTTCTACAGGATCAAGGTTTAAAAGTGGAAGCAGGTCTGTTGTGATCATGTTGAGGAGCAGAAGAAGCTGAAATGGCTATTGCTGAGACATTCTGTTAAAATGCTATGGCATGGAGTGTCACTTCTGTGGTGGTTTTACCCAGCTAAACAGCTGAACTCCACCACATCTGCTCTCTCACTCCCCCTCCTCAAAGGAACGGGGAGAAAATACGATGAACAAGGGCTCAAGGGTTGAGATGAGGACAAGAAGTTTGCTCACCAATTACTGTCACGGGCAAAACAGACTCAACATAGGGAGATTAATATAATTTATTGCTATCACTAGCGGACTAGAGCAGTGAGAAACTAAAAGCAAACTAAAAACACCTTCCTCCATCCACCTTCTTCTACCTCCTCCCCCCGAGCGGCGCAGGGGAACAGGGAATGGGGGCTGCGGTCAGCCCACATCGCTGCGTCTCCGCCGCTCCTTCGTGGTCACTCTCTGCCCCTGCTCCAGCGTGGGGTCCCCCCACGGGATGCCGTCCTTCCTGAACGGATCCTGCGTGGGCTTCCCGCAGGCTGCAGCTCTTCAAGAGCTGCTCCAATATGGGTCCTACCATGGGGTCCGTCCTTCAGGAGCAAACTGCTCCAGCANACAGCCTGCTCCACCATGGGCCTCACCACAGGCCGCAGGGGAACTTCTGCTCCGGCGCCTGGAGCACCTCCTGCCCTCCTTCTTCACTGACCTTGGTGTCTGCAGGGCTGTTCCTCACTCCTCTCTCCCAGCTGCTGTTGTGCAGCAGTTTTTTCCCTGTCTTAACTCTGCTCTCCCAGAGGCACAACCAGCTTCGCTCATGGCTCAGCTCTGGCCAGCGGCGGGGCCCTTCTGGAGCCGGCTGGAGCTGGCTCTTATCTGACATGGGGCAGCTTCTGGGCTCTGCTCACAGAAGCCTCCCCTGTGGCCCCCCCGCTACCAAACCTTTACCACGTAAACCCAATACAACTTCTCAAGTTAGTGTTCTGATTATTAAAATTTTGTGTATATTTAAAGAAGAATGAGCTGGACTCTTGAACCCTCTGTGCCAAAGAAGGTGCTGCTGCAAGGGAGCCCACCCGAGGTGGAGTTTTTTCAGGTTTTTTTTTCTTTCTTTACTGGATGCTTCTTAGTTAACCATCTTTACACATGATTTGAGCAATGAAAATTAGAGTGAGATGTTTTGTATTTGAGCTGTTGATTCAAGAAAAGTGTGGGAAGGCACTTGGGCAAGACGAATTTGCCCTACCAAACCTCTCTCCCGTTCATGGAGGGTAATTTAATGATTGAACTGCCTCAGTGTCCCTCCCCTACCCCAATATGCCTTGGTCAGCTCTGTCTGAATTAAAGTATCAAATTCTTAATTTCTCAAGGTATTTTAAGTGTGTAGCTTTTTTTTTTTTCTTTTACTGACCCAGCTGAACCTGTTTGACTCAGAACTAGTCTCTGACCTTTGAGAAAGTGAGTGAACAAAACTTTTTGGCTTGTAGGTAGGAAGGGGAGAGAGGATCAGTAGTCAGCATGTGCAACATGCACCATGAAGGGGGAAGATGAGGGTGAGGTGGATATACTGAATTTGTACAACATGCCACATGCAGTGCTGGGCAGCTTATTTAATGAATTGTTTTGCATGTGATTTGTGTGAAGGACTGCCAGATATGATTTTTTTTGATAGGGTCGGAAGCTTGTTCTCATCATGCCTACTGGCTTGAATTCAAATCTATAACTGCAAGTGAAATACAGTGTGGTCCTGTAGCAGCGTATTGAGTCATCTGGTATCTCAACGAGTGCTGATAAAACAGGATTCCTGTAGTTTGGTAAGGAAATGTTAAGTTTACCAATGCAGTGTAAGAAATGTCTGAGGTAAACAGTCGTGATACTAACGTGTATTCATTATGATCTACCACTTTTGAAGGTGTGACTACAGAGGTTTTTTTGTTGTTTTGCTGCATGGATCAACAGAGTTTAAAAACAAGCACCTTCAAATCCTGAGAGGAAACAGCTAAAATTTTTTGCAGTAACTCATAGCAAATTCAGACTGTACCCATTTCACCGTTTCCCAGCAGGTTACATAATCATTTGTGGAAACACCATTCTGTTACTACGTACCAGGATTTTTAAGCATTTCTGCTGGAAATAATTATTGATGTTTCTTTTTTAGAAAGTTGTGTTTTATTTCCAAAGACAGTGGCGATAGTATGGTTTAACAAATAGAACTGTGAAGTAGTAGCCCAGGATCTGTGAGGTTAGAGTGGGATGAATGAATCTTGCCTATCTGAAATGATGGCCTAAGGAAAACAGTTCTTCCATAAAATTCAGTAAAAACTGAGGACACCCTATTTAACATTAAGAAACTCTTCTGAATAAAGGAGAGCAAAACTTCACCTGTAGTCTGTTGCATCCCAGGGTAGTTCCGAACAGATTGTAAAGACAAATACCCCTGCTTTATTACATTCCCATAAAAAGGGAGAGGGCAGGAAAACTATTTCTTTTCATATTAGGGAAGAAAAAAAAAAGGAAACTTATAAAGCAGAACTATCATTTTTTGGCTAGTTGTGTGGAAAGCTGAAAGTAGATGTTAAGATCTCTCAATGCAGGGTCTGCTTATGCTTTAGCATGAAAGACGTGAGTATACACTCAAGCAATGCAAAATAAACTTTCAAGACAGTGCATCTGAGATGACAGTCACACTTCATTATAAATGGTAAATTGTAAATTTGGCATTTATTAAGGTGTCATAGTTACAGTAACTGTTTTTGATTGAGATTCTGGAAGTGCTTTTATAAAGTCTACCTCTTAAGTACACACACAGTCAGTCTCGGTATCCTGTAATAAATTCTTTTAATATATTATATAACGTGTTTGTTTAACATCATTTGGCTCACAGTGGATTTCTCTATTGTCATCATAATTAATCCCCATTTGTTCATAAATAGGTGTTCACCTACTGTGTGTATGCATAAAATGCCCATTGACTAACAAATGGGAATACAGTAGTCACTAAGAGAAACAAAATTACCATTTCATAAAATCAAGTTAAGCCTTTTGTTTGCTTCAGAATTCTCAAAATTTCTGTTCAGAATACCAGTAGGGGATTCATGAAAGTAATAGGTTAGGTCCTTTTATACTCCATGCATATTAAATCTGTTGAAGCACTGACAAACCACTCCACGTCCATGGAAAAAAATTATCAGCAAATAATAGCCCTAAGGTTGCCTAACTAACAAAGAGGCATTCTTCTTAAGAGAAGATTTTTAATTGTGATCATATTGTAATTCTACTTTTCCTTGCTGTCTAATGGAAATACAAGCAAGACCACAGCCAGAGGGGTTTATTCAGTTAGTCCCTGTTATTGTACAAACAAATGATTTCTATCTCAAGTTCTGCTTCCCACTGCCTGAAGTTTGCCACACTTGCCAGAGCCCTACATCTGGGGGATTTTGGTGGCTGGCTTTGTCTGTTTAGTTTTTGCAAATGAATGGAAATAAACAGCTCTCATATGTTAATAATGTTTTGTAACAAGTTTTCCCTCCTTGGAGATCTTCAAAAGCCGCCTGGGCAGCCTACTCTGGGTCGCCCTGTTTGAGCAAGGGGATTGGACCAGCTGATGTCCAGAGCTCCCTTCCTACCCCAACCATTCTGTGAATAAAGCAAAGATATACATTTATGTTTCAGTTGCCTTGAAAAGGGACAGTAAGATGATGTTGAACAGAAATACATGCCATGGGGCTTAACCTTGTAAGCTGCTTTGCTTTGCATTTTGCCAGAATGATTTTGAATTTTGTCATTCCTACTTTATTTGTTGGAGGCAAATAATACTAACTTTATATATCACAGGAATAGTAGAGTATTGGTTAAGTAAAAGCAAATGATGCATCTGGTACTGTACTTTGTAAGAACAGTGGTATATCACGAGTGTGTAATGTCATACTTGTTTCTAAATTGTTTTAGCAAACCCTAAGGTATCTCAAAAGTGAGAGAATTAATGTTTTAAAAAAGAAAAATGGCATTTAGGAGTCTTGCTTTGCTGCGCTATTAGTTCAAGTTCAGCAAAGATTGCCATGATTCACAATTGTTTCCAAGTGCAATGTTCAATGAAATGCTTACTTAGGCTATGTAAAATAGCAATGCCTGTTGTGGCCGTAGAAGGTTTTAGACTTCAGGGAGCTGAGTCTATAGAAACTGGGGTTCCAAATGTGCAAAACTTTGTTGTGTCCAGTTGTTTTATATTGCAATAAATAAAATTTTCATGCTTAGTCTGTCAGTAGGCACTATTAACAAGCACTGATATTTTCAGAAAGATAAATTAAACGTTGCAATTTCCTGTAGAAGCTGCAGCATTGGAAGTTCTAAGGAAAAACCCGTGTTGCATTTACTTGTTAGAAAGGTGGTCTTTGCACTTGAGTAGTTCTGGTAAGTTATGATAAATGTATACCTCAAAAAACCAACCAAACAAAAAACAAAACAAAACAAAAAAACTTTGCAGAGGAGTGTTCACTCATTGTGATGTATTAGATTGCAACCTTCAGAATGAGATTTTACTCCACCTGAGGATTCCTGAGGAAATTGGCTGCTTTTCTTTTCTGCACAGGAGATATGTGGCAGTCTTTGTTACTGATTTGATTATGTATGTACAAAAATTGTTCTGTTTACTCTACAAGGAAGTACCTAAGTAATGTTTTGATGTTCCTTTCGTGGAAAAATTACATGTCATCTCTTTGTTTTCAGAGAGCTATCGCCTATCTTTTTCCTTCTGGCTTATTTGACAAACGAGCCAGGCCCATGATGAAGGTAGGATTTTTTGTTGCATTTCTAAATAACTGTAGCATGGCATTTCAAGTAACTTTTTCCTTTTGATGATATTTGGTTTTTATTTATTTACAGCATCCCACTGAAATTTTTCCAGAGCAGAGGAGTAAGTGTTCATAGATTTATTTTATTTTTCTTTCGAAGTATTAAAAATTCTGTATATGTAGAATGCCTTATTTTCACAGATTTATTTTTACTAGGAACAATGTTGGGGAGGGAACTGATAAGACACGAGCAGTATAAAGCCTGATCTAGTATTCTAGCTTTTAGGGTAAAAAAAAAAAAAAAATACTGCTGGATTCTGGAATGCCAGCAGTCTTTTCAAGCATATTGTTAACTGACTATAGGTAAATGTTTTTCATTGTTTAAAAATAAACAGTAGGTAGAATGACGTGCAGAATCCATTGAATTCGCTGGAAAACCTTTTGACGAATTCAGTACCTTTTCTTTCAGTGCTGTCTATCACCTCCATAAAATATTCATTACTGCTATTTTAAACCAAAAGTTTTCCTGGCAACTTCGGTGCTCTAAAAGCAGAGAAATTGCAGCCTTGAAATTGCCAGTTGATAAAATAGGGGCTGATGTGAGTGAAAACTCTCCCCATCACGTTTCATTTTTGACCTGGAAGTCTTGACTCTGCACTTAATCCGTCCAATCTTTGGCCTTGCTTCCCGAGACACCTTATGAAGTCTCAGTTGTGTCAGTGACATGCCAATACGTTGTTCAGTGAGAACCTAACTGAAATCACCAAATTAATTTTACAAAGAAAATTTAAAAGATTTATTGTTCCTTTTTTGACTGTAATTTAGTATGAACTAGTAGCATGGGTATGAAATTCTTTATTCACTGAACTATTAAGTCCCAGATAGACACTTCTGATTATCAGCGAAATCCAGCCATTTTCCTTCCTTCCTTCTTTCCTTTCTTTTATTGTTCCTGGAATCAGTAGATTCTTGATGCCTTTTGGGCTCTGTGTGTCTTTTAGAAAGATGTCTGTATTGCTAGAAATTTTGGAATGTCAGCTATCAAATGGTATCATACATTAATTTCTAACTTCACAGTATCATGAAATAGAAAATAGAAGGCAAAAGGGTAAAACAGTTAATCATAATTATTTAATTTTAAAATCTGAGGGCTGTTTATGGCAGAACTAAGCTACTACTCTATATGCTTTCATGACCAAAGAATTCTTTGAGATGCTAGCTCTGTCCTGAGAACTGTAAGAACTAATTGGTATAAATGTATATGTCTAAAAATAACACTTTTCAATAAATATCCTTTTTTTTAAAGGCAGCTTTACCTGACTGTCTATGCATTACCTCTTTAAGAATATTGAAGTACAAAACCATAAATTTATACTTCAGAATGTCTCCTGAATAGTAATTTCAACTAAATATGCTTTCATAACCACATAAATGGAAATTCATACATTTCCCCAGTAGTATATGTAGGTAAAAGCCCCCGGTGGTATTTCTGTTTTTGTAAGTTTTACATCTTTCCGTTCCACTTCTGCTGTATTCTGTCTTAATATTCCCGTGCAATACACAGCATGCTTATCAGACAGGTTCTTGGAGTCTTATCTTTGTCTATAGCTTATAGATTGCTTCCTTGGAACTTCACTGGATAAAATGGCTGGCAGTTTCTTTACAGTTCAATTTTTAAAAAACTCTCAGGTATTTATTTTTGTTAGTTTTCTGTTTTTGGAAGAGATGTATGTCATGTTAAGACACTTAAATTTGGTACACAGTAACTTTTTCTTAAGTTGAAATTCATGTCCTTAAATAGCTTTTTTTTAATGAATAAAATAAACTGGATGTGCTGAATTAAATGAAACATATGTTTTGTTGCTGTACTAATTATGTAAACCATAGCATAGGTCTTGTGTTTAAATATCCCAAAGGCATCAACATGAACAAGTCCTAAAATCTCCCAAGTTCTGAACATAACTGTTACCTCTAAAAGACAACTGTATGAATACTTAATTTGGTTTAGATGTGTTATGCTGGTAAATAATTTGTTCTGAGTTTAAAGCACTTTTCCAGAGCAGTTAATTTTTAGACTTTCACAATCATGTAGATTTCAACTGTATCTTAAATTGTACTTCTTTCTATTCTAAAGTGGATACTTGCATTTGTAATCCAAACTATACAGTCTTTGAAAGTTCATTTAAGATGTACATGAGGGATTCCCTTGTGTTAGAAGTTATTTAGAAGTATTATATTAAATATTTGGTTATAATTGCAGCTAGAGATTGGTTTTTAACAAGGTAGTCTAAATCATTAGATTTCCAGACAGGTTGAATACCCGTGAAATGTCTTTGTTCTCTGATATTTAAAAAGGTAATCGGTATTATGAAAGAGGTTTATAACTGCAATTAAATACAAAGATTTTTTAGTGAGTGTATATTGCTTTCTTGTCTAATCTTACTTTTCATTAGAAATCCAGTGGGGAGAAGATGGCCGACCATTTCACTTTCTCTTTTATACTGGCAAGCAGTCATATTATTCATTAATGCACGTAAGTATTTTACCTGTAGTAAATCATGGTAGTTCCCAGTCAAGTACGTGTTATTCTAGAGATGCATGTCAGGAGCTCCTGACTTTACTCAGTGTTTTCATAGTAGGCCGTGTCACCACTGAAGATAAATGCAATGTATATTTTTGTCACAATGACTATTATTAGGGGTGTTTTTATGTCAAGTTTAAGAGAAGAGAGTACATAATAGTTCCTGCTTATTTTTTGGTTTATTTTACAGTTTTGACTATGATCTGTGTCTGAATAGTCTGAACTTGTAGGCTGTACTCACTTAGTAGTGTAGGGCTAGTAGTGGAGAATGTATAGACAACGGAAACAGCTAGTCCTAGGAAAATTCATTGCAGAATAAAAAAAGTTTGTTTTTTTTTTTCACTTGAAGGGCAAAGCTATAGGAAATGTTATTTGTGCTGACATTTAGTATGAAGAAAATTTGCATTTAAACTGCTTAATTGATTTTTCTAAGACTGTTTCATTCATGCAAACTTAAGGCTTTTTCTGATTAGCATGGTTCCAGGAGTAAAAGATCTGCATCTGTTTACCTTTATGATAGAAGCTATATCTGATAGAACATAATGAGACCCCGAGTCCTAACATGGATCATGAATAGACGCTTCATATTTACGACCATCGATAGCGCAAGTGTTATCTACCTCTTTACAATGGTTTATAAAGATGTACATGTTTCTTATGTGTTCTTATAGAAGAGGAAAGCATTAATGTTGTATGCAGAAATATTTAATTGGACAGTCACTTCAGATTTTGTTTCCTCATTAGATAGTCTTAAAAGTTAATTCTGTGATTAGTCTGTTCTCAAAAAATAAATTTTATGTTACCAAAGCCAGGGCACAGCTTTACGGAGTGTAGTGTTTTTATTAGAATTGTCTGATATTTATTTGTGTTCTGTGTACCCAAAGGACAAAATCCCCACTTGTCAGGTACATTTATTTCTTTAGGAGAATTAAAAAAAAAAAAAAAAAAAGCCCCCCTTTTTTTCATTATTGACCTTGGGCAAATGAGCTTCTTGCCCTGGCAGAAATGAAATGAATGATAAATGTAGAGTGTGTCTTTGCTGAGTAATGGAGCTGCAGCATAGGCTTTCCACAGAGGTTTTCTCCTGCACAGCCTGAGGCAGCCCGAGGACCCCTGCTGTTCATTTAAATAGGTATGTCAAATCTGCCTCGAAACGCCGCTGGTTTGATCTGTGGTAATATTTGTGAAGGTTCCATATGGACTTGAGCCCCCTGCAGTGCTAAGAAATAATGTACAACGCTTCATGGTGCAGACGCAAATTTTCTCTGAAAAGGGATGCAATGCTGCGTTTTAGCTGTCGGAGAGGATGATGGAGCTGACGCGCTAGGCCTGTCAACTTGTTACACGGATGGGTTGCACGCAGCGAGGCTGTGGAAAATCTGTGCCTTTTAACTTTTCTACTTAATCACGGTTGTAGCATTGCCTTTAGACTGTATGCTACATTAATTCTCTTCCTGCCTTCTGCCTTTCATCCCAAGTTTCACGGAAAAAAGTAAAGCATGCAGGTCTTGTAGAGGAGCCTTATCAAACAGCTGTCATCTGACAAGCCATTTGCATTTGTTTTGGCTGAAACAGAGCAACCCAAGGGCAAGATGTTTTGTTGCATTCCATCATAATGAAGAAATTACAAATTTTACAAGAAGCACAAGTTTATTTTTAGCTCTTGTGAGTAGTTAGAGTATGCAAGATTGCCTTGGAAATCTTGAAGAGAATAGTGTGCATCTTGTTTCTAGCAGTGGCAACCACCTTCAAACGAAACCACTTTGACAAACACAAATTTCATTAGTATAGGATATTTAAGTACTTGAGTGTTCTTAGAATGTTTCTAAATATCTTCATTAAATAGACTTCTATAAGCCTGAATCCATTAAGGGAGATTTAACTTTTTTTTTTTCAGTCAGCCAAATGAAAGACAAAATCTGCATGAAATTCCCAACGTTGTTTTAACCTCTTATTAGGCTAATGTGTATTTAAGAAAATGTATTTTTAAACCTCAAAGCTAATTAATTTGACTGGGAAAAAAGAAGGGTTGTATGTTAATACAGCGTAGTGTAAGTAATCAATCCCATTTGAGGATGTCCTTTAAATTGCTACATTAAGTCTAATAAATCGGATAAACACAGTGCTTAGCTTAAACTTGTATGCTGTTAATTACTACACAGACTCGTGTGGAACTTCACTTTTATTAATTTCTAGCGACGTAAATGGTCACAGCATTGTTTGTATAGTTAATGCTAGTAAATAATATTACCCACTTAGTGAAAATAGAAACAATATATATTCGTGTGTATTATAACAGCCAGTATATATGTTGGTATGACTTGAATATTAAATGAACTTTCATAAAGGATATTCACTTTATTGTTGTCTTTGTTCTGCCTGTTGAATAAAGTTTAGCTGTCGGGAAAGGACAATTTAGTTTTCTTCTGATACACAAAAGAATGCTTACTGCATGAAACAGTTTCACAAATGTTTGATAGTACATTTGATCATCCTTTAACTTAAATGGTTTTTTTTTGGAGAGAATGTGGTCATATTTTTGTAATGTGCAGAGCAAGATGAAGTGGTCTCTTCGTACCATTCTGTGCAGCAAAATAGTAATCTTACATAACTGCCGCTTTACTTTTTTAGAAATATCAGAGATTGTGAATAATATATACAAAGAGCATTTTAACTCTTTTTTAAAAAAAAAAAGCGTATGATGAAGTGAAAAAAATACAAGCAAAGAAAAAGGCAAAATGTGATATGAAATATGGGCTCTGCAGCATATTTTAACCAAAACATTACAGTTCTATGCTGCAATAGGTAATTTCCATTAAAAAACAAACAAAAAAACCCCGTCTTCTTCTGGGGTTCCATTTGCTAATTTATGCCCAAAATTTTTTATGCAGGGTAAAATTATTTCTTATTTTAAAAGACTGCATGTTTATTCAGATCTGAAATTTGATCCCTCTATTAGAAGTGGAAGCATTTCAGTACATAGCCAATCTTGTAAAATCAGCTATTTTGATTGTGTAGTAGCTGAGTTTACAAGACACACAGATGTGTACATTCATGAATTGGACTATTGAATCCTGAAGTGATTAGTAAAATCTTCACCTGCCAGCTTTGAAAAAGCAAGTGTGTCTTCAGACACTTTCTTTAGCCTTTGGGGAGTGAAGATTTGTCAGATAAATTATTGGGCATTACATGCAATTCCTGATTTTGCAAAGACTCATCTACGTACTTTACTGCACACGTGAGTGGTTCTTTTAGTCTGTTGACTTCATCTCTATACGGAGATTAAACACTTGCATTAATTTTTTTATTCCTTACCACCAAAATTTTGTCTTATAGGGGATTCAAGTCCACTTTTATTGTCAGAAATATGCAGGAAATTATATTTAGCATTTGTCTTACATGGCAAAATATTTTACAGTATTGTTTTTTAATTTCATTTGACTTCATCTCCTGTGTAAAGCTTTTTTTGGTAGGACTTTTTTTTTTTTTTATGAGTGGACATTACTGCTGTAGTTTAATCATTTTACGTTTTAAAGAGACCATCTTAATTCCTAGAATTCTTAGAACTTAAGCATGCTGTGGCATTTTGGTATTCTTTTGGGGTTACCAAAGGACTGTCTTAAGTGTACCTAAGAAAAATCTTGCTGTTTCAGCTGTTGTAAAGCTTTCTTTCTGGTTGCAACAATGAGTTTCTGAGTCTAAAAACTAGTGGGTGGCAACCAATACCTCATATTATTTGCCGATGTATATATCAGTAGTTTTTTTGTTTTGTTTAAAGAACTGTGATATAGTTGTGTTTTTGTTAGGTGCTGGGTTCATGCTTTTTTGTTTGTTTGTTTGCTGACTATTCCAATAAAAATGTGTATGCTAGAGTGTAGTGAAGGTGATGGAATTTACGAGGAGGCAGACTGGACTTCTTTTGCCAGGTAGGAGGGTGGCACTATATGCTTTCTGTGAGGTAAGCCGAGAGGCTGGAAGGAAAATGAAAAAAACTCCATATATATTTATAAGACCTAATAATCCATTACCCCGACATCTAACAAGTCTTCTCAGTGTCCAAAATATCTTCACCATGCCTGGTTTGACGACTTTCAAATGCAGAAACTCACAGAGCTCATGGGAATCTGGAGCCCCTGTTCCAGTGAGTTCTCCTCAGATACTTGACCTGCAGCTAAAACCTTCCTTCCCTTCTCTTCCATCCCCACTACAGTCCAACAGAAGCTTCCATACTGATTCTTCATGTCTAACTACAAATGCACTAAAAATTTCTTGGTGTCAGGCATATCTCATGCCCTCTAACCCAAACCATGTGTGTGCTTTTCCTGTGTAAGAAATAATTTTTGCGTCCTAATAGTCGGCTCTGAGTAGAGCTCTTAAGGTTATCAGAGCCAACATGAGTCTTGCCCAAAGTAGTGCTACCATACCTTGTTATCTTAGAAGTCTGTGGATGTATTTCTGATGTTTGGGAATATTTGAAAATATGGTTTGTTATGCTCTTTTATATGATGTTTTGTGTGTGTGAAGACAGACTATTTTTTAAATTGAAGAATTGTCCTAGCTCCTACATGAAACAGTTATCTCTATCAAAAATGAAGGATTTGTGGAAGGCATGCTACTATAATATGTGAGTTCTCATGCAGTCTCAAGGAAAAGTGGACAGTTCTGTACTTCAGGGTTTTATACTGTGGAGTTATTCCAAACTTTTGTTTCACGGTGCTGTTAAAAATGTCACCAATGACCTGCATCAAAGGCCTCAGTGAATTGTCCCTGTTTAAATGCTTAGAAAACAATCTGCTCTTAGTTCATACACTTTAAGTACACATTTTCAGTGCATGTGCCAGTGTTTTTTGTGTTAGTAGATGAATCAGCTTGGACAATAGATGCTTATAACTCTAAACAAGGTGATTTTTTTTTTTGTTTTTTTAACAGATGTAAACTTCCAGGAACTTCGTTGCATTCTGTTGCAAATCACAGTATTACTTATGTTAAAAACTAGAATTTCAATGGTTATTTTTTGACAGTACATAGCTGTCTCGCGTTTCTTTTACTGAGCTATTTTTTTTGCAAGTAATATGGAGAAAACAACAATTGATCCTTCCTTGTCCCCAATAATTCTTAAACCGTAGTTTCCCTAGTATTTGCTAAAAATCCTTACATTATT
>VXAL01002533.1:0-10996 GCA_013399475.1 Chauna torquata
TGACTGCCATGACTTTCCAAATAAGACGCAGACTGGCTTGGCAATTGCATCAGCGAGTTTCCTCAGGACCCTGGGATGCATGTCATTGAGCCCCATAGACTTGTATCTGTTCAGTTTCAGCAGGTGGTCTAGAACCTGCTCTTCGCTCACAGTGGGAGGGACTTTGCTCCCCTAACCCCCGCCTAGGGGTTCTGGGACTTGAGAGACATGGGAAGTCTGACTGCAAGTGAAGACTGAGGCAAAGAACTTGTTGAGTAAGGCAAAGAACTTGTTGAGTAATAATAATGCTCTTTTCAAAGACTGACAAACTTTTCAAACTATACCATAGAAGGCATCTTCTTCTAGATGCTTTAGTTGAAGGTGCAACTCAACACATTCCCTTACAAAACCACTCCAAAATCCCATTGCTAATCAGCCTTGGTTTTTGCTTTTGCTAATTTCTAGGTTACATATGTTTGGATTCTCCAGCTCTCACATTGTTCGGATAGGCTCAATACTATAAACTTACTCAGCCTTGATGCAAGTTGACATGAGAGCTGACACTGTGGCAGAGAGGGGCACTGCATTATGAGCTGGAATCTTTAACCTAGCTAACGAGGCCTGAAGCTACTACACAGCCCCACAGAGCTGGCTTTAACTTGAGAAAATTAGAAGACAGTTTCCATTGATTGCATAACAGAAATATAAAAAGAGTAAGGCAAAAAAGTTGGAGATATCATTATTGCTATTTTGAAGTCCTAAAACCATATAGATGGTATTGACAAACACCTGCAAATCTGTTGGTCATGATAGCACAGTCCCCTCATTCTGAACGTAGTGCAGCCACCCGGATCTAAAGAGCAAGAACACTGCTCTTGGTTTTCAAACCAACTTTAAAAGAGAGGCCCCAAACTCAAGTAAAAACTTAGCTGATAAGCTGCAAAAAACACTGTGTTTATTTATGTTGTAGGGAATCTGCTGATCGGGACTGTCAAATACAGAGAGAGAAGCCTGTATGTTTAAAGTAATAGCTAGGTCCTGCCTTTCCTTCCAGCCGTTGCTGCAGATTCTTAGAGTGTGGGAATCAGCATGAAATGAGCATGCAGAATGCTTTTTTGCTGGTTTTGAACAAGTGCAAATCTGTGTTCTGCTCCTCAGCTGGGACTGAGCAGAGTGTGGCAGAAAGCGAGATAACCAACCTCCTTGCTCCTGAGAGGTGCTGGGGTCATAGGAGCTCCACACCACAAATTAGAGAAGCCTTAGGGTGGTTTCTGTTTGCACTGGCTTCTTCTGATAGACCCTCAGCTTCCTGAATTCATATCCTGAAACTGAAGATCCTACTGTGACTGCAGGCAAAAGAGAAAGAAAATCATCAGGCGACCCACTAAACTCAGTTTTGGATAGGCTCACTTGAAGAGAAGACCAATAAGCAGCTTTGCCCTACAGCAGGGCCTAGCACAGACAAATGATTTGCACCTAAGTAGAGCTATTTACATATTCATCTGTATAAAAACCAAAGCTATGCGCAGTCCACGGACATTCCAGCAGATGAAGTCTCTGTAAATCTTGTTCCTGGAGGTGGGCCCAGGCTCATGGTGCTGTTCTGGAGACAGCGAGAGGTGCGTTCTGGAAGTATTGACTAGGAAAGTATGGCCTGTTGGCTGCCATTTCTCCCTTGAATAAATGACTTTTCACTCTCATATAATAAAGTCCTCAACTGAAAGTCCTTAAACAAAGGCTCTGGGATGCTGGAGAAAAACCAAAATGGGGCTGTCGCTTGTGACCTGGTAGGCACAGAAGACACTTTATCTGCTCCCCTGTCATTCCCTTCTATGAATATTTTCCACTTCATGACAGGAAGAATTTACTCCAGAAAGAACAGTTTGGGTGCTAGACAGTTCAGTCATATCTGAAATGCTGTTAAAAACAATGTGGGAAACCAGAAGAGTTCCTCACTGGGGTCTGAGATACTCGTCCCCTCTGAGAGCCCTTTTCTGGGGCTGTGTCCAGCTCAGAGAAGTGGGTTACAAGCCTGGTTTGCTTAACTCAGCTTGAAGCCCTCCTGCAGAGAAGGTATTTGGCCTCCCTTCCAAGGAGGATGGTCCCTGTGTGGGGAAATGTGTCCAAAGCAGCTGAAGAGAAGGGCTGATTTTCACACTGCAGGTGGGGCACAGCTTTGGGGAAGAAGGCACCATTTCCACAGCTGCCCCTGAAGAAGCTTCTAGAGAAAGCTAATAACATTTCAGGTGGCCAGTGAAATGAAGGGAAATTTTCAGATTTGGTTTGCAGAGCTAGCTTGAGTGGATGTTAAATAACATTAGCTTTCTGCAGATTCCCACAGAGAAGATCTTTAGTTCTGCTCTCTTTAGCTCTGTTTCAGTGTATCATTCTCAGATCTGGCTTAGCAGGACTTTGGAAATATGCTGTATTTATGTTGCTTTACTCTTGTGTTGCTTTGATACACATATTTTCTTAAGCTCTGAAAGAGTCTGTAATTCACAGTAGCGCTAAAGCACCAGATAAAGGCAGCTCTGCCCTGAGATGCCCATATCTAGACGGGACTGAGTATTAATTTTCTGTACCTTGTTTCATCCCTAGAGACCAAATGTATCTATAAAACATTAGAAAACTGTTAAAGCAATGTGAACTTGCAGGGGTGATAATGCTACATAAAGTAAACAAGATGAAAGAGATCCTGGTAAGTACACAGTCCTGGCGATATCAGTTACAATGATACAGATATAATTGCTTACAGGTCTAGTCCAAAACATGAAAAACGTCTGCCACTTGGTCAGTCCACATTAAATAAACTAGAGATAGTGCTTTGATATACTGATCTTCGTTTCCTTTGAGGATACCTATTTAAATCTGGCAACACCTTGCCTGTAATGATGAACAATGAGGGTCTGAGCCTGCTTTCAGATTGGCAAGCAAGGTCAGATCACAATCCCAGCACTAATGAAGTTACACAAAGCCTGTAAACCTCAGTGCTCCTGGCATCAGAGAGAAAAAACATGCAGCTCTGCCTAGCACAGGCTCACAGCTCTTGAAGTCTGCTTTGTTTCACCTGAAGTTATCTCAAAGAGCTTTCCCTGCCCCTCCCTGAATGATCCTCTGCTCTGCTTAAGCCAGATCTGCTCTTAACAACTTTTGTTAATACAGTAGTGTGAGCTGGCCATGTAATTTATTTTTTATGACACTTTCACACAGACAGATTCCCTAACATGCTCATAGTTGAAACATCAAATCCTTCTGCCAGCATAGTTTCTTTCATCCAAGGGACGCATGAGGCATACTTGTCAATATGCATTGCATCTGCACCAGAAGGATTGTTAATAGAGCTTCACCAGCAAATCTTTTTATTTCCGAAGGAGAGTGAGTCTTCAGCCAGGTTTGTATTTAGATGGCTGTCAGGATAACAAGCTCTGTTGACAACCCAAGAGATACATTATATACCTGTTAAAGTGAGCTTTCTAGTTAGTAAAAATCCTTTAACTGAAAATGACTGTCCATAAACTGAACTTCAGCTGTTCAGAAGTTTGGGCATCACTCCACAAAGGTAGTTTTGAAAAAATTACCTGTAAGGTCTTGCTTCAGATAAAATATCGTCAAGGCAGCTTTTCTATGGGATACCTTAGAAGTGAAGCTTTCAAATCTGTGAACAATGTTTTTCATGGTGTCCAAGTATTTTGGAAAAATGGCTTTATTGGCTCTTTATTGGCTAGGGATAAAAACTAATGTAGTTGTTTTTGTTTTTTAATGCTTTGGTTTTTAATTTGGTGCTAGAATTGAAAACTGGGGGACAGAACCTTGGTATAGATGAAGCCAAATAAAACCTTAAGCATTTTGGCAAATAAAAATAATTATATTAGTAAAACCTATTATTCATAAAATAACATTGGCAACTCTCCTTCTGATTTAACACGAATTCAGAGAAGGAGGCACTAGGGAATTAAGTTGTTATTGTTTTTGTTAGAAGAAACCTTTTTTTTTTCCATTGGAATTACTTTACTTTCCTGTTTATGCTTTTTTCATATCAAGGGAAATGAACTTAAGAATAGTTATTTCAAAATGCTAGCCAAACCCCCAAAATTGTTGTTTTCCAAAGTTTCAATTCTTTTTTTTTATCACATTCTTTTTCAGAATGACATTTAAATTCACAGATAACTCTAGTCTCTTATAAATCTTTTATGGTGAATACATTACTTATCAATAAATTTGTTCAGTTCTTGCTTTTTCATGTTTTTCAAGACAGAAGTAGAATTGAAGTAACAAAACCAGAAATAGTGCTAGAGGGCTTGATTTTTTTTGTGTGTGTGTTTGGCTGGTTGGTTGTTGTTGTTTTTTAATGAAGTTATTTTAATGGTAATATGTATCTAATTAACAAAAGAGAACAAATATAATGACATTTTCATTCTTTTGACCTTAAAAGGACTTACACAGAAATCTTCTGCTGTTGATTTTTCTTGCAGCAAAGCAGCCACATAGCTGAAGTTGCCATTTTATTCCCCCAGATAAGAGAGCTGTGTTGTTCTTTGGCCTGGGTATTAACGTTAATAATGTTTAATTTTGACGTGGCAGTAATGTGTTTTATTTTATCTATGTGTCTAGCACTAAGCTGTCAGATACCTTATTTGTTCCTGGTTCAAACAAGAATATTCCAAATACATCTAAAAAACAGATAGCAGTGAACTTTTTGAAAGTCTGCATAATTTTATGTAACATACACTGGCATAAGAGACTTGGTTCAAGGCTCGTCTCTATTGTGTTTAGCCGTCCAAAAGGCTGCTTGCCACTGTGAAGGAACATTTGAGTATTGATTGGGTGTTGATTTCAGTGGGACTGATTTCAGTCCCATTGATTTCAACGGGATTTGGGCATTTCTGAAAATCCTACCTGACATTTACCTATGATGTTAGATGTCAAATTATCTTAGGAATGCCCTGCCTCCTGCACACTAACATCACATTTTAAAAACGCAGTGTAAGTTCCTCTGTGCTTTAGGCAGCTTTGAAAGTTGTCTGCCCGATAGCTCATTTAGGGGAAGGTCATATATTGCCAGCTTTTTTAGACCTTGAACCTATGTGGGTGAGGACAATACTTGGTGCATCTTCCAGAACCAGAAATTATCTGGTATAGATCTTGTTCTTTGATCTCTTTCCTTATCTGTATACATTAATTAAAAATCAGACTTGGAGAATAGAGTGGTTACCACAGCACAAGTACCTACAAGTCAGTCAAAATGGAGCAATTATCCATGCACATGTATTTAGGCCACAGAAAGTGCAAGATTATAGGGATTGTTTTAAACCTTGTCCCTTGCAGAGGTAAGGTATCTCAAACTATCTCACATTTGATGAAGGATGAAAGTACACATAGAAGTTAGCTTAGCTGGCATGTGGTGATTTGCTAACTCACAGCAACCTAAGGATGTCTCAGCTCTTCAGTTGCACAGCTTAAACTTATATCTGGATTCCAAATACTTTCAAGAGATGTGCTTTGATCAAGAATTTGACCAAATAATGATTTATGGATATTCGGGAAAGTTCAGAGCAACTGTTCCAACTTCTAATATATCCTAGAATCTGAGAATGTTTAAATGTTTTGTCTGTGTCCATATTTTAATAGTTTGCAGACTAAGCTGCATTATTTATTTATTTAGTTAGTTAGTTTTGGCACATAAATCCAGCAGTCTGAAGAAGAATGGAACAGAGCTGTGATAGCTGGTTACTTTTTGTGTTCTTTTATTGGCAGGATAATTAATGTCAGAATAATAAAATTTGCATGTGGTTGGTTTGGGATGTTAGGCGTGTCTGTGTACTAACATGCAATGAAGATGTTTTTATTGCTTTTCACAGCTCTTGGTGTGTACAAATTGCAGCTTGACTTTGACAGATTAGCTAGTAGTCAATATAGACTGCACATCAGTTCAATAGTAAAGATGAGAAGACAACAGTACTCCAGCTGGATTGGATTCTGCCCTTTTTAAATATTCTTATTTGATCAGACACTATGGAAGAATGCATATCATATATACACATTTTATTCCTGAGGTATCGCAAAAAGAAATTTCTGTTAATATTTTCACTCTTGAGAAGTGAATTCTAAGGGTCCAATATACACAATTTTTCCTAGCAGGAAAGGAAAAGAGAGGGGGAACAAGAGTGAGCTTGCAACCTGGTAAAACCATTAAAAAGAAAATAAGGTGGGGACAGGTAAAGAGTTCACATCTCCATTTTTCCCTTTAATAAAGTATGATAGCAGTCATTCCGCCAGTGTCCTGGTGGCTTCTCAGGAACACAGAAGTCATTGCTTAAAAAAAAATAAAACAAAAATTAAAAAGAAAAAAAAACTTCATATGAAGAAATTAACACATCTATTTATTTTTTTTCCTCTTCTTTTGCTGCCACTCAAGCCAACTTTCCTTTCCACTTGCCTGGAAGCAGCTGCGCTTCCACTTTTTAATTGGAGAAGCAGTACTGCTTCATATGAGTAGCATTGGCTTTTGGCAGCTTGAGATGTGTTAAATTCAATCAAAATACCCATGAGCAGCAGAGAAATCAGACATTTTTTTCTTCCCACTCATTACTTGTGAAACCTGAATCTTTTCGCAGGTAGCAAGCCCTTCAATTTTTAATTCAGTTTTTAATACTTTCTGCATTTTACCAGGTTAAGTTGAAGAAAGAGAACATTTTATATATAATGTGAATTTGTGTAGATGAATGAATTTATTTTGAGAAAACTGCTTATTTCCCACCTATCATTTCCCAGGCTGGTATGTCATTGTTATGAAATGTCATGTCTCTTTACAGACTGCCTGAAACTGATTGACATAACTGGAGAGGATGCTTTGGAACTATTTCATGGGAGTTGAGGGCATTTGGAAAAAAAACTCACTTGTCTAAAAAATCACAGTTTGAAAGGGGGGAGGGAATTAAATGTCTCAGCATAAAAAAATATATTTTTGAGGCATGTAATTTTTTTTTAAACTGTTCCATTTCCAATTCAAGATGATATTTCAAATTAGGGGAGGAAGCAGAATGCCCTTATTTCTCATTTTGACACTGTTTTCATGAATAAAATAACGGATAAGTCTAGTCATTGGCTAAATTGGAAAATATTTAATCTGCCGGGAGAAAACAGGTTGCATGATTTTGTCAAGGCCTTGTGCATGCTTTTATGAGCAAAATCTCTATACGTCAATCTTTAAATATCCTATTCTACACCCATTTAAGTTAACAAGTCTCTCTAACTAATGTTGAATAATGGAGAAGGGACTGGCAGAAAGAAACAAAATCTGTGTCATGGAATTGGATTTAAAAAAAAAAAAAAGTTGGAAAGGCAAAGCTAAATCATAAAACCTGTCTAGTTCATCTGATGTCAGAGGAACATGAAGCTGGAACGGATTATGGAAGGGATGTAGAAAGAGACATGGCTTATTAATGATTTTTTAACTGCTATCAGCTGCAACGTCCTTCCCTCAGCTTAGCTACCTTCCTGTAATCTATACCGTATCTGTACCATCCTCCTTGTGGAGTGTGTTTACATCCAGAATGGCTTAACTCTCAGAAAAATAATCAGTAACAATACTTGGGAGAGCTAGGGGCACGTGAGGGGAACAGAATGCTTGAGTACCACCAAGCACAATAAGAAGGCATGGTAGCGCAGGCAACAGGGCAAGGAAGATGCAGACAGATGCCCTGGTACAAAGGGGAGGGGAAGAGGAAATACAGACAGTGGTCAGCAGAGAGTGTCCTGGCATCACACATGGCATCCTCAACCGTCCAGTAGCTTGGAAGCTATATATCCTTTGGAGAGGAGGTAGCATAATGAAGCTTGCAGCACTGGTCTATTAAAATATTGCTCAGCAAAATCTCCATTACTGCCTTTTCCAGACTTGGACATCTATCCAAGCAACAGAAAAGTAGTCTTAGTTCTGTTCAGATCCTCTACATAAATACACACTTAAATATTTTATTGAAATATATATTACTTAGCTGTTAGACAGGAACACTTTGGTACGTCATTGAATATGTATAAGGCAAACATTTTCCCTTAAATAATTACCTGTGGATCTGCTTGAGTTTGTTGTATTAGCCTGTATTTAGGACATGCTCTCCTGGAGAAAAACTATCCAACTGCAAAAATAAATAAATACATAAAAAATAATTTAAAAATAATATGGAAATGTATAGGAAAAGGAAAGTGATTTCCTGGTACAGTACAGATTTGTACTTTGGTTGGTTGGTTTTGTTTTGTTTTGTTTTTAATTTGCAATGCTAGAATTAACTAGATGAATAGAACAACCCCCATGCAGTTTTCATATGTATATATTTAAAGCATCTCAAAGCAGAATACAGGGATAGGGTGGAAGAGGGAGAAGGCAGAAGGAAAGGGATATAGATGTGGTCTTTATGGTTTAATATTTCATTTATTTTTCTATTATAGCTGCAAAATCTTATGAACACACTGTGTCTGCCAAGGGTGTAAAAGAGGGAAGAATTTGACCCACATACTTTTTTAAAGTGAGGAAGGGAGCTTTTTGAACTGTGTACATCAGTGTGTCTACTCTAGAGGACAATGATCGATTTAGATTTCTTTCCCAGGCTAACAGATCCTGGTTCCCTCTAGAATCAATAGAAGTAGTAAGACTGTCATTATAAGTATTTAACTTAAATGTTGTGTCTACCTCTCTTTGAGTGTTTAAGGGGTCATAGGCTAACTGGTCTGGCAGACCTTGAATTAATTGGTCTGACTCATTCAATGCTTTCTTGAATTTCAATTTAAGTACCTACAATTCATTTGTCTTAGATGTCATAGATGTCACAGTAGATAATCTCTCTACATATTTGTTCAGTCCCCTTCAGCATATATTTTAAAGGGAAGAACATTCACCTACTGGACAAGACAGCTTGGAGAGAGGTGTTTGGACGTATTTGTTTTTGGTGTAGCTTTGTCTTCAGTGAAATCTGTAAAACTCACTTTTGCTTCAATGGGAATAGAGGCTGCCAAGCCAGAATGCTTGCCTGAAAATTGTTGTGTGTGTCCGCTTTCAAGTGTCTCAGCTGAACTGTAAAATAAAAACACCTTGATGCCCAACAGAAACTAGTATAAAGTGAGCAGAGTAACTCTGTGAGCCAGGAGCTGGTATATGTTTTTGATCAGAACAACATATGCTGAAGGGAAGTGGATTGAGGCTGATGGTGAACTGATAAGTCTGATGAAGACTTTTGCACTGATTTTCCCACCCAAAGTAGAAATTGCTGGGTGGGGAGCAACTTTCTAAAGTATGGCCAGCACCCTCAAGCTCTGCAGACCTGATACAAATGAAGGAGTGGCTTCGACTAGTGTCACAGTAATGTCTCAGGCACAATATTTTAAAATTCTAGCAACTACATCTCCACCCAGAAATTCATCAGCAGTCAGTGTATGTTACCAAGCTCCCCAGTATCTGAAGTCCAGCTGAAGCATAGGGTGGTGGATTAGGAAGTGGATGCCTGCTCTGCTCAGGTATCCAGACGGTTCATATCTGGCTTCACACAGAGGACTTAGCTACTGTCGGTACTGCAGGGAGGAAGTGGGTCCTGATGAAAATATGGAGCTGCAAATCAGAGAACAGGATGAAACTTCTAGCAAACGGGGAGGCCTCTAGAAATATCAGTCCTCCGCTTGCCTACAGAACAAGAAAATAAGTAGGTGTGATAGATTTGATGGCTGTTCTGCAACTGGCACCTCCAGCATTTTCCACCAGGTGAAAAACCTGACTGTGAGATATTTCTCAGGTGCCCAATAAAACCTTTAAGAATCCTGTTTTGGAGGAATCTAAGCAGAGGTGAACTTGATTTTTTCCAGATGCTTGTCCAGCGCTTTTCCCTGTTCTTTTGATATACCCATATGCAGTTCACCTTCTCACTTTAATCTCAGAGGTTAATTTTTCTAATCAGAAACAGTTCAAGAGAGCAAAAGTTCTGTTGGGATGGTGATGCTTATGAAGTGGACTTAACTCAAGAGTGTTATTTTCTCAGACTGATAGTATTTATTTATATTCTCATGGTGTGGGTGGGGTGTTAGCAAATGCCTTAAATACTGTACTCTAGACCGGAGGCATGAATTCACACCTTACTCCAGATCTGTGCTGAAGGTCGTTCTCAGTCGATTGAACTATAAGCAACATTTCACTTCATCATTCAGGCTGAGGAACCGCAGGCCATGAGATATTAACACCCATTTGTTGCTCTCTTCTTAGCTTTTAGTTAGAGAAGTTAGCATGCCTCAACTACTGGTGGATGAACTGCATTCACACCAGCCATGTACTGTATCAGACTTGGAAAACTCATTTTTTTTTTAATATGTATTTCAAATAACTCATTTTTGTAGTTTAGTTATGTGTAAGGAAAAATATATATAAAAGGAGAACTCGTACATGACAGGGAGAGATCATTCAATAAAAAGTAAGATTTGAGAAAGAAGTGGCGGACAGCTCAGTCTTTGGAGTCCTTTCTGTGCTGCATGTTTGAGCTCATGAGCCAGAGATATCTGAGCGACAACTGAGCTGGGTGCACAAAGACTCTTGAAGCTAGTTGCATGTTCTGGAGTGTTCACCTTTACGTCCAATTAGTGGAAACAGTGAATTTCCTGTGGGATGGATCATTGTCTGGTACAGCATGAAAGGGATTCCTAATTGATTTTCCCTGGCATGAGAGGTCATATGGCAAAAACATTAAAAATAGCCAGGTAAGGATCTGACCATACCCTTCCTAAGTAGGACTGCACGTGCATATATTACTGTGTGTGACTGTGAGGACAGAAAATTATGCTTCAGCTCTGCATGCAGCCTAGATATTCTAGGAATGATGCCACAGGCAAAAGGAGGGAAGCCCAGGAGGAAGAAAGAAAATATTTCTAAAATTCCATAATCCTTTTTATCATCTATCTTAAAGTGAACTGTTACCTCTCCACGAGAGATAAAACTTCTTTTTTACCTTTCCTTATAAGAATTCATCCACCCAGGAAAGGA